>JARQOC010000002.1:431130459-431505459 GCA_033576535.1 Allobates femoralis | reverse complement strand
TTTTATCAGCAAGTGACCACAAGTGCACAAAGAATGCATGGAGCTCAATGGATCCGCAGTGTCCTCCGCATGACAACGCAGGCAGATGCTGCGGATCCATTGAAATCTTCACAGAAATCAGAGGCAGCCACCGGGAGATCACTGGCGGCCGCCTCTGATCTCCTGGCGGCCGCCTCTGATCTCCAGGCCACCGCCAAGACCAACCGCTGAATGGGTGACCAGGCACCATACTATGTGAAGGCATGCGGAGAATCTCCGCTGCGTTGACATCAGTATGACTATGTTTGCACCTGCATGTCAGACGCATGCAGACATAAACGCTAGAGTGAAGCCAGCCTTAAGCCCCTTTCACATCAGCGTTTTTTCGCTGATTGCGGCAGATTTACCGCATCTGCCGCCTAACGGCCGCACTTGCAGTACACTTGTGGCAAGCCCCATGCATTGCCTAAGGGGCTTGCGGCAGGTCCGGCATGTGCGGTATAGCCGCGGTTGCGGCAGATGCGGTTTTTGTCCGGATCCACCGGATCTGAACAAAAACGCTGATGTGAAAAAGGCCTTACATTGACTGGGCCAGTGCCTGCTGGTTGTGCTGTAAGTGACACGTCCATCATATAGCCAAGGGAAGAAAGTGATAGCAGCAAAGAAGAGGATAAGAAAACTGTCTGCTGAGGGAAGAAGCTCTATTCCTCAGCACCCAGCTTTCCCATGCTCTCCTATCCTCTATTCCTCAGCTTTCCCATGTTCTGATTTCCATCAGCCCCCAACTTTCCCATGTTCTGCTATCATGGGAGAGCTGGGTGCTGAGGGAAATCAGAACATGGGAAAGCTGGGTGCTGAGGAAAAGAGGATTAGAAGAGCATGGTAAAGTTGGGTGCTGAGGGAAAGAGAATAGAGGAGTATGGGAAAGCTGGGACTGAGGAAAGAAGATAGAAGAGCATGGAAAAGCTGGGTGCTGAGGGAAAGAGAATAGAGGAGTATGGGAAAGCTGGGACTGAGGAAAGAAGATAGAGGAGCATGGGAAAGCTGAGTGCTGAGGGAAAGCGGATAGAGGAGCATGGGAAAGCTGGATGCTGAGGGAAAGCAGATAGAGGAGCATGGGAAAGCTGGATGCTGAGGGAAAGAAGATAGAGGAGCATGGGAAAGCTGAGTGCTGAGGGAAAGCGGATAGAGGAGCATGGGAAAGCTGGATGCTGAGGGAAAGAAGATAGAGGAGCATGGGAAAGCTGAGTGCTGAGGGAAAGCGGATAGAGGAGCATGGGAAAGCTGGATGCTGAGGGAAAGCGGATAGAGGAGCATGGGAAAGCTGGATGCTGAGGGAAAGAAGATAGAGGAGCATGGGAAAGCTGAGTGCTGAGGGAAAGAGGAGAGAGGAGCATGGGAAAGATGGATGCTGAGGGAAAGAAGATGGAGGAGCATGGGAAAGCTGAGTGCTGAGGGAAAGAGGATAGAGGAGCAAGGGAAAGCTGGATGCTGAGGGAAAGAAGATAGAGGAGCATGGGAAAGCTGAGTGCTGAGGGAAAGCGGATAGAGGAGCATGGGAAAGCTGGATGCTGAGGGAAAGAAGATAGAGGAGCATGGGAAAGCTGAGTGCTGAGGGAAAGCGGATAGAGGAGCATGGGAAAGCTGGATGCTGAGGGAAAGTGGATAGAGGAGCATGGGAAAGCTGGATGCTGAGGGAAAGAAGATAGAGGAGCATGGGAAAGCTGAGTGCTGAGGGAAAGAGGATAGAGGAGCATGGGAAAGCTGGATGCTGAGGGAAAGAAGATGGAGGAGCATGGGAAAGCGGAGTGCTGAGGGAAAGAGGATAGAGGAGCATGGGAAAGCTGGATGCTGAGGGAAAAAAGATAGAGGAGCATGGGAAAGCTGAGTGCTGAGGGAAAGAGGATAGAGGAGCATGGGAAATCTGGATGCTGAGGAAAGAAGATAAAGGAGCATGGGAAAGCTGAGTGCTGAGGGAAAGAGGATAGAGGAGCATGGGAAAGCTGGATGCTGAGGGAAAGAAGATAGAGGAGCATGGGAAAGCTGGATGCTGAGGGAAAGAAGATAGAGGAGCATGGGAAAGCTGAGTGCTGAGGGAGAGGATAGATGAGCCTGGGAAAGCTGAATGCTGAGGGATAGAAGAGCATGGGAAAGCTGAGTGCTGAGGGATAAAGGATACAAGAGCATAGGAAAGCTGAGTGCTTGGATATAGGTGTATAGCAGAGCAGGGGGTGGAAAAGGTGGGGGTGCTGAGGGAAACAAGCTCTTTCCCATCCCCTGCTGTGCTATACACCTTTTCCTCTGCACCCAGCTTTCCCATTATATCAGAACAAGTGTCAGCATCATTATCCTGTACCCCAGTGTCAGCGTCATTGTCCTGTACCCTCAGCATCATTATCCTGTACCCTCAGCGTCATTGTCCTGTACCCCCATCGTCATTGTCCTGTACCCCAGCGTCATTGTCCTGTACCCCCAGCGTCAGCGTCATTGTCCTGTACCCCTAGCATCAGCGTCATTGTCCTGTACCCCCAGCATCAGCGTCATTGTCCTGTACCCCCAGTGTCCGTGTCATTGTCCTGTACCCCCAGTGTCATTGTCCTGTACCCCCCAGTGTCATTATCCTGTGCCCCCAGTGTCATTATCCTGTGCCCCCAGTGTCATTATCCTGTATCTCCAGTGTCATTATCCTGTACCTCCAGTGTCATTATCCTGTACCCCCAGTGTCATTATCCTGTACCCCCAGTGTCATTATCCTGTACCCCCAGTGTCATTGTCCTTTACCCCAGTGTCAGTGTTACTGTTTGGCAAGGGGCCAGGATGGGGGAGATATTTACTGTATGCCATAACGAAAATAAAAAAGCGGAACTACTGAGCAACCGAGACCGACTGCGCAGGGTCATTACAAATAAGACTGTTTTCGTGCAGTATTAAGCATTAATTAGGTATTCAAATTTACAAAAATCGCTTGGCTTTTAGGGGGGCTTCGCTCCCCCAAAACCCCCCACCGGGGGCTGTGCCCCTCGGAACCCCGCTGGGGGGTGACACCCCCCTTTCAGGGCCGGTGTGTTTCTTGGACCCCTACCTTGGAAAATTTCTGGGTGCTCCACTGGCTTCCAGGCAGACAGCACTAAATGGTAGTAGTAATGATTTGGATTTTAAAAGCACTTTAGGGCCACATTAATTGGTGAGCTTTTGATGGGACAAGCCAAGCTGTCATCCCAAAAATGACAGGCACTTGCAAACACTGCTGCAGTACTGTCAGAGCAGCGGCAGCTCTAGATGACTTATGGGAACTGGCGCAAATGCAGCGTACCTTCGCAAGTAGCTCAGGCAACTTTGGGTAGACTTTTATAAACCACTGAACCATTAAGTTGAGCGTGTGGCCAAGCTTCAGAGCTGCCAACAGATTATGGCCATTACCATACATGACCGTGCCTGTACGTTCAGCGGTGACAACCACAGATCAGTCTGGTCTGTTAGGCTGGCTTCACACTACGTTTTTGCCCTGTTGCCAAACGAACAGGAATGGACAGCACCGGACTGGCACCTTCAGATGCTATTTCTGTTTCCGGCCCGATATCCTTACACAGAAAGAGCAGCGGGAAGCTGAGCTGCTGTCAGCGCTGTGTGACAAGTGCTGTCAGCGCTGTCTAATATCATTTTAGCAGTGTATATCTATATACACTGCTAAAATTATATTAAATAAAGGCGTAATTAAAACTAAGAAATTATAAATACTCACCTTCTGGTGACTTCTGAGTGTCCCACGCTGAATCTCCTGGCATTTGAGGACCTTGCATGATGTCACTGGGAGGGGCAGGGCAAACCGGTCACATGACAGAATCAGCACCAATTAAAACCCGCGCTGACGTGATCATGTGATCAAGTTGCCCTGCCCTCCCAGTGACATCATGCCAGGTCCTTGAATGGCCGGGAGATTGAGCTTGGGACACTCGTTGTCGCCGGAAGGTGAGTATTTATGATTTTTTATTTTTAACCATCCTTATATTTAATATCACTTTAGCAGTATATATAGATACACTGCTAAAATGATATTAGACAGATTTACCATGGGTACAGAGCAGCGAACCTGTTCTGTGCATGCTCTGTACCCTGGCACCGGATCTGGGAAACGATTCTGTTGTTTCCCAGATCCGGTGCTATAGGCCCCCATGTTAAGTGTGCTGGACAGGACAGGATTCGTTTCTGTCCTGTTTTGTC
The DNA here is from genome assembly GCA_033576535.1 of Allobates femoralis. Classification (NCBI taxonomy): domain Eukaryota; kingdom Metazoa; phylum Chordata; class Amphibia; order Anura; family Aromobatidae; genus Allobates; species Allobates femoralis. Next base: position 431,501,259 of record JARQOC010000002.1, on the reverse strand, counting down.
ACCGGAGTCTAAAAACGCTGCAGGCATTGTTTTTGGGACCGGTGAAAAACAGGGCAAAACAATTCCTGTACCGGATTCACAAAACCGGATGGCCAAATAGGGCCAATCCGGTTAAATAGGGATACATGGGGGCCAAAAACGATCTTTTTCTGTTCGTTTCAAAAACGAACAGAACAGGATAGTAAAAAACATAGTGTGAAGCCAGCCTTAGACTTTTCAACAACTCTATGTCGGTGTTTGTCACTTAAAGATATGGGCTTCAGCAAAGCCTATTGTTTTTTCACTGAGGAAGTACTGAAGTACTTCCAGCTTGCGACTCATAGGAACGACAATTTGGAGATGGAGGATGAGGAGAAGGTGCAAGGGCTGGTATAGCAGGTACAGAAAATCCTGATGGAACTAGTGCCAGGCAATTCTAGCTGTTGGAAGCACCTGTGCTATCCAATAGTCTGACCCAGTCCTGGACTCCACAAGGATTACCCATTGTGACATCAGGGACATGTAGTGGCCACAAACACTTGACTATGTGTTGATATTAAGTGGATCTTACCAGTAACTGCATTGGCAAAGGTGATATTATTGGACACGTGCTTGTGTCAGGAAGGTACAGCACACAGGGACAAATAATGCCAGCAGGGGACCATGTACTGTGGGTTGGGCACCACCATGAGGTACACGGAAAGCCTCAGTGTCCACAAAACTGGCAACAATTCTAGCAAGCAGACATGAAATGTGGACATTTTGTGTTTGAGCTGATGGGTGAGTGGCTGCATATTTCTGCTTGTGCTCCAAAGCCTGAGACAAGAACAGCTTGACTCTTTGCTGGGACAAGGGAGTGGACATGGTTTCTGATGTTAGTTGTTAATGGTGCAATGACAGGAGTAAGGCAGGAAGCATCTGCATCTGTGTCCTGGACAGAACAGAAAAAAACTGAAAAATCATGGGGGGGGGGGCACTCATAGAGTTATACCTGATGGTCTAATGGTGTGTGTGTGTTAGAGCGAGGATCAACTCACCTATCTGGGCTGTGCACCCCTGCACAACCCTGAGAAGAACTTGTAACTAGCGTGAAATCAGCCATTGGTCTGCGAGGCGTGGAATCCAAGCGGTAATGTGACAGGAAACATGTCACCAAAGGTCCTGCAGATCTTCTAGTACTGATGCCCATACTGTTCCATCTGCAGCCTTCCAGGAGGGGGAGTAATAAGTGAAGAAAAATTGCGGTCAGATGGAGTGCTGGTGTGGCACCCCTACGGTTTGGTCGCCACTATGGTATTGCACCTAACCAATAGTTGTTGCATTATGCTCATATGTAAGAAGGGAAAACTTTGCTGACACCCCAAACACACACACTACACTATCCAAACTCCAGGCCAGGAAGAGACTCACATTCAGAGCAGTCCCCATCTACTGGCTGGAGAGAGGAGTTAGGTTAAGGGTGGGAGGCAAACAGAGAGGAGTAAGTTCTAGGACAAGTCAGGAGTTAGGAAAGAATGCAGGACACACATAGGTCAGCTGCGAATCCTAGGCCTGAGGACCCAAATCTGCAGCCAGTTGGACAGCTGAGCAGAGGAACTAGCTGCACAGTGCTACCAGCTCCAATTCGGTCTGGATATCTTCAGGACCAGCCAAGAAACTGGATGTCACTGGGCTTCACGTACAGTGGCTACCAATGTGGACTCTCCCAAGGCTAAGGAATTGTATAAGGTCCAGAGGACTTGCAAGGTAGTCACTCAAAGGACCTATAGTAGCCTTCAAAGGACCCAAAATCACCTGCCTCTGGGACTTGTAACCAGAGGACACTAAGAGGACAAGGAGTAGCAGTGTCAGAGAGAGAAAGGGCAGGAAGGAAGGACATATTACCTTTGTCTCAGTAGAGTGGACCCAGACTACTTGTAAGCTGGCCTGGCTGCAATATTGGTGAATTCAGTATCCCAGTTGGGTTGTGTCTGCACTAAACTACAATAAAGGTGACTGGTAAGAACTGCAAGAAAACAGTGTCTGTCTACTCTTTTCTGCACCTCTCTGCACTCCTGCACCTTTGACTACTACAACCACCACCATCAGTACTTCACCTTCACTACACCCCAGGGGCCCACTCTGTCTGGAGGGAGTGCACCAACTAACTGCTCAACCATGTATCCACTGGGGACTACCATATGCCGCGCTGGTCATCCCTTACCAGAAACATCAGATGGCATCACAACAAACTTTTCCCCTTTAAATTCCCACTTTAACATGTCCGATAGGGGCCACGACCTACAGGACAGCCACTATGACATCCATCAGACTGACCCCAGAAGGTCGTGTACCCGACCCCCATGATCGAGACACTGGGTACACAGAAGGGGGAAAAAGATAAATGTAAATATACAGACCTTTATTTTAAAATTGCTACACAACGTGTTTTTTTTGCTGAATACCGCCTTCATCAGGTGTAAAGGGGAGCATTGCAAGTAAATAGTTTATATAGCAAATAAACCGGAAGTAATTTACAGCCAATTAACCACAGATTTAACCAAACAATAAGAACCATGGTAAAAACAAGCAGTGCATCAAGGACAAGCGTTATATACAAAACAATAGTAAAGGAAAACTTCAGAGCAAGAACAAAATATGTAAACTCAGTCTATATATAGAGAATGGATTAATAAAAAAGAGAGAAACTGTTATAGAGTATACAATAGTAGGACTAAAAACAATTAATATGACTGGGAAGCATTTTTATTAAAAAAATTTTCTTTAAATATTCTCTGAAAAAAACATTCTTTATAAAAAGGCCACTGTGTTCCATCATCATCCATCTCAAGAAACAGTAATTTCTGTTTCCAACCATCGGCTACTTCTGACTGAGGTTGCTCAAATATATGAGCATCACCCCACATGATCACCTTACGTCCCTCTTGTAAAGATGCATAATGAGAGGCCAGAAAAAGTCATAAAAGGAAAGTTAAGAGCTCCTCAGAGGCTTCAATGTACTGAAGTTTTACTTGTCTCCTGAGACTCAACATGGTGGGAGGAAGAAAGATCAGGGTGAGGATTTTGTGGGATATATTCTCGGCTAGTTAGACTGGACCATGTGGAAGACAGGGAGGTGCTTTCAAAAAGACTGGAGGTGTTATCTGCCATCCAACCCACCACTTGTTCCCACTGTTCTGGTTTCAATAGTGGTATCCCTTTGCAAATAGTGCATGTTTGCAGGATGTACTTTACATTGTACAAGGTGTTGGAAACATCACCTGAGCAGGTAATTTAATTATCACCTGGGCAATGCTATGGAAATCCCCCCAAAAAATTTAACTGTTTGTAGCTTTGAGGACTGGAGTTGCCCACCCCTGATCTAGAAGTCTCTTTGGAAGAAGCCAGGGGGAAAAGGAATCCTCAAGCCCTTCCACCATAACTGTGGCTTTCCCTAGACCCCCTTACAAGCATATGGGGGTCAAATTTACAGAAAGCATCCCCTATATGTGGAAAGAGCAGGCATGCAGACACTGGTTACAGTGTGTCAAGCGGTGTTGTCACATAGTTGAATGCAGTTCAGACTGAAAGGGTAGCAGAGGGCTTATCCCGCACGTTTCAACTGGACTCCCTGACATCACCCCTCCTCTTTTGTCAAGTGTAGGCTTGACAAAGGAAGCAGCTTGCATCGGAATCTGCGTCACCATGGTACTCCGCATCAGCTAACATCTCCAAGCTCTCTGAGTAAGACAGTATGCACCCTTATATTTTTTTTTGTTATGCATGCAAACCACTTCATTTGTGAATAAGTCTCACTTGAAACGGAAGCTGGATCCTTGTCTGTCTATGGCTGGTTTCACACTACGATTTTATCAGTTCCAATGCTGTCCGATAAAAATCGGACAGCATCGGACCGATTTTCGGACCCCATGCAGCCCTATGGGCATCAGACCGAATCGGATGTGCACTAAATGCCATCCGATTTGGTCCGATCCGATTCTGTCCGATTTTATTATCGGTGCTAAAATCGGCGCCTGCTCCGATTTTAGCACCGAAAAATAAAATCGGACAAACTCGGATCGGACCAAATCGGATGGCATTTAGTGCACATCCGATCTGACCCGATCAATTTGACATGGGGCCCTATGGAGCAGGGTCCGAGGAAACATCTGATGTCTCCTCGGACCAATTTTAGTGTACTGAGCATGCTCAGTACACTAAAATCGCTCCAAAAGTGAATGAATGGGTTACTTAAAAAAAAAAAATCTATGCTCACCTGTCCACGAGGCCCCCGGCGTCTCCCGGCGTCTCCAGTGTCTCCAGGTATCTTGCCGTCTGTGCTGACAAGACCTGCCGTGATGTCACAATCACATGACTGCCAGTAACCAATAGCTGGCAGTTATGTGATTGTGACATCACGAGAGGTCCTGGCAGCACAGAAGACAGAACAGCAAGATACCGGGGACGCGCGGGACCGTGCAGGAGTCGTGGACAGGTGAGAAAGGAGAGGAGGAGAGGGGAGGACAAGAGGAGAGGAGGAGGAGAGGAGAGGAGGAGAGGAGGGGGGACAAGAGGAGAGGAGGGGGACAAGAGGAGAGGAGGGGGACAAGAGGAGAGGAGGGGACAAGAGGAGAGGAGGGGGACAAGAGGAGAGGAGGAGGGCAAGAGGAGAGGAGGAGGACAAGAGGAGAGGAGGGGGACAAGAGGAGAGGAGGAGGACAAGAGGAGAGGAGGAGGACAAGAGGAGAGGAGGAGGACAAGAGGAGAGGAGGGGGACAAGAGGAGAGGAGGGGGACAAGAGGAGAGGAGGGGGACAAGAGGAGAGGAGGGGGACAAGAGGGGGAGCGCAATGGAGGACCGCGGGAGAAGAGGGGACGACCGGGGACCATATTGGAGCACCGGGGAGAGAGACAGCTGATGACAGCTGACAGGAGGGAGGTGAGGGCAGGCATCAGATAAAATGTCGGAATCGGATGCCTATTTGGCATCCGATTCCAGGCATCAGAAGAATTCGATGCTGTCCGATTTATATCGGACAGCATCGGATTTTAAAAAATCGTAGTGTGAAAGTAGCCTAAGTTGACTAAAAATGAAAAAAATGCCAGAAAACTGGCATGGGGAAGAACAGCATCCTTGAACGCATCCTTCCAAGGGATGCTTGATCCCAAATGTGACTCTAGCCATCTAGACCCAAGAATTTTATGCTGCCTGCCAATCACAGTAATGTCAGTAGTTAATATGGCTACAGCATTATTCTGATTGGCAAGCAACCCCCACTTGTTTGGTGTCTGAAAATCAGTTGCAAAACATGTGGAATAGGCAATCAAGCATGGCGCCCGAGTATCCAGCTTGAACAAGTATCAAGTGTCTTAAGGCCCCGTTACATGCCTCAACATCATGCTCAGCATCGTGCAAAAGTGACGTTTGAACGATGTTGAAACGGCATCGATAGTGCGTCGTTGCATGTAAACAAATGATTCAAATATGATAAATCGTCGAGATCATGTTCATAAACCTGACAACTTCAACTCAACCAACCTGCTGGATCGTTCTGTGTGACACCGCGATAACAATATGAAGGAAACAATGGCTCATAGTACCTAAGTACTCAAAGACATTCTGTGGTCTTCTATGGCATACAGCCACTATGGGCACAAGTTTAAACCAGGGAATCCATGCTGGGTACTTACATAGCATAAAGAGGGGGAAAAAACAGCGCCACTCCACAGGTGGTATAATTAATCCATCTTCAATTTATTCCAAACTGTCAAATAGCACGACGTTTCGAACCGCACATGGTTCTTTATCAAGCACTTGATAAAGAACCATGTGCAGTTCGAAACATCGTGCTGTTTGACGGTTTAGAATAAATCGAAGATGGATTAATTATACCACCTGTGTGATAGGCGCTGTTTTTCCCCCCTCCTTATACCGCGATAACAATGTCATGGACGACTTCGCCCATTCACAGCAATGAGCAGATATCGTTCACGGGGTTGGTGAACGATACCTACTCACAACATCGTTGGTGAGTTGTCCACGATATCTAGATGTGTGACATCTCAACAGGGATGTTGAATGGATCTCAAAAACGACTGCGCGTCCATTGAATCGCAGCCAACATCGTTACAACGTCGTCCCGTGTAACGGGGCCTTTAACACAAAAGTCCTCGATCGAATACCAAGCAGTGCTGAACATGTTCATCCATCACTAGCTATAATGTGAAGAACGCTCCAATAATATGTTAACTATTCACACATTGGCCACCACTGTATTTTCTTAAAACAAATTTGGGCTAGGGTCACACTGAGCGCTGCACCTGCGGCTGGCGGATTCCGTTACAGCAAAGCTCAGCATGCTGTAACCACCAACGGTAACATCAGGAACGTCGGGTGAACGCTGCCCTCAGTTAACCGATGTGTACTATAGTTATTGGCCACACACAAAGCTGCCTGGACTGCGGTAATCCTGAGCATAGAGAAAAACCATGCAGGCAACATTACCTCCAAGTTAGGGAGCACCGGATTGCCCTGGATCCGGGAGGATCCGGGCGAATCCGGGAGAATCCGGGAAAATCCAGGGGAAAGGCAATTAGGGAGATTTTTCTCCCTCGGACACAAAAAACGTTGCAAGCCACGTTTTTGTGTCCATGAGAAAAATCGGAATTCTCCCGAATTCTCGCAGAGAGATGGAAACTGGATGGCAGAGAGCTGCCATCCGGCTCCATCCGGCCCCATAGGATACTATGGCACCAAAATCCGGTCCAGAGCTGTCTGGCTCAAGCTGACAGCCACGGATCGGATCACACCCGCAGTGTGAAGCCGGCCTATCAACGTGTTAACAGTTCTCCCATTGTATCTAATGAAATCATGTGTTTGAATTCATTAAGCAACATATGTGTGAATAGGATCAAACCCTATTTATATGTACCCAACACTTGCAAATTAATTATGATTAAGGTTGTTTCTCATTTAAAAATGCATAGACCTACACAGTTTTTCTGGATCTCTGTACATTTGATGTCTGAATTTTATCACTTGAAATTTCTATGAAATAAATGTTTCTGCACAATGTAGAGCTGACATTTTTACTTCTGAACAGTACTTTTCAGTGCTTCAGAGTGTTGTGGTTCCTTTTGAGGGCAAGCTAGTATTTTTTTTACAATCACTTTAACCCCTTCCAGACCCTTGGCCCACCCCCTGGGCCATGGAATGATTGGGCTCCTGCAGGCGAGTGAGGGTGTCACTGACCTGTCACTCGGCCTGCAGGTACATGGGGAGTTGTACAACACCCCAGGGGGTCGATTTGCCCCCACCCCCCACACCCCCCGGCTACAGGCGCGGTGATTGGCACTCAAAAGTGAAAGTGAAAATCACCGCGCCTGTAATGCTTATCTGTCTGCCGCTGCTATCCCTACACTCCAATCTTCTCCCCTGTCATCCTCTAACTGTCCCCCTGCCCCCCACCTCTCTTTCCTGCCCCCCTCTTCATCTTTCTTACCCCCCCCGCTTCCTTTTCCTGCCGCCTGCTTCCTGTCCCTGCCGCCCGCCTCCTCTTCCTGCCGCCCGCCCTCCTCCTGCCTGCCCCCGCTTCCTCCTAAGTGCCCCCCTACTTCTCCTGTCATGCACATAGTGGGTCTCTGCGCCCGGGCTCTTTGATCGCTGCTCTACAGCCCGATCTCCCTGCATGGGCATCGAGCTGCACAAAGTGATCTGACACCCCGGGCGCAGTGACCCACTATGTGCATCACATGCGCCTGGGCTGCCAGATCGCTTTCCACAACTCGATCCCCATGCAGGGGGATCGAGCTGCAGAAAGCAATCTGACAGCCTGGGCGCAGTGATACACATAGTGGGTCAATGCGCCTGTGCTGCCAGATCGCTTTCCGCAGCTCGATCCCCATGCATGGGGATCGAGCTGCGGAAAGCGATCTGGCAGCCCAGGCGCAGTGATGCACATAGTGGTCACTGGCCCGGGGTGTCAGATCACTTTCTGCAGCTCGATCACCATGCTGGCGGATTGGGCTCCAGAGTAGCGATCTGAAAGCAAAGGCGATCGAGCGGCGTGGGACCTTCGTTGTGGACTACGTCGGAGACAATCGAACGTCGTGGGACCTTCATTATGGACTACGTCGGAGCGATCGGGCGTCATGGGACCTTCGTTGTGGACTACGTTGGATCTTTTTATAATAAAGATGGAGTCCGAATTGTGTCTGTGTTTTTTTTTCAAATAAGATTTTTCTCTGTGTGTATTTATTGACTATTTACCGTACTAGAGATTCCTAATGGCGGGTCTAACATTGGCCCTATATTAATGAATCTCGGGCTTAGTGCCAGCTGCCAATAAAAAGCTGACATTAACCCCTTTATTACCCAGTTAGCCACTGGCACCAGGGCAACTGGAAGAGCGTGGGTACAGCGCCAGAAAATGGTGCTTCAATGAATGCGCCATTTTCTGGGGTGGCTGCGGGCTGCAATTCGCACCAGGGGGGGCCCAGAACGCTTGGGCCTCTCTATGCTGAGGATTCCATCCCCCAGCTGTCTAGTTGTACCTGGCTGGACCAAAAATATGGCGGAGCCCCACGTAATTTTTTTTCTAGAATTACCGTATATACTCGTGTATAAGCCGACCCGTGTATAAGCCGACCCTCCTACTTTTGCCCCCAAAACCTGGGAAAATTTATTGACTCGTGTATATGCCGAGGTGGACCCCAGCACAGGTATACATCCCCCAGCAGTGTGGTATACAGCAGCCTCCCCAGTGGTATATACAGGCCCCAGCAGTGTTACAGCAGCAGCCCCAGTGGTATATACAGCAGCAGCCCCAGTGGTAGTATACAGCAGCCCCAGAGGTATATACAGCAGCCCCAGTGGTAGTATACAGCAGCAGCCCCAGTGGTAGTATACAGCAGCAGCCCCAGTGGTAGTATACAGCAGCAGCCCAAGTGGTAGTATACACGCAGCCCCAGTAGTATATACAGCCCCAGTGGTAGTATATAGCCCCAGTGGTAGTATATATAACAGCCCCAGTGGTAGTATATAGCCCCAGTGGTAGTATATAGCCCCAGTGGTAGTATATAGCCCCAGTAGTAGTATACAGCCCCAGTGGTAGTATATAGCCCCAGTGGTAGTATATATACAGCCCCAGTGGTAGTATACAGCCCCAGTGGTAGTATATAGCCCCAGTGGTAGTATACAGCCCCAGTGGTAGTATATAGCCCCAGTGGTAGTATACATACAGCCCCAGTGGTAGTATATAGCCCCAGTGGTAGTATATAGCCCCAGTAGTAGTATACAGCCCAGTGGTAGTATATAGCCCCAGTGGTAGTATATATACAGCCCCAGTGGTAGTATACAGCCCCAGTGGTAGTATATAGCCCCAGTGGTAGTATACAGCCCCAGTGGTAGTATATAGCCCCAGTGGTAGTATACATACAGCCCCAGTGGTAGTATATAGCCCCAGTGGTAGTATATAGCCCCAGTAGTAGTATACAGCCCCAGTGGTAGTATATAGCCCCAGTGGTAGTATACATACAGCCCAGTGGTAGTATATAGCCCCATGGTAGTATATAGCCCCAGTAGTAGTATACAGCCCCAGTGGTAGTATATAGCCCCAGTGTAGTATATAGCCCCATGGTAGTATACATACAGCCCCAGTGGTAGTATATAGCCCCAATGGTAGTATATAGCCCCAGTAGTAGTATACAGCCCCAGTGGTAGTATATAGCCCCAGTGGTAGTATATATACAGCCCCAGTGGTAGTATATAGCCCCAGTGGTAGTATATAGCCCCAGTGGTAGTATATAGCCCCAGTAGTAGTATACAGCCCCAGTGGTAGTATATAGCCCCAGTGGTAGTATATATACAGCCCCAGTGGTAGTATACAGCCCCAGTGGTAGTATATAGCCCCAGTGGTAGTATACAGCCCCAGTGGTAGTATATAGCCCCAGTGGTAGTATACATACAGCCCCAGTGGTAGTATATAGCCCCAGTGGTAGTATATAGCCCCAGTGGTAGTATACATACAGCCCCAGTGGTAGTATATAGCCCCAGTGGTAGTATATAGCCCCAGTAGTAGTATACAGCCCCAGTGGTAGTATATAGCCCCAGTGGTAGTATACATACAGCCCCAGTGGTAGTATATAGCCCCAATGGTAGTATATAGCCCCAGTAGTAGTATACAGCCCCAGTGGTAGTATATAGCCCCAGTGGTAGTATATAGCCCCAGTGGTAGTATACATACAGCCCCAGTGGTAGTATATAGCCCCAATGGTAGTAATATAGCCCCAGTAGTAGTATACAGCCCCAGTGGTAGTATATAGCCCCAGTGGTAGTATATATACAGCCCCAGTGGTAGTATATAGCCCCAGTGGTAGTATATAGCCCCAGTGGTAGTATATAGCCCCAGTAGTAGTATACAGCCCCAGTGGTAGTATATAGCCCCAGTGGTAGTATATATACAGCCCCAGTGGTAGTATACAGCCCCAGTGGTAGTATATAGCCCCAGTGGTAGTATACAGCCCCAGTGGTAGTATATAGCCCCAGTGGTAGTATACATACAGCCCCAGTGGTAGTATATAGCCCCAGTGGTATATTATAGCCCCAGTAGTAGTATACAGCCCCAGTGGTAGTATATAGCCCCAGTGGTAGTATATATACAGCCCCAGTGGTAGTATACAGCCCCAGTGGTAGTATATAGCCCCAGTGGTAGTATACAGCCCCAGTGGTAGTATATAGCCCCAGTGGTAGTATACATACAGCCCCAGTGGTATTTATATAGCCCCAGTGGTAGTATATAGCCCCAGTAGTAGTATACAGCCCCAGTGGTAGTATATAGCCCCAGTGGTAGTATACATACAGCCCCAGTGGTAGTATATAGCCCCAATGGTAGTATATAGCCCCAGTAGTAGTATACAGCCCCAGTGGTAGTATATAGCCCCAGTGGTAGTATATAGCCCAGTGGTAGTATACATACAGCCCCAGTGGTAGTATATAGCCCCAATGGTAGTATATAGCCCCAGTAGTAGTATACAGCCCCAGTGGTAGTATATAGCCCCAGTGGTAGTATATATACAGCCCCAGTGGTAGTATATAGCCCCAGTGGTAGTATATAGCCCCAGTAGTAGTATACAGCCCCAGTGGTAGTATATAGCCCCAGTGGTAGTATATATACAGCCCCAGTGGTAGTATATAGCCCCAGTGGTAGTATATAGCCCCAGTGGTAGTATATAGCCCCAGTGGTAGTATACAGGGCCCCAGCAGGGCCCCCCTCATAATTTGGCGCCCCCACCTCAGTTTCTGGGCCCCCCCGCATGCAGCGCTGCACATATACATTACGTGTCTAGCAGCTGTTACCCTCCGGTGGCAGATCGCGGCTCCCGGCTCCGGGCTCCATCTTCCTCGCTGTCTTCCTGCTTTGTGACCGGCGCGATGACGTCATCGCGCCGGTCACATGACAACCAGGAAGACAGAGAGGAAGATGGAGCCCGGAGCCGGGAGCCGCGATCTGCCACCGGAGGGTAACAGCTGCTAGACACGTAATGTATATGTGCAGCGCTGCATGCGGGGGGCCCAGAAACTGAGGTGGGGCGCCAAACTTTGAGGGGGGCCGTATGACTCGCATATAAGCCGAGGGGGGGACTTTTCAGCCCAATTTTTGGGCTGAAAAACTCGGCTTATACGCGAGTATATACGGTAGTTCTAGAAATTAAAAAAAAAAAGGGTTTCGCTGTATTTTTGGTTCCAGCCAGGTTATGACGAGGCAGCTGGGGGCTGGTGGCAGTCCGTAGCTGCCAAGTTGTACCTGGCTGGACCAAAAATATGGCGGAGCCCTATGTCATTTTTTTTCTAGAAATAATTCTAGAAATAAAAAAAAAATAGGCTTCGCTGTATTTTTGGTTCCAGCCAGGTACAATGAGGCAGCTGGGGGCTGGTGGCAGTCCGTAGCTGCCAAGTTGTACCTGGCTGGACCAAAAATATGGCAGAGCCGCATGTAATTTTTTTTTTTAAATTCTACAAATAAAATGACATGGAGCTTTGCCGTATTTTTGGTTGCCAGCCAGGTACAACTTGGCAGCTAGGGGGCTGGAATCCTCAGCATGGAGAGACCCAAATGTATTGGGTCCCCTATGCTGCGAATTGTAACTACTAGACTAGTATGTTTTTTCACAAAAAGTTTCTTTATTCATTTATACGTCTCAATTTGTGAAGCACATGGGGGTTCAAAGTGCTCACTGTGCATCTAGATATGTTCCTGGGGGGGTCTAGTTTACAAAATGGGGTCACTTGTGGGGATCTCAAATGTTTAGGCACACAGGGGCTCTCCATACGCGACCTGGTGTCCGCTAACAATTCCAATTGTTGGCAAACACCAGGTTGCGTATGGAGAGCCCCTGTGTGCCTAAACATTGGAGCTCCCCCACAAGTGACCCCATTTTGGAAACTAGGTGAGGCAGGCATATTAAAATGTCGATGGAGCCTATTTAGGCATCCACCAGGCATCAAAAACGATGCTGTCCGATTTATATCGGACAGAATCGATTTTTTAAAAATTTCTTATTGAATTAGTTACTAATAAAAAATGCAGAAACTGCATGGGGTTAAGAAGCTCCTTGATAGATCTTCCAAGGGATGCTTTCCAAATGTGACTCTAGCCATTCTAGACCAGAATTTATATGTCCTGCAATCACATATGTAGTAGTTATATTCACATTATTTGATTGCAGCAACCACCATTGTTTGGTTTTGAAATCAGTTCCCAAAACTGTGGAAAGCTCAACGCATGGACGCCCATTCGAGCTTGAACAAGTATAATTCTAGAGGCCGTTCATGGCAAATATGCTCAGCATCTCAAAATGATTTGAAAATGTAAAAACATACATATTTTGTGTAAAAATGATAAATGATACATTATCATGTTCTTAACCGACAATTTGACTAACCAACCTGCTGGTGTTCGTGGCCCCGCAAACAATTAGAAATCCATGGGTATAGTCCTAAGTACTCAAAAATTGTGGTCTTCTATGTAGATTGGGCCCAATGTTTAACAGGAACCATGTGGGTCTTCTCCAAATGGGATAAAAGCGGTCCGCTACATTGAGGTATTTAATCCATTTCAAATTTTAAACGGCAATAGACGCGTTTCGAGACCCCTGGTCTCTTTGATCAACACCTAAAACATGTGACGAAACATCTCTATTTGGGTTAAATAAATCGAAGGGAATTATTAACCACTGTGTGTGAGGCGATATTTGCCCCCCCCTTTGCGTTAACAATTTGGACTTGCATATGCAATGAGCAAAGTTACTTTTATTTCACAAAATCGTTGTGTTGCCACGATTCTATTTCATTTTCAACATGGGAATGTTTAATTCTCAAAACGATGGCGCCATTGATCCATGCAACATCGTTAAACCTCCATGTGTGGTTATAAACCACTGTCTTACGCGCCAGCAGGCTGAAAGTTCAGTCCATCTCACTATTGAATGGAAGATACGCTCCAATAAGTCACAAATTGGCCACCACTGTTTTTCTTAAACACGCAATTGGCTGGTCCACACTGAGCTGCACCTTTGGGTGCGATTCGTTACTCAGAGATCAATTGTACCCCAACAAAATAGGAATCTCTTTGACTGTTGCCCCAGTTAAACATGTGTAAATAGTTAGGCACAAAAAGCTGCTTGTCTGGTAATCAATAGAGAAATAACCATTCATGTTCAATTTGCTAAGTTCTGGGGAGCACCGATTGCACTAATCCAGAATGGCGAATCTGGAGTAATGGGGAAAATCTTGGAAATGGCAATTAGGGGGTTTTTTCATGTAAACCAAAAACTTGCAAATGGAATGTTTGTGTCCAAAAAAAATGGATTTGGTATTCTGGTGAGAGAAAACTGAAAAAGCTGCCATCGTAACTTGGCCCCTTAATACTATCAACCAAAATCTTATGTTCCAAGCTTGTGGCTAGTGAAGACGGATCGATTACCAGTGTGAAGGGTATAATATTAACAGTTCTATTTGGTTCTAATGAAACTCATGGTGTTTATCAGAAGCAACAATGTAAATATGAAAATCCTAATTTTTCCAAACTTGCACATTAATTATGATTTTTTTCATCAAAATAAACCAACAATTTTTCGACCTGACATGAGTCTAATTTATACTAGACATTTAAGAATATGTTCCACTGAAAACATTTCAGTCACTATCCGTTGAAGCTGAACAGTATAACCTCTTCAAAGGGTGGTCCTTTTGAAAATGGGCAAGTAGTCATTTAAGATCTTAAATGTTTTATATCTATGTACACCTTTACAATTCATAATAGCAAAGATATGAATAATCCACTGGTTACCCGTGAAGATAAAAAAGCAAAATTGTTCCATCCTAATGTTTTCTCTATATCCACTTGAAGTTTGAACTCATATTTGTTATACCAAACAAACAAATTGCAATAACATTTTTTTGAATGAAAATAAAGTGTAGTGGGATCTGAGTTCAATAAAACATTATGTGGAAAAATAGGTAATTCTGCAAGGATTACCGCATATACTCGCGTATAAGCCGAGTTTTTCAGCCCAAAAATTGGGCTGAAAAGTCCCCCCCTCGGCTTATACCCGAGTCACTGTATACTGTATACAATGTATACAGTTACAGTGCCCCCCATCAGTATACAGGGCCCCCCCCCCCCGCAATCCTGTAAAGGAAGAGATTAGTATACTTATCCCTGCCGCTGTCCCGCCGCCATCGCGATCCTCCGTCTTCTTCCGGCTTCCTTTGGTGGGCGCAGGGTATGACGTCATTGTCTGTGCGACCGAGGAGGAAGCCGGAAGAAGATGGAGGATCGCGATGGCGGCGGGGGGGGCCTGTATACTGATGGGGGGCTGTATATAGATGGGGGGCCTGTATATACCTCTGGGGCATCTGTATACTACACTGCGGCTGCTGTATATAGATGGGGGGCCTGTATATACCTCTGGGGCATCTGTATACTACCACTGGGGCTGCTGTATACTGATGGGGGGGCCTGTATATACCTCTGGGGCATCTGTATACTACCACTGGGGCTGCTGTATATAGATGGGGGGCCTGTATATACCTCTGGGGCATCTGTTTACTACCACTGGGGCTGCTGTATACTGTTGGGGGGGGCCTGTATATACCTCTGGGGCATCTGTATGCTACCACTGGGGCTGCTGTATATAGATGGGGGGGCCTGTATATACCTCTGGGGCATCTGTATACTACCACTGGGGCAGATGTATACTGATGGGGGGCCTGTATATACCTCTGGGGCATCTGTATACTACCACTGGGGCAGCTGTATACTGATGGGGGGGCCTGTATATACCTCTGGGGCATCTGTATACTACCACTGGGGCTGCTGTATACTGATGGGGGGGGCCTGTATATACCTCTGGGGCATCTGTATACTACCACTGGGGCTGCTGTATACTGATGGGGGGGCCTGTATATACCTCTGGGGCTTCTGTATACTACCACTGGGGCTGCTGTATATACCTCTGGGGCTTCTGTATACTACCACTGGGGCTGCTGTATATACCTCTGGGGCTTCTGTATACTACCACTGGGGCTGCTGTATATACCTCTGGGGCTTCTGTATACTACCACTGGGGCTGCTGTATATACCTCTGGGGCTTCTGTATACTACCACTGGGGCTGCTGCTGTATATACCACTGGGGCTGCTGCTGTATACTACCACTGGGGAGGCTGCTGTATCCCACACTGCTGGGGGCTGCATACTTGTGCTGGGGCTCCACCCTCGGCTTATACACGAGTCAATAGGTTTTCCCAGGTTTTGGGGGCAAAAGTAGGGGGGTCGGCATATACACGGGTCGGCTTATACACGAGTATATACGGTAATAGATAAAAAAAAACATTATCTTTTTTAGACTTATTTGTTGTTGAATGGAATTCAATCCTCACGGACTGTTCAATCAAACTTGTGACAGTAATTATCAAACAAGAGGAAAAGGAGCTGGCAGCTTAACAAAATGACATTGAAAGTAAAAAAAATTACATCAAAATGAAAATGTCATTGAAGAGTAGGAATATTTTCTTGTAAAGAGAAAATTTCCATAGCAGAGGATAAAATAATTAAAAGAGTCAAGTTAATGAATGGGTTGATGGGAGTTGCCGCATTATAAACCAAAATTAATTAAAAAAAAAAGAATATCCAAAAAAAATGACATAAATAACAAAAAAATCTTTTCTCCCAAAAAGACACGAAGAAATGGAAGAAAACACAGACTGATTTATTTAGATGTATGCACCTTCTCTTTGTTTCATTTGGTTTCACTCCAGAAGACCACATACAAGTGCATGTCAATAAATTAGAATATTATCAAGAAGATAATTTATTGCAGCAATTCAATACATAAAATGAAATGCATTCCGTATTTTTTGCTTTATAAGACGCACCGGATTATAAGACGCACCCAGATTTTAGAGGTGGAAAATAGGGAAAAAAAATATTTGTAGCAAAAAATGACTTTTATATGACACTCAGGCCCTGCGATCAGTCAGCGCTGGCGTCTGTTTCCTTTGAATGCAGGAGCAGCATGTGAGCAACACCAATGACTTCTTGCTCCAGTGTCTGATGATGGGGAGACAGACACCAGAACTGACTGACTGGTCGGAGGGCTGAGTCTCATATCAATGTCACATGGGACATGACTATGCAACTTCTGACAACGTTGGAATTGCTGCAGCATTAGGGGTAAGGGTGCATGCACATGATCAGTATACGCAGAGTTTTGGACGCAGTTCTTGCCGCTGTGTCCAAAATGCTGCATAGTACAGTACAAGCATAATGTACTGTAAAGAGAAAGGGCCAGGAAGGGGATCTGCACACTGTGCTGAAATACAATGTTCCAGCCCTGTCTCCTAATTACAATTCACCACAACAGAGCATGACCTGTAGATGCAGGGACAGGGGAGCTGAACACTGCCGTTATGCAGGCTCCAGCCCTGCTCTCTATAGACTGAAGCTCCTGAACTGCAGACGAGCACTTCCTGGATTTCTGCACGGTGACAGCCAGGCTCAGCAGGAGGAGACATTACAGTCACAGTGAGCAGAGGGAGCGAGGCACGACACTGTGACAAGGTACCTGTGATAAGGTGCCAATCTGCCCTGCTCTGCTCCTGCCTTCATGGCAGTGAATCATCACAAAGCTCAGTGTTCATTCACTTGCCACAGCTGCACCCGGCTCCTCCGTTCTCATTAGCTGCAGGAAGGTGGGGAGCGACCATGTGTGGCGGCTTCTCCTGCTCTCCGTGCTCATCTCTCCGCGCTGTCTTCAGTGCAGAGAGGTGGGTGGGAAGCAAGTGGTGAATATTTATGACCTTAATGAGCCAGGGACACGTGGTGCTCCGCCGCCTGGATTCTTCAGCAGAGACCATTCCCTGCCCTTCTGACCCCACTTCACTGCTGTCTCCCCCTCCCAAGCAACCAAGGATGCTAGAATGTTATATTTTTATTATTGATCAACAACTATGTTCTCAATCAACCCAAAAGACTCATAAATATCAAAGCTTAATATTTTTGGAAGTTGGAGTGGGGTTTATTTAGATTTGGCTATCTTAGGAGGATATCTGTTTGTGCAGGTAACTATTACTGTGCAGAAAAATTAGGCAACTTAATAAAAACCAAATATATTCCCATCTCACTTGTTTATTTTTACCAGGTAAACTAATATAACTGCACAAAATTTAGAAAAAAACATTTCTGACATGCAGAAACAAAACACAAAAAAGTGAGGGCCAATATAGCCACCTTTCGTTATGATGACACTCAACAGCCTTTCATCCATAGATTCTGTCAGTTGCTTGATCTGTTTACTATCAGCATTGTGTGCAGCAGCCACCACAGCCTCCCAGACACTGTTCCGAGAGGTGTACTGTTTTCCCTCCCTGTAGATCTCACATTTTATGAGGGACCACAGGTTCTCTATGGGGTTCGGATCAGGTGAACAAGGGGGCCATGTCATTATTTTTTCTGCTTTTAGACCTTTACTGGCCAGCCACGCTGTGGAGTAGTTGAATGCATGTGATGGAGCATTGTCCTGCATGAAAATCATGTTTTTCTTGAATGATACTGATTTCTTCCTGTACCACTGCTTGAGGAAGTTGTCTTCCAGAAACTGGCAGTAAGTTCGGGAGTTGAGCTTCACTCCATCCTCAACCTGAAAAGGTCCCACAAGTTCATCTTTGATAATATCAGCCCATACCAGTACCCCACCTCCATCTTGCTGGAGTCTGAGCTCTGTGCCCTTTACTGATCCAGCCTCTGGGCCATCTATCTGGCCCATCAAGAGTCACTCTCATTTCATTAGTCCATAAAACCTTTGAAAAATCAGTCTTAAGATATTTCTTGGCCCAGTCTTGACGTTTTATCTTATGTTTCTTGTTCAAAGGTGGTCGTTTTTCAGCCTTCCTTACCTTGGCCATGTCCCTGAGTATAGCACACCTTGTGCTTTTTGATACTCCAGTAAAGTTGCAGTTCTGAAATCTGGCAAAACTGGTGGCAAATGGCATCTTGGCAGCTTCACGCTTGATTTTCCTCAATTCATAGGCAGTTATCTTGCGCCTTTTTTGCCCAACACGCTTCTTGTGACCCTGTTGGCTATTTGCCATGAAACGCTTGATTGTTCGGTGATCACACTTCAAATTTTTGGCAATTTCAAGACTGCTGCATCCCTCTGCAAGACATCTCACAATTTTGGACTTTTCAAAGCCTGTCAAATCTCTCTTCTGACCCATTTTGCCTAAGGAAAGGCATTTGTCTAATAATTAAGCACATCTTATATAGGGTGTTGATGTCATTACACCACACCCCTCCTCATTACAGAGATGCACATCACCTGATTTACTTAATTGGTAGTTGGCTCTCAAGCCTATACAGCTTGGAGAAGGACAACATGTATAAAAAGTATCATGTGATCAAAATACTCATTTACCTAATAATTCTGCACACAGTGTATATAGAGTCATTACAAACAGAGTGATCTATTTCAAGTGTTGATTTATGTTAATGTTGATGATTATGGCTTACAGCCACTGAAAACCCAAGAGTCATTATGTCAGAAAAATATAAAATTATATAAGACCAACTGAAAAAAAATATTTTTACCGAATAAATGTTGGCCTTATGAAAAGTATGTACTGTAAATGCACTTAATACTTGGTTTGGGCTCCTTTTGCATGACTTACTGTATTAAGGTGGTGTGGCAAGGAGGTGATCAGCTTGTGGCACTGCTGAATTGTTATAAAAGCCCAGGTTGTTTTGATAGCAACCTTCAGCTTGTCTACATTGTTGGCTCTGGTGTCTCTCATCTTCCTCTTGACAATACCCCTTAGATTCTTTATGGGATTTAGGTCAGGCGAGTTTGCTGACCAATCAAGCACAGTGACACTGTGATTATTAAACCAGGTATTGTTACTTTTGGCAGTGTGGACAGGTGACAAGTCCTACTGGAAAATGAAAATTCCATCTCCAAAAAGCTTGTCACCAGAGGGAAGCATAAAGTGCTCTAAAATTTCTTGGTATCACTGTCTTTCGTATTGATAAAACACAGTAGACCTACACCAGCAGATGACATAACTCTCCAAACCATCACTGATTGTGGAAACGTCACACTAGACCTTAAGCTGCTTTGATTGTGTGCCTCTCCCATCTTCCTCCAGACTCTGGGACCTTAATTTCCAAATGAAATGCAAAATTTACTTTCATCTGAAAACAACTCTTTGGACCACTAAGCAACAGTTTAGTACTTTTTCTCCTTGGCTCTGGTAAGATGCTATATATCTATAGTTCATGACTGGCTTGACACAAGAAAAATGACAGTTGTAGCCCATGTCCTGGATACATCTATGTGTGGTACTTCTTGAAGCATTGACTCCAGCAGCAGTCCACTCCTTGTGAATCTTCCCCACATTTTTTAATGGCCTTTTCTTAACCTTTCAAGGTTGCAGTTATCCCAGTTGCTTGTGCACATTTTTTCTACCACACTTTTTCCTTCCACTCTCCACTAATATTTTGAAAACAGCACTCTGTGAGCAGCCAGCTTCTTTAGCAATGACCTTTTGTGGCTTATCCTCCTTGTGGAGTGTGTCAAAGACTGCCTTCTTGACATCTGTCAAGTCAGCAGTCTACCCATGACTGTAAATACTTAGTTAGGCTAGGGTCACACTTGAGGGTGATGGAGCTGCTAAATTCTTTGAAAAGGAGCCGCAGCGCATAGCGTTAATGCTATGTGCTGCCAGTGAACCAGAGCCCCATAGCAACTTGAGGTTTATCTTAGCAGCGGTCACACACCAAGCTGCATGACGTGTGCTTTAGCTCAGCACACAGGAAAACACTGCAGACAATGTTTTGCTCAGCTAAAGTGCACGTCATGCAGCTTGGTGTGTGACTGCTGCTAAGATAAACATCAGGTTGCTATGGGGCTCTGGTTTACTGGCAGCGCATAGCATTAACGCTATGCGCTGCGGCCTCTTTTCAAAGAATTTAGTGGCTCCGTCACCCTTAACCTTCCTAGCGTTATTCCCGAGCCTGACTCGGGGTTAACATTCACTACCAGAAGCGTTAACCCCGAGTCAGGCTCGGGCTTACCCGCGCTCGCGGCAGATGCGGTAAAAAAAACCGCATCTGCCGCACTTGCCGCACTTGCCGCATAGCTGCCGCACTTGTGCCGCACTCGCGGCGCGGTTGCGGCGCGGTTGCGGTAATCTGCATAGTAAAGGGAACCATGCAGTAGACATGAGATAATGATTGTATACACTTACATGAGGGCGTCTCCCTGTGTGTGCTGGCACTTGTGAGCTGTGTTCGTCATGCCTGCTCTCCCCCTCCCTTATGCCCGCCCCCTCTCAGCCTGCTATAGTGATGTGAGGCTGATCTCGTCATAAAGGGGCGGGGCTACCGGGATGCGCGATTTAGCCCCGCCCCTTTATGACGAGATCAGCCTCACATCACTATAGCAGGCTGAGAGGGGGCGGGCATAAGGGAGGGGGAGAGCAGGCATGACGAACACAGCTCACAAGTGCCAGCACACACAGGGAGACGCCCTCATGTAAGTGTATACAATCATTATCTCATGTCTACTGCATGGTTCCCTTTACTATGCAGATTACCGCAACCGCGCCGCAACCGCGCCGCGAGTGCGGCAGCTATGCGGCAAGTGCGGCAAGTGCGGCAGATGCGGTTTTTTTACCGCATCTGCCGCGAACGCGGGTAAGCCCGCTTTTAGCAACAAAAACCAGACCTAAACAGACCGCCAGGGAGGCTACATGTGACCCTAGCCTTAGCTTTTGCAGGTGTTTTGTGTTAATTATTCTAATTTTATGAGATAATGACTTTTGGGTTTTCATTGGCTGTAAAGGTACCGTCACACCTTTCAACATCGTTTCCGACGTTGTTCAAAAGTGATGTCAGGAAAGATGTTGAAACGACATCGTTGTTGCGTCGTTGCGTGTAAACGCACAAATCAATAATGATAGTTGTTCAAGTCGGACTTGACAGGTTTTCCTGCATGCAGGAAAACCTGTCAACTTCAACTTAAACAAACTGCGGCATCGTTCGGTGTGACACTGCAATAGCGATGTCACGGCCGATCCCGCCTATTTGCTGCATTGCAGCGGATTGCTCGCTGGGTTGATCCCAGCCCAGTGAGCGATTGCAGGGCTGACATCGCAGCACCGTCACCGGCAACATCTTGCTGTCTGACAGCTAGGCTGCGATGTCGGAAGCGAGTGCACACCCGCGGCATCGCATCTGACATCACAGCCGATGTTGGATGGTGTGACGGTACCTTAAGTCATAATCATCAACATTACTTGAAAGAAAACACTTGAAAAAGGTCACTCTGATTGTAATGACTATATAATACAAGTGTTTCACTTTTTGTATTGAAATACTGAAATAAATTATAATTTTGATAATATTCTAAATTATAGACAATCACTTGTACATCTAATAAATTCTTTTAAAAATGAAAATTCAAATATAGTTTGGAATCCAGGATAAAAGACTACTTTTCCACGATGATTATGCAATATTACAGATTTTATTGGGGTGAGAAATGGAAGCAAAACATTTTTTGTTTTTGTTTTTTTTCCCCTTTGTACTCTTGAAAGTATGATTGGGTTGGTTGGGTTGGCTTATGCTAGTTTTTTTATTGTACTTTATACTATTCATGGTATGTGTTATAATACTGTGCCTTGTGAAAGTATTTGGCCCCCTTGAACGTTTCAACCTTTTGCCACATTTCAGGCTTCAAACATAAAGATATAAATTCAAATTTTTTTGTGAAGAATAAACAACAAGTGGGACACAATTGTGAAGTGGAACCAAATTTATTGACTATTTTAAACTTTTTTAACAAATAAAAAACTGAGAAGTGGGGCATGCAATACTATTCGGCCCCTTTACTTTCAGTGCAGCAAACTCACTCCAGAGGTTCAGTGAGGATGTCTGAATGATCCAATGTTGTCCTAAATGATAAATAGAATCCACCTGTGTGTAATGAAGTCTCTGTATAAATGCATCTGCTCTGTGATAGCCTCAGGGTTCTGTTTCAAGTGCAGAGAGCACCATGAAGACCAAGGAACACACCAGGCAGGTCCGAGATAGTGTTGTAGCGAAGTTTAAAGTCGGTTTTGGATAAAAAAAAGATTTCCCAAGCTTTAAACATTTCAAGGAGCAATGTGGAAGCGATCATATTGAAATGGAAGGAGTATCAGACCACTGAAAATCTACCAAGACCCGGTCATCCCTCTAAACTTTTGTCTCAAACAAGGAGAAGATTGATCAGAGATGCAGCCAAAAGGCCCATGATCACTCTGGATGAACTGCAGAGATCTACAGCTGATGTGGGAGAGTCTGTCCATCAGTCTTAAACTGCACAAATCTGGCCTTTATGGAAGAGTGGCAAGAAGAAAGCCATTTCTCAAAGATATCCATAAAAAGTCTGATTTGAAGTTTGCCACAAGCCACCTGGGAGACACACCAAACATTTGGAATAAGGTTCTCTGGTTCTGACTAACCAAACCAAAATCAAACTTTTGGCCACAATGCAAAACGATATGTTTGGCGTAAAAGCAACACAGCTCATCACCCTCAAAACACCCTCCCCACTGTCAAACATGGTGGTGGCAGCATCATGGTTTGGGCCTGCTTTACTTCAGCAGGGACAGGGAAGATGGTTAAAATTGATGGGAAGATGGACGGAGCCAAATACAGAACCATACTGGAAGCAAACCTCTTAAGGCCCCATCACACCTGGCGACGGGGCTGGAGATGTCGGCGGCGACTGGCGGTTGCGCGTACGTTTTTGACACCCCGCCAGCGTCGCGTCCCCCATTTACATGGGGTGACATTTCAAGCCCCACACCGGCGAGCTGTCAGGTGGCATTGCCGCCGGGGAGTCTGAAAACCTCAGCGGCGATGCAGGACAACGGGAGCCTATGGCTCCCATCGCCTGACAGGTCGCTGACGGCCGGTTACATGGGGCGATGTGTACAAATCGCCCCATGATGGTCGCCTGGTTTCAGAGCACTGCTCTGAAACCAGGCGACTGCCCGGCGGCGCCGACATCGCCCCTTTACATGAGGCGACGTAGGGGCGATGTTGCCGCTGATAGGCCACGCCCCTACATCGCCTATGTTATCAGCGGCGATGTGGCCTGATGTAACGGGGCCTTTAGAGTCTTGAAAAGACCTGAGACTGGGATGAATATTTATCTTCCAATAAGACAATGATCCCAAATATAAAGGAAAATCTACAATGGAATGGTTCAAAAATAAAATTATCCAGGTGTTAGAATGGCAAAGTCCAGACCTGAATCCAATCGAGAATATGTGTAAAGAGCTGAAAACTGCTGTTCACAAACGCTCTCCATCCAGCCTCACTGAGCTCCAGCTGTTTTGCAAGGGAGAATGGGCAAGAATTTCAGTCTCTTGATGTGCAAAACTGATAGTGACATACCCCAAGTGACTTGCAGCTGTAATCGCAGCAAAAGGTGGCGCTACAAAGTATTAACTCAAGTTGGCCGAATAATATTGCACTCCACACTTTTCAGTATTTTATTTGTTAAAAAAGTTTGAAATATCCAATAAATGTCCTTCCACTTCACGATTGTGTCCCACTTGTTGTTGATTCTTCACAAAAAATTAGAATTTATATCTTTATGTTTGAAGCCTGAAATGTGGCAAAAGGTTGAAAAATTCAACGGGGCCAAATACTTTCACAAGGCACTGTATATACATTACAGGTACCATATGTAAATAAAAAATGCCTGCTATTATAACCTAATAACAGAAGTGGATAATATTCTTTTTTTTGTATTTCTTCTAGAATGCAGAAAATTTGTGTATATAGAAACCTGTTACTACCCAAATAGGTGTGTTCGTCAACCTAATCATATAACCAGTCCTGCAAAAAACGTAAAATAAACTATGTGTGATTCAAGAGAATCAAAGATAAAAGCTTTTGCTACATTAAATATCTTGAAAAGCTATTACATCCAGAAACAACTGGGGCCCTGGCTTCAAAATACCTGTATGGCAAGGACTTGTGAATATGGTTCAGATCTCTCCAGAAAACAAAGATTATTCCCTGCCTGCATGTGTCCAGTGTGAATAATTCATACATTTTCTTGTGACGGGAATGTGCAGTGTTGAAGAAGCGTGGACAGTTCCGTTCACGGATCACTGCCCAATCCTGCAGCCTGTGTTCACTGTAGAGGATGTTATGTTACCAGCTTGCTACAAGGCTTTTTTAAGCATTACATCTTTTCATTGTTCAAGCCACCAAGTAGTAGCTGCAGGGAAGATAGTGTTTTGTATTTATATAACGAAAAAATGCTGCCCCACAAGGCAGATACATAAAGAAAAAAAAAAGACTTATTCACTATGCTAATAGAAAATGGAAATGTCTGTGAATGTTAAAAGGATTTTGGAATCCTTGCTCTATTATATTTTGTTGGTTTCTCCGAAATTATCACAATAAATGTAAAGTAAAATATCGGTTTTCATGATATCAGAAACATATGCAAACCCCATATTATCAAATTATCCTCCTCTGATGACAGGAAGGATCATGATTTGATTTCTTTTCCTAGTGCTCATCTTATGCAGTCAGGTCAGCTACTTATAATTCAGCCCGCCTTTGAATTATTTTGTACTTACCATATCTTTTTCAGACTATAGTACACACCGGACCATAACGCTAATCTAGCTTTTGCGAGCAGGAAAATAGAAAAAAAATGAAGCCAAAAAATATGGTCATGACACACTGTTATGGGGAGATCTGCTACTGATAATGTTATGGGGTAATGCTCAACAATTCTGTACAGTGAGTCCTCACCTTTAACGACGACTCAAAGTTACCACAGACTTTCACAAATAACCATTAATTCCTTTAACTCTGATATACGGACCAAATTTCAAAGATACGACGGGTGGCCGAGCATATTTTTGAATTTTGCGTGGTGCACGGAGCAGTGGCAGTTACAGTGGAGTGTTGTGGGGGGGGTTCTGTCAGCCAGCCGCCGTGAAAGTGGGGCATGAGGGTTGCTGTTGCAACCGGCCGCCAAACAGCGAGGAGCGGTACCTGATTTTCCCGCAGCGCTGGTAGTCTGGTAGTGGCGAGCAACATTCGGTGGGCAACGCCAGGCTGCAGGACGCTCACGGTTGCTGAGCTCTGCCTTGGCACTACCCACCTCATAGCCCAATAGACAGTGCAGCCCTGATCCCATCAACATGGCTGACAAAAGGAAGAGTACAACACCTACAGGATCTTCCGTTAAGAAGCCCAGAAAAACCATCAACATACACATGAAAATGAAGATCATATAGAAGTATGAAGGTGGAATGAAAGTCTTAGCAATCACTAGTAGCATGGGGTTTTCTCATTCCAACATTTCAATGATACTTAAAGATAAAGAGAAAGTGAAGGAGATGGCGAAGAGTACTATGGGATATAAGACTGTTATCATCAGGAAGTGCAAGGGCCTGATCCATGAAATGGAGAAACTGTTGTCGATTTGGTTTGACAACCAAATAAGCAAGAAAATGCCCCTTAGTCTCCATATCATAAAGAGGAAGGCACTTAGCATCTTTGCCACGCTGAAAGCACGTGAGGGAGAAGAGTGCACCGAAACATTCAGAGCAGGCAATGGTTGGTTCTATCGCTTTCAATGCAGATTCAGCCTACACAACAGAAGCATTCATGGTGAAGCAGCAAGTGCAGATATGGAAGCAGCTGAGGAATTTTTGGATGTGCTGGATGAGATAATTGAGGAAGGCGGCTATTGACCAAAACAAATTTTCAAGTCGACGAGACAGGGTTGTATTGGAAAAAAATGTACAAAAAAGCATACATTCATAAAGAAGCTGCCAACATGCCTGGGTTCAAGGCCTTTAAAGATTGTGTGACGTTGCTGTTAGGCGTAAATGTGGCAGGGCATAAATTAAAACCTTTTTTCATTTATCGCTACCAGAACCCACGGGCTCTGAAGAACATGAACAAACACACGCTGCCAGTGATCTACGGGCAAAACACAAGGCATGGATGACTCAGACTTTATTTGAAGACTGGTTTCTGACCTACTTTATTCCAGCTGCCAGAGAATACTGCCTTGAAAAGAATGTTCCTTTCAAGATTCTGCTTCTCCTTGATAATGCTCCAGGACATCCCCAACATATCAATGACCTGCATCCCGATGTCAATGTCATTTCTCTCCCCAAAAATACGACTTCAGTTCTGAAACCTATGGAGCAGGGGGCCATAGCAGCATTTAAGGCGCATTATTTGCGCATTACTTTGGTAAGGCGGTAACGGCAATGGAGAACTACAAGATGACTCTTCGTGAATTTTGGAAAAGCTACAACATTCTTCACTGCATCAAGAAAATTGACAGTGCGTGGCGTGAAGTGACTGAAAAATGTATGCAAGGTGTTTGGAAGAAATGTTTGAAAAGGTTTGTGAATAACTTTGAAGGGTTTGACAAAGACGAAGCAGTACAACAGATCAATAGTAAAGCTATAAATCTTGCACATGAGTTGATGCTAGAAGTGGAAAGTGAGGATGTTTCGGAGTTGGTGAATTCCGTAGAAGGTGAATTCACGGACCAAGACTTGATTGAGTTGGAAGAGCAACAACACATGGACGAAATAGAAGAAATAGAGCAATCAGATGTATCACCACCGAAAAAATTCACGACTAAGGTCTTGGCAAAAGTGTTGTCGAAAGTGAGTTAGATTGTGGGTGATTTAGAGGCAATGGACCCCACCATTGAAAGGTTGTCAAAATTAAAAGACACTTGAATGAAGTGTTAGCCTGTTATTGTGAAATTTATGAAGAGAAGAAAAAACAAACAAAACAGTTGTCCATTTTAGACTTCTTGCACCAAACTCCGACTCCTACCCAGGCTTCAACCCCTACGCCTGCCCCTGTCTCAGTAACAGGCTCTGTCTTTGCTCTAGCCTCTCCCTTACCATGGCCGTCAATTGTTGACGATTCAGATGACGAAGATCCTGAAGACCCAACCTGCATATTCAACACTGTAGATGAAGGAGTCATATTAGAAGGGTTTTTAGAGTGAAATTCATAAGGTATCATGAACAAGCTCTATTTTTCATAATTTTTCTTTGTATCTTGAAATTGTTTAGTACCCTTGTTAAAGTTATTTTTTCGGCCAATGTAAGTAAAGTTAAAAAGGTTTTAACGGTTCCTGATACACTTTTGTACCTGATGTACAATGTCAAATTCATATTTATTTTGTATGTGAATACTTTCAAGTTGAATTTTATTGTTTTGCTCATATGTATGTGTACTGTACAGTGCATTACAATTATGTTTGAATGTTTTCTTTCTTTACAGGGTAATTTCATTGTCAGACGTAAGTCTGTAAAATATATTTTTCATTTATCTGAATGATTTCAAGTTGAATTTTTTTTTTCATTGCACACATGTATGTAGCCTACGTTCATGTCTTTGTTTCAATTTAAAATCTAGACTATGCTCTGTAAGTTGAATTTTATTTGCTTCCATTTTAATACAATCGTATTTTCCTGATGTAGGCTACCTGTTTATGCTTTTTTCAATGTACTGTACAGTAAGTACAAATTTGATTCAATTTCTATGTGCAACAATTTATATTTTTGTCAATAAAACAATGTTTTGTCAGCCGTGTTTCCTCTATTCTTTATATGTAACCTGGGAAAAATACTACAGTACAAGAAAGTGAAATAAAACATGTACCATGAAGGTTGTCTGCCATTACATCTAGGGTCACACGTAACGACGAAACATGCTTGACGACAGACTTTCTGGTCCCTAACCCTGTCGTTAAGTGGGACTCACTGTACTTATGTTCCCCAGCCATGCCCTTACAGGTATATATGCCCTCCATCCTGGTATATATGTTCCCCATCCTTTGTCCCATTTAGTACATATGAACCCCATCCTGGTATATATGGTCCTCATCCTGGGCCCATGCTGGTATATAGAGTTGAAAACAGAAGTTTACATACACAAAAAAAAGCTACATATGCATGTTTTTTTCACTATCTGACATGAAATCAGAATAAACCTTTCCTGTTTTAAGTCAATTAGGATTACCATAATTATTTAATGTTTGCCAAATTCCAGAATAATGGGCGAAATACTGTTTTAAGCATGTTATTGCTTTCTGCAGTCACAAGTTTACATAGACTCAGAATACAATGCACTTAGCAATTTGAGATGGCCCATAAGATGTGTTTGGAAGCTTCTGAGTTAATTAGTGGAATTATTTTAAGGCACACCTGAAACATATTGCTTCTTTGTTTAGCATCCTGAGAAAGTCTAAAGAAATCAGCCAAGATACCAGAAGAGAATTGTGGTTTTGCACGAATCTGGTTCATCCATGGGTGCAAATTTCAGATACTTGAAAGTGCCATGTTCAGTAATACAAACAATTATATGCAAGTACAAACAAGATGGATGTGTTCAGCCATCATACTGCTCAGGAAGGTGATGTGTTCTGTGTCCCAGAGATTAATGTGCTTTGGTTGACATGTGTATATCAACACAAGAAAAACAAGCAAAAGACCTTATGAAGATGATGGCAGAAGCTGGTAACATTGGGTCATTATCCCCAGTGAAATGAGTACTGTATCAACATGGGCTGAAAGGCTACTCTGCCAGAAAGAAACCATTACTCCAAAAGAAACACAAAAAGCCAGATTAATATTTGCAAATGCACACTGGAACAAAGACCTACATTTTTGGAGACCTGTGCCATGGTCTGACAAAACTAAAAATGAACTGTTTGGCCATAATAACCATCGTTACGTTTGGAGGAAAAAGGGAGAAGCTTGGAAGCTTAAGAACACCATCCCAACTGTGAAACATGGGGGTGGCAGAGTTATGCTTCATGGTTGTTTTGCTGTAGGAGGGACAGGTGCACTTCACTAAATAATAATGATGATCCGCTGCACACTAAACAGAATGACTAAAGGATATATGTGTGGTATATAGGAAACGAATGCAAGTTTTGAAGAGGAAAATGAACACTACAGAAACTGCTTCAAGACATAATATGAAATATGAGAATCTTAGTTGATGCATTGGCCATTGCATGTAAGCCCGGTAACCAGCTCCAATGTGTTCTCATGTATACCAGGTCGCTATCTCCCTTACTTTATACCTCTGTCTGTGGTACAAATGCATATGAGGGTATAAGCCTCTGAGTGCAATTAAAACCTATGTGTATTAGTGTGGCAGGAAGCTTGACTACAGCAAGATGGTGGAAAACATGATTAAATTCAGCTAGGCTACCAGGGGAAGGGTGCTCAGTCAAAAACAGTAACATTAATAATATGATGAAGACTGGCACACCTGCATGTTTAGGTGCTAGCTAGAAAATAACAATATATAATAATGATGATCCGCTGCACACTAAACAGAATGGCTAATGAATATATGTATGGTATATAGGAAACGATATAGGAAACTAATGCAAGTTTTGAAGAGGAAAATGAACACTACAGAGTACTTCACTAAATAGGTGGCATCATGAGAAAGAAGATTTCGTGGCAATACTGAAGCAACATCCCAAGTCATCAGCCAGGAAGTTAAAGCTTGTGCAGAAATGGGTCTTCCAAATGGACAATGACTTGAAGCATGCTGCCAAGCTGATTACAAAGTGGCTTAAGGATAACAAATTCAATGTTTTTGAGTGGCCATCACAAAGCCTCATCTCAATCCTATTGAAAATGTATGGGCAAAGCAGAAAAGGCAGGTGCAGCAAGGCGACATACAAACATGGCTCAGTTACACCAGTTCTGCCAGGAAGAATAATAATAATATTTATTATTTACATAGCGCTATTAATTCCATAGCACTTTACATACATCAAAATGGGCCCAAATTCTTACCAACTATTATGGGATGCTTGTGCAAGGATATCAAGAATGTTTTGGGGCCCAAACACTCGCAGGAAGACCTGAAAATGGGAACAACACTTAACTATTAGTGTTAGGAGTCCTCCCAGAGATCGAGTCTACTGTTTTTTTTCAACCTGTAGAATTTTTTAGAACTTCAAAATAACTTTTTTAAGCTTCCTGGAGTTTATAGGTGTTTTTGACACATGTATGGTTTAAATTTGAAAACAGTGCAGATGTGGCAGCAGCTGTAAATTCCAGGATGCATACTGTCCTTAAAACAATCGTTTAAGACAGCTTAATTTTTTCCATATATTTTTACTTATTTATCATTTATGTATATTTTTATTATTATTATTATTATTTATTTATTTTTTCTATTATTTTATCTTTTTTTTTTTTTTTTGAGAGCAACCGTTTATTATTGCAGATGGTCAGTAGAATGACCAGGCTGTCTCTTCTACACTTATGTGATAGTAATTCATATAAAAATAGCATATGGCCATAAAATCTTCACAAACATGGTCTTATAAGTATGTCTTTTACACTCCTGAAACAACAGACTATGGATATTACTTCCTGAAAACATGCAATCACTTTGTTTCATTTCATTTCATACTTACATTGCTGCCCACTAGCCTTAAGGCCCCATTACACGCAACGATATCTCTGGCGATATTGTTGCAACGTCACCGGTTTTTGTGACGTTGCAGTGACCTCGTAGCGACATCGCTGCATGTGACATGTAACTACGACCAGCGATCAGCTTGCTGATCATTGGTAAATGGCCAGGACCATTTTTTCTTTGTTGGTCTCCCGCTGGGCGGCCAGCCCTCGGCGTGTGTGACAGCGGGAGACCAACGATCAATGACCTCCCAACGCCACACAGTACACGCTGGGAGCTGGTAACCAGGGTAAACATCAGATAATTAAGCGCAGCGCTCTGCTTAGTCAGCCGATGTTTACCCTGGATACCAGCGTTCTCGCTGGTCAATGATCGCTGGTGAGTCTGCCTGTGTGAAGCTCACCAGCGATCAGATAACAATGTCCCAGCGATCACAATCGTTGGTAGGGTCGCTGGGACATCGTTATGTGTAACGGGGCCTTTAATCAGCATTCCAGACGAATTGGTGACCTGAATACATTTATTTGTTTTCATCATTATTTCTCCTCAAAATTTGTCAGGCTTGATGAGGAGGATGAGTACCAGGAAGAGGAGGAGGTAGTAGAGGCAGAAGGCCCTGCTTTACAGCTTTGTGTAGCACCCCTGTGAGAGATCTTCAATGGGGAAAATGCCCTGTTGGGCCCCTACCCCCCAAGCAACTATCTGATATGGCATGAACCACAACATCCTTTTTCCTCTCTTGAATAAATTCAGCACGCGGATTCCATAGGCTGAAAGTGGTTGCATGGGCCTAAGGCCAATCACTTTGATGACCAATGTACCCAAGGCAAGGTGGTGGCATTCATGCAGAATAGGAGGTTTGGCTTAATAGCTGAACAAAATACCGGTCTGCTATGCTATGTCAACCGTTCCACCCTGCTGTGTGATCTTATTCTCTAAAGACTCTGCACAATCTATGTTGGAGAGGAGGCCTACCTTTATGAAAGGAATGGTTAAGCAAAGGTTGGTTCTCAGCTGGCATAAGTTGGGTTGCCACTGCCGACGACTTTGAAAAGTTGCAAGAGGAGGCTATCCAGGAAGAATGGACGTCAGGTGGAGATTAGATCTCTCTTGGTTAACCAGCCAGCTGCACCCAAATACAGAGGGGCATTGATTATGAAAGGCTCATCGATGTTGTTTAAGTTTGTCCCATATCTCCTAGAGGGGGTGATCATCCTCTTATTCTTCATCAACTTTTCCAGTGCTGGTCATGATAGGGTATGCTGGGGGTCGGTGGTGGCATAAAATTCTCCTGGAGGAGTAACCCCTATGACCCCCCGAGACCGTCCAGTAGCGGAGTACCATGAGCAACATCAACCTCCATCCTGGGCAGCAATAAGAAACTGCTAGACAGTTATTACTCAAATTAAAGTAGGCTTCCCTAACAAAAGGCATGTTGCTAGGTCGATGACCCGTCTCTTAGTTGGCATTTTGTTCAAAGAAGGACTTTTGAGTTATTTTTCAGTTCTTCCAAGAGTGAGGCCTATTTTTTTGCTAATTTTATTTTTCCTCTTCACAAATTTAGCACTGGTTGTGCTTCCTCCTCCTGGATTACCAGGACTCTAGCCTTTTGAATACACCTCAAAACCTTCCTGTGTATATTCATAAATGTGTTTTACACTTATTATAGTCTATGCTTCAGTGAAGATTTTTTTTATCAGTCTTTGTGTGCTGTTCGGAAAAAAGTGTTTTGATACAGCCCTACAGAGATTGACAAAACTAAAGTGACAAACAAACAGCAGATCTCTGGCCTGATGGTCTGAGGTATGGAAATGCACGACATGCCACACACTCTAATAGAACAGGGTTGGCCAAGTGCAGTTCTCAAGGGCTGCAAACAGTGGATGTTTTCCTTAGCATTGCACAAGGTGTTGGAATCCTCACCTCTGCAGGTGATGAAATTAGCACCTGTGCAATGTTAAGGAAATACTGAAGTTTGCCACCCCTGCTCTAGAAGTTTTGTGGAAGTAGTCAGGGGGCAAGAGGAATTCTCAAGCCCTTTCATCACAACTGCAGCTCTTCTTGGACCTTCTTAGGCCCTGTGCCCATTGTCTGCTGTTTAATGTTTTTTTGAAGCAGATTTAGAAAATATTCATCAAAATCTGTATGTCTATCCTGATGGCAGCAAAGTCTATGACAGGTCCGAAGTGCTGTGCCCCTATTGCTTTTTTTTCCTTTCACATATGGTACAGATTTCTTTTTTCTACCCCCAAATCTGCACCAAATCTGCAAGGAAAAAAACATGTTCACACAACTCTTTTGAACTCTTTAGACTATACTGGCTTCAAGATAGACAGGCATATTTAGATGCATCAAACCATATGCACGGGGTCTTACAACAATATGGTGAGGTCTCGTTCACAGAAAGCATCCCCCATATGCTGTTAGAGCAGGCATGCAGGCACTGGTTAGAGTGTGACACGTGGTAGCAAAGACACAAACATTACTGCAGTTCAGACTCAAGGAATCACACAGAGACTATCCTGCGAGTTTGAACTGCGCTGCAACATGCTCTGTTTCACAATACTGGCGAGACATATCTGCTACATCTGGCACAATATTGTGGCTCTCAACCGACAGCTAATGTTGCAAGCGATGATGCCACTGTGGTTATCTCAGGTCACACAGCAGGATTCCCAGCTATGTGATACCCAATGTGTAACCTGAGACTGTTGAGGAGAGCCATAGAATCAAAATACTTGATTAACTGTAAGCTATAAGGGCATGGGAGAAATGATCTATAGAGTGTATTATTTCCACCTTACATAAGTTTGTATCAGACAAAGATGGCTCCCATTTCTGCCAAACATCACCACATGTTCTGAGACAAAGCTGCAGTCAAGACAAAGAGTGATCAATCACAGAATGACACCTCATCAGATGGCTTCACGGATCAAACTAACTTTTGGAGACCTGAAGAACTAATTCACCTTGATGACGTCATGAACAATCCCCCTCCATGGACTAGACCATGTTCCACCAATAAATGCATTCCTTTTGTCCCCATTGTTTGTGTGTAAACCGAGCCCCTTAGAGAACTTTTGTTAAAACCCATGTGTGATCAATAAAGGACTCACTTTGGAGCTGTGCCTTGTGGAGGGCTGAGGAGAGCTTACACCTGATTGTGTTATCGGTGTATTTCTTTCATCGCATGCATCAGTCCATATCAATCAGGACAGGGGCAGGCAACTTATTAACATTAATATTATAAAATATTAATCCATAACAATTTGGCGCTCCAACGTGGGACAGCAGTATAGGAGAATCCCCAAACCTTGAATGACCGGTGAAGGAGACGGCAGGACGCACTGAGTACCCCGAGCCAGGAGACTGATCACCTCCCTTACAAAAACGGTAAGTCTGCTGATTTTATTATAATCTGTTGGCTTTACCTGTTTTTTGGGGTACCCTGTGCAGATTGCCTGACCGCGTCCGGTCTTTTTAGGGTCTCTGGAGACGGCAGATGGGGTTATTCTCCGCTGTTGGCCATTTGATTGCGGAAGAACCGTCATGTTAAGTTGCTGCTGCCTGCTATTTGTTTGTTGTGTTAGGGGAGATGACTGGTAGGAAAGAGGGTTTTTGAGCAGTGTCTGGAGATGAGATAGATCAAAGTGGTCACCTGTGCTGCAATAGGTCGAGTAACTTGACTCCCATAGGGGCATGTAACTTAGAGTAACTTGACTCAGTACATAGCCTGATGATTTTTGGTTCTGGAGAGAATAGGTCGAGTAACTGGACTCCCATAGGGGCATGTTACTTAGAGTGATTCAGTACATGCCCTGATAGTAGTCTACAGAACACGGAAATCAGACAGGGACAGATAGGAAGGGTAGACGGCTGTGAAGGTCTTGTGCCAGGCTTGTCATCTCCCCAGTCTTAAGTGTTTGTGTGTCCATCATCTTAGTCTATATAGAGAAAGATGGAGAAGTTAATGCAGTTGTGTCGCATAGGCCCTAAGCCTAATTCAGATGGCAAGTTAGATCCGTGTACATTAGTTGCAATTCGTGAAGGGAAAAGTCATGTTAAACAATGCAAGAAGCTTATGAAGTTGTGTGGGATGGTAGGAGGAGGAAGGCTGCAACCCCTGGAGTGGAATTCAGTCTTAAGAGAGAGGGAAGGTGTTCTGGAAGATAATGGGTTGTTGTCTACTGCCAGGGCATGGGAGAGAGTTTCTCAAAGTTTGTATAGAGAGAATTGGATAGAAGAGGAAAGGAAAAAGAAAGACAAGAGTTTAAGTTATGTGTATTATAGAAATGTACAATGTGAATTCCCACCACCGTATAATGGAGGCAAAATGCCATGTGCTCCCTCTGCTGGAGCACATGTTTCCTTTGTCGGGGGCCATTTTGTTGGTGGAGCACATGTTTTTTTTGCTGGTGGCCATCTTGTTGGTGGTACCCAGACCTCCTCTGGTGGCCATCTTGTTGGTGGTTCTCAGACTTCCTCTGGTGGTGGCCATCTTGTTGGTGGTTCTCAGACTTCCTCTGGTGGTGGCCATCTTGTTGGTGGTTCTCAGACTTCCTCTGGTGGTGGCCATCTTGTTGGTGGTTCTCAGACCTCCTCTGGTGGGGGCCATTTTGTGGGAGGCAATACCTCTGGCAGCCATTTTGCGGAGGGCAAATGTGTTACAGCTGGTGGCTATTTTGCAACATTGCCCCAGATCATACAAACTGAACCAAATCATGTGACTGACATAAATTTGTCTAAACCAGACCCTGTTTACCCAGTGATGACCACAAATGACCAGTACTATACTCCTTCAGGAAGTGAACAGGTTTTACCTATGTTTCCTGTCACAACGGTGTCTGGTGGGCCACCAACCCTTTCCCCTAACACTCCTGTTGTGAATCCAGTAATCCTCACACCTGGATCACACCCAACACCTACCCTTTCCACTGCCACTTCCACTGGCAATTCAGCTGCACACCCACATGAGTTACTTCAAGCAGCGACCTCTCCTCCTAACACTCCCGCGGTAATAACACACATACGTAGTCTACCTAACACTACTACTGGTACCTCACAGGTTCTCTCGCGGCCAAGTGCACACCTGTACAGAACTGTGGCCACTCAGCAAAACCAGGGACGACCCTCAGTATCTCGTACAAAAAATGTTTGCTTCAATTGTGTGTAACCCGGGGCACTATAAACGGGATTGCAGGGCCCCTCTTCAAAAACGCACATTCAGGAACCACAACGAGAAAAATCGCAGATTCCATTATCCTCGTCACAATGACCAATACTACGGTCAACCATCAGAAGCTCGAAAATCGCACCGCTCTCTGATGGATCTGAATTATTCATGATACTGTAGTGACTGGAGCAAAAAGTCTGTGTTTCTGTAGTTAGCCTCATACCTGGAGAGTGTGAACAGGGGGGGGGGTTGAAAAGAACAGTCACAGAATGGTGTTTTTACCCAGGAGTTTTATACACAATATTCAGCACACAAGATAGTGAGTTCTAAATTAATGTGGTTTTTTTTTTTTTTTTTTTTTTTTTTTTTTTTTTTTTTTTTTTTTTTATTGTATAATCACAAATCTGGGCGCCTCTTCTGAAGGTTGCGCACATTATCTAGTTTTCTTTATTTTTCTTTCAGATTTTTTTCTTGTGCAGATTACATACAGAAAATATACACACTGCAGCTTCCTATGTGCAGACAGCATTATTGTATCCAGTTAGGTATCATGTAGAGAATGAAAATATTTTTTCTTTGTAACCCCAGTGACAACGTAGCTTTAGAATCCATATATGCTTTATGTATACATAGAATTCTAAAAGGGGGGAATGGAAAGGTGATATGAAAAGTTGCTTGTTAAGTGTTTTCTATATATATATTTGGCCTTAAATAGAGGACAGAGCAGACACAGTACACACACCTCGTGATTGCACTGCTCTGATGTGTGACCATGTTTCATAAGAGCTCATTACTAATGCAGACCTTGAGTTATTTTACAGATGTTCGTGGATTCTACCACTGGATGTGCTGTGATTATACAACAGGAGGTAATAAAGCAAAACCACTCCCTCTTCACATATCGCCATGAGGAGGTAGATGGGGATCTGCAATCACTGGAATGGGTAGCTTGCAAAGGGTAAGATGATCTGCAGATCTTTCCTAGAGTCACATAAAGACCTACAGAGACCGCAGAGAGTGTATGACCCTGTATGGAGGCTCTCCTGTGATCAGATAAGTCTGGTAGAGGGCAGGTACAGCTCACACCTGAGCTGGCGCTCATTGAGCCAGAGGTAATGCTCGCACAGGTGCAGCTGCCAGAAGCTGTGAAGAGGCCTAGAGTCGAGAGTCTCAGACCCGGGCACCAGTGCAAACCCTGACACCAGGGCAGAACCGGGCACCAGGGGCCCCTGTCACTCCTGATGTTCTTATTCCCGCAGAAACAGGTGATCGAATGGAAAGGAGTGCAACACACAGGGAGCCAGTTGAGGAACGTCTGTAGACACCAGGCGGTAAGCTTTTTCTGCCACGACTCTCTTCTCAATGATGGCTCAGGTAACCCAAGAACTAACTCATTTGTCATTAACTGCTACTTGTGTTTTAGTGGACAAGGTTTGGGTGGCACCAGGGTTCAGTACTCAGGTGGCCAGGTACACCCAGCCTTGGTTGATGTGTGACTGGTACGATGGAAGAGAATCTGTAACGACCCCACAGAAACCTGAATGCACCCCTTGTCCACTCTACCATTACAGTGATTGCAGATAGATGATAAAGACAGCTGCACATTAGGTGTAGGCGGGTGTGCATGTTGCGGTAATCTCTTTTCAGGATCCGGTGCAGAAACTACGTTACTTCTGAGAAACTCGCGATGAAGGTGGTATGTAGAAATGAGGCTTCTGATGAGGTAAAGCTGCATATGTTATACTGTATTTTACAGTATCTGGGAGTCAGCAGTTTTCTACAATACGTATCATGCATAAGACAGTGGACAATATGGATGGGAGATTAACATTAAAGGTGCAAGGTAGAGGAGGTGGGCAAGACATAGATGAAATGTTTGTTTTTGTTTAATTTTCCTCCTCAGTAAATAAGTTAAAATAAGATAATTCTCGCAAGTAAGGAGAATTAAAGTTGATATCTTCAGAATTTGTGCTTTATTTCCCACAGATGAAATCACCAGCGATATCCAAGCCTTAAATAATTGTTTAAATAGTGGGATAAAGAGATGTGCCCTTCAATTCCAGATCCTAAATCGGTGTCAGGAGCGCATGGTCTCATGTCAGTAGACCGGGTGATCCTGAAAAGATGCGAGTAAGAGCCGTGAGCCGAGATTAGATGGCCGATCCAGCTACTCTGAATTACATCAACTTCAGTCGAGACTTGAGGGAAAAGGACGCGGCAACTGTCGGAGACTCCCACCAGCAGATGATGAACCCCGATAATGATAGTCACTGACATACACCACATAGTGATAGACTGTCACATATATGACCTTATAACTCCATGTTATGTCTGATATACATATGGAATATCCAAACTAAGGCAAAATGGTTACAGGAACATGATATAAATGAAGACTCAGTGAGGGAGAAACATTCACTTTCCGGAGGAAACCATTAGTTCAAGGGTAGAGAACACTGAGTATAACTGACATTACTCTAATAACTTGTATATGTAGCCGTAAAAGCGCTGTTTTACGTTATTTTATGTTCTTTTCAAGGTAATGGGGTTAATGTGTAAAGGGAAATGTTACCAAATAATCTCTGGTGGTAGAATATGGCCCTGAGACAGAAATGTCCATCCATGAGTGTTGTGATACAATTCTGGGTATCCAGGTAGGGAACTGAGGTGAAGCAGGTAGGAAAGTCCCGAGGACGCGGATAGCGCGATCCTATATACCTCCTGATATACCCAGAATTGTTCATAACAATTGTTCATAAGAATTGTTCATATCGCATGTATTTGAATCCAGAGATCAAGTTAAAGTAGGTTTTGAATCCTTTATCTCACCCCTAGTGGCCGTACGTAAGAATACAGTCTAGATCAATTACATCTATGAATAACAGAGATTCGTCAATTATACTACAGAAAACTAGGGATGGGCGAGTCTACTCGCTAGGACTCGGGACTCGGCGATTCTGAAGGTACTCGCAGGACTCGTTACTCGGCGAATCTCCCAGCTTGGACTCGCACAGTGACGGGTCCAATGGAATTCAATGTCAATAAGCTTGACTCTTCACAGATACCCGCTGTCAGCAGCGAGTCTGAGCGAGTCTACGATTCCGAGTCCTGCGAGTCTACGATTCCGAGTCCTGTATACTGTATTCGGGAGTCGGACTCTCGAATACATAATCTGTTATGTTCCGAGTCAGCACAGCGTGCGTGTTAGGTCAGAAAACTTGTGAAGATAGCCAATCATAGTCAGTAATGGCATAGCAAAGTTGGTTGTGTCAGGACTATGATTGGCTGCTGTCCATCGTGATGCCTATGTCATCTATGACAGGCAAGGCAGTATATAAGGCTTGTCCCCGCCATTTTGGCCACATTCCTGAGACGATCTGACCTAGTATAGGGAGAGAGAGATATATGCTGGAGCAGATCAGGGATTGTCAGTGTAGGGAAGATTCCTTATATTAACCCAAAAAGCTCTTCTGAGAGCTAGGAGGAGGACAGAGTAGTGCTGTGTAGGCAGGCAGGCAGGCAGGGAGGGAAGGAAGGAGAAGCCTTAGAGTGCACACAGGACGGACCTCATAGCTTAGCTTACTCACTCAGCTTTGCTAACAGCTGCAGTCAGAGGCTTAGCTGAGGTGCTGTTTCCTTTTTGTTTTTGCACCAGATCGATTTTTGTTCCTAATAAGCCATAGAGCGTTATTTTTTCTGTGGCAGACCAGTGCGTTGCTGCTAGCACGTACACCACCTTAGGGAGTGTAGTGTGCGGCTTCACTGCCAAGTGTGAGTGCGCACACTTACCCCGCCAGCAAGTGACGCATACAGCAACACCAAACCACATCTCGGTGGCTGTGCGCACTTAAAACCAATTTTTTTAGGGAGTGTAGTGTGCGGCTTCACTGCCAAGTGTGAGCGCGCACACTTACCCCGCCAGCAAGTGACGCATACAGCAACACCAAACCACATCTGGGTGGCTGTGCGCACTTAAAACCAATTTTTTTAGGGAGTGTAGTGTGCATCATCATCGGCTCCAAGCCTCCAAATAAGAGAAAAACCAGCGAGTTTGGACTCGCACACTTTCAGAGACACATCAGCGAGTTGTAAATGTCATTATTCGCTATTACTCGGTTCCCTATTCATTAACATTGGACTCGCTGGACTCGCAACGAGTCCCGAGTCCTTGACTCGGACTCGTTGGGGTCTTGCGATTCCGAGTCTTTTAGGACTCGCCCATCTCTACAGAAAACCTTCAAAGTTTAGCTGACCAACTAGGCCCTACATCAATAATGGTGCTCCAAAATAGAATGGACCTGGACATGTTATTAGCAAAATAAGGAGGTGTTTGTAAAATTGTATGTATATTACAGATAATACAGGTCCCACCGGGAAGGTTACAGCAGCCGTACAGATACTGAATTCTCTACAATAAGAATTATAAAGGAATTCAGGTGTAGAAGATCCCCGAGACCAATACTTTCTGTAGATGAAGGGATGGCAGAGATGGCTGGTTTTGATAGGCTTTGTTATCCTTGTTATCTTAAATTATTGTAGATATTATTGTTTGTTGTGTCTTTCCTATGTAAGGAACATGATTAAGAAAGGACTAGACCTCAATGTCTGTTTTTCCTGGCTCACAAGATTGGTCTTTCTGTAGACACATCCAATAGTTCATATATGCAAAGTCTGTACCAAGGGGGGTCTAATGGTTCAAAATTGTGAAGTCTGTATCGAGGGGAGTTTAATGGTTATCAATTCTCAGCTAATGGGCAGAGTTGGAGGCACATTGGGCAGATGTGATAGGCTCTAGTAGGGACAGGTTAATAAAGTATTTAGGGGGGACTGTTGAGGAGAGCCATAGAATCAAATACTTGATTAACTGTAAGCTATAAGGGCATGGGAGAAATGATCTATAGAGTGTATTATTTCCACCTTACATAAGTTTGTATCAGACAAAGATGGCTCCCATTTCCTGCCACATCACCACATGTTCTGAGACAAAGCTGCAGTCAAGACAAAGAGTGATCAATCACAGAATGACACCTCATCAGATGGCTTCACGGATCAAACTAACTTTTGGAGACCTGAAGAACTAATTCACCTTGATGACGTCATGAACAATCCCCCTCCATGGACTAGACCATGTTCCACCAATAAATGCATTCCTTTTGTCCCCATTGTTTGTGTGTAAACCGAGCCCCTTAGAGAGCTTTTGTTAAAACCCATGTGTGATCAATAAAGGACTCACTTTGGAGCTGTGCCTTGTGGAGGGCTGAGGAGAGCTTACACCTGATTGTGTTATCGGTGTATTTCTTTCATCGCATGCATCAGTCCATATCAATCAGGACAGGGGCAGGCAACTTATTAACATTAATATTATAAAATATTAATCCATAACAAGACAACCTCAGGGAAGTCATGAGGTCCTCTAAGGTTCATGAGCGAGCCCGGAGACATTGTAATCATGGTGCTGAAGCTTGCTAAGTAAAAGTGTAGGAAGATAATACCTGTGCCAAAAGATTTGAGCTGTGTTTGACAGCTTTTGCGCGCCTTTAAAGGTGATTTCTAGAGCCTTGATTTTGCCTCCCATGGATCTGATTTTTGGTTCCCAAGATTGGTGAACTGTTTGTCAATCTATTTGGTGGACATATGCCCTTTTGGTGAACCAAACCAAACCCGATCTTCAAAAGGTTCACTCATCTCTATTAGAGGCCACACACAGCCTTTTGGAGGGAAACTGAAGGATTTTGCAATCACTGTTTCGAGGGAAAAAAAAAAAGCCTTTTTAGATGAAAGTGAAGGATTTTGCTATCACTGGTTACTGGCCCAAAAAAATCTCTTTTAGGGGAAACTGAAGGATTTGGCAATCACTGGTTAGAGACTAAACACTGCTCTTTTAGGAGAAACTAAAGGATTCTGCAATCACTGCTTTTATTAAAAAAAAAATGCCTTTTTGGTACAAATTGAAGGATTTGTCAAACACTGGTTAAGGCCACTTCACACGTTATGATGTCTGTGAACAATATTGTTAGCTATGTCACGTGACTGCGATCCTTCCGAGATCATTAGTGCATTGTCACATGCAAGGATATCGTTAACGATCTTAAATTTGGCAACACGCCAGCTATTTGGAGCAGATCGTTTGAACAATTTTACAAAGCGGCAGGAATAGGAAAAATATGATAGACATCGTTCAAAAAGGTGTCACACTGAATGATGTTGCTGCTTCACAGATCCTTAATTGGACAACGAACGATAGATTTGAGGTCCGGATCTCAAATTTGAGATGTCCGATCCAACGATTTCTCGTTCAGACATCCTGCGTTTACACGTAACGATGTACAAACAAGATCATAAGAACGATCTCAAAAGCGTGACGTTTCAATTATATCGTTTCAGATATCGTAGCGTGTGAGGTGGCCTTTAGGGTTTAAACACAGCCTTTTTAGGAGAAACTGAAGGTTTTGACATTCATTGGTTATAGGCCAAACACAGTCTTTTTAGGGGAAACTGAAGGATTTGCAATTACTGCTTTTAAAGAAAAAAAATGCCCTTTTAGTACAAATTGAAGGATTTGTCAATCATTGGTTAGAGTAAAAAAAAAACCTTTTTGGGGGAAATGAAAAATTTGGCAATCACTGCTTTGAGGCAAAAAATGGCTTTTTAGTACAAATTGAGAGATTTGGCACTCATTGATTAAAGGCCAAACACAACCCTTTTGGGGAAACTGAAAAATTTGGCAGTCACTGGTTACAGAGAAAAATGCATTTTCAGGGAAATTGAATGATTTGACAATTACTGCTCTGAGGCCAAACACAACCTTTATATGCTAGGGTCACACATGCCAATCTGTTATTCTGCATTTTCCAAAACCTGATTCTGTTTTTGGAAAATGCCATTTTGCATCTAAAAAACACTATATGTACCGTGCGTTAATGTATGCGTTTCCCATAAGGCTCCATGTTAAAAAACGCTAAGCCTTTTTTCCTGCACCCAAAAACGATGCTTGCAGCATTTTTTGATGCAGTTTCACAAATGCTTAGCGTTTTTTAGTTCACCTTTGACACTGCGTTTTTTGCATTGGAGCCTATGGATCTATTGACGCATGCATTTTTCAACAAATTCTAAGTTGAAAAACTGATGCTTTTAATGTATCCAAGGCTTATGTGTGACCCTAGCCATAGGGAAACACTAAGGGTGCCGTTACACGTTGCAACATTGCATGCAACATCGACCAAAAGTCACACGGTGTGGTCAGTTGCAGTTGATATCGTTCATGCGTTGTGTCATTTAACAGGGCGATGCAGCTTCAATACATCGCAGGAGCGACATCGCAAGGAGATTGTGCATACTCTTCAACCGTGCAATGTTGCATATGCGATCTGGCATGATCGTGCAGTGTGACGGCGCAACTATGATCTTGTTTGCGATTTCACAGGTTGCACAACCAAGGCCGTAGGCGTGCCTGTGGGTTGTGTTCTCCGCGCCACTTCTACGGCGATTGGTGGCTAGCATTGTATGCCGATTAGATGGCCCTGGTAAAGGAGCCATCTTTGTTTATGTGTGCGTATACCACTATATTCATTGACTTCTGCATCTCGTGAATTTGGTGAAAATGCATTTACACAAGGCGAATAATTTTTAAACACCTCCTTTACTATTGAGGAGTACATCTAGGCATTCCTGTCTGCCAGTTTGGCGACTCCGCATTGTGCTGCTAGAGCTCCTACACATCACATATGACATCAGTTTCGATATGGTAGAATGCGCAATTGCATCCATATCGCCGCCATGTTGTTTGAGATGACTGACCACTAGTAAAGCTCTTTTGCCATCCAATCAGAGTGCTCTGGGCGCCTTTAAGCTAACTCAAGTACGCCTACGTCCTAAGCTGGGTCAAAAGTACGCCCACATTGCTTATGTGGTTGTGCTGTGTGATGCCGCAACTGCAATCTGCAACATCGCCTGGGCAATTTGGCAGCCGACTTCTGGGACGCCAGATCGTCAGAGGTTGCAGGTGCGATTGATACGTGTAAAATCTCCTATGCGATTTTGGACAAGTGCCAAAAATGTGCGCGCTCCCGTGAAGTTGCAGGCGATATCGAAACAATATTGCGACGTGTAACGGTACCCTAAGATTTGGTAATCACTTGCTGTATACAAAAAAATGTGGCTTTGGCAACATAGCTAACTATCTATTGATACTGTACCTGTCTTTTAGTGTAACATGGATGAAGCAGCACAGAGGGCAGAAGCATTGTCCCTAACCAGTGAAAGTCTGAAAATTGCAACGACAACAAATGGTCACATTTTATATGTTAAGGGACATGTGATTTAGGCAGCCAATGTAACAAGCCAGCCAATTACACAATCTCTTTTGTGTTCAACGTGTGGATGTTTTTAAGCCCTGATTGTCT
Source organism: Allobates femoralis (assembly GCA_033576535.1). Lineage (NCBI taxonomy): Eukaryota > Metazoa > Chordata > Amphibia > Anura > Aromobatidae > Allobates > Allobates femoralis. Next base: position 431,456,659 of record JARQOC010000002.1, on the reverse strand, counting down.
GCCGGCCTGGAACATCCACATATAAATTCCTGGGGGAAAAAAATGGAGTCTGATGCTTCTCTGATGTCTCCCCCTCCTGTCATCAAACATGACCCGTCCGCTATCAGATGGTAGAAGAAAAGCATCACTTAAACACAGTAACGCTTTTTTTATCCAAACAAACAAAGCCATGTTCACCAATTGTTTTATAAAATGCTTCTGTTTCTGATCCCGAACCGAATATCCAGTGTTTGTGCCGAATTTAAAAATTGGTGATCATGTTCTGGGAAAGTTTGCTCATCTCTAGTGGGGACTTCTACTACTATGTAAAACTATTTTGAATTTTGACAAAAAACATTTTTACCTTGATTTATCAATGCATTTGCTCCAGTTTTTGTCTATTTTTATGTTCTGCACCTTTTTTCCACCCAATTTATTATTTTAATTCTGCCTTTAAAGTTTACCTTACATATGGTCACCTGTTTGTTTTGTTTCTTTGCTTTCTGCTATGCATGCAGAGTTTGGAAATTCTTGATGTTTTCACCTGATTTATCAATTGCAATTGTTGAAAAGTCATAAAATTGATTTTGAGTAGGCTAGTATTTTGTTTTCATTTGTGCAATGTCTGACGTTTGGCACCAAAAAATGGAAAATAGTTCAGGATAGATAAAAATTAACATTTTAGATTTTGCATCAAACTCTTGAATCACATTCACCACTATGAAGAATTTGGCAGCAAAAGCAGTAACTATTCACATAAGACAAAAAGGAATGTGGTTTTAAAAAAAAAACAAACTATAAATGCCTAATATTTGTTATATTTTATTTATTTTATTTCTTTAAATACTTAAAAAGCATGTGATTAGCATTCCCCATTTAATTTCCACTGGTTTAAAAAACATTTATATTACAAACTAACTGTGTAAAACCATATACAGGTGCATCACAATTAAATAGAATATCATCAAATAGTTAATTTATTTCAGTTATTTAATTCAAAAAGTGAAACATATATATTATATAGAATCAATACAAAGTGATCTATTTCAAGTGTTTAATTCGGTAAATGTTGATGATTATGGCTTACAGCCAATGAAAATCTAAAGGTCTCTGAACGCGCCGATCAATCAGAGATGCGGCGCGCGCCTTGGCACCAGATTTAAAATACACTGAGCACCGACCAATCAGATACGCGGAATTCAAACCACGCGCTAAGCCGTGCTAATTCTCTGATTGGTTGCCGCGGCCACAGGGACCAATCAGCAAAGCAGCGTGGCTTGGCAGGAAATATGAATCCCGCGCCACTGATTGGTTGCCGCTCTCAGCAGTGTGGAATCAGCAGCGCGGGATTCATATTTCCCACCGTGCCACTCCGCTTTGCTGATTGGTGGCTGCAGCGACCAATCAGAGAAGTAGCGCGGCTTGGCACGTGGTTTGAATTCCGCGTCTCTCATGGGTCGCTACGGTGATTAATGAGAAACGCGGCGCGTGGCTTGACGCGCGATTTGAATGCTGAATCATAGTGTGACGCAGTTCAATCCTGTGTACAAGGCTGTCGGTTACTGTGACGCAGTTCAATCCTGTCTACAAGGCTGTCAGTGAGTGTGATGAATATCACTCCTGTTTACAAGCCTGTCAGTCAGTGTCACAAATTTCACTCCTGTTTATAAGACTGTCAGTCAGTGTCACAAACTTTACACCTGTCTACAAGGCTGTCAGTCAGTGTCACGAACTTCACTCCTGTCTTCAAGGCTGTAAGTCAGTGTGACGTCCTTCACTCCTGTATACAAGGTATGTCAGTCAGTGTGACATCCTTCACTCCTGTCTACAAGGCTGTCAGTCATAGTGTGACAAACTTTACTCCTGTCTACTTGGCCTGTCAGTCAGCGTGACGTCTTTCACTCCTGTCTACAAGGCTGTCAGTCAGTGTGACGAAGTTCACTCCTGTCTATAAGGCTGTCATAGTGTGTTGTTCTTCAGTCATATATACATATTCTAGAATACCCGCTGCGTTAGAATCGGGCCACCATCTAGCGAGGTAATAACTCTGAAACACTTCAACGGATCCTAGTGATTCTGAGACTGTTTTTTCGTGAATTATTAGGCTTCATGTTAGTAGTAAATTTAGGTTGATCATTTTTGCGTTTATTTGTGAAAAAAAAAATTGGCGGAAAATTAATAAAATCAAGCAATTTGCAAATTTGTAATTTTTATTCTGTTAAACCAGAGAGTTATATGACACAAAATAGTTAATAAACAACATTTCCCACATGTTTACTTCACATCAGCACAATTTTGGAAAAAAAAAATTGGTTAGGAAGTTATAAGGGTCCAAAGTTTATCAGCAATTTCTCATTTTAGAAAAATTTACAAAACCATTTTTTAGTGACCACATCACATTTGAAGTCCCTTTGAGGGGCCAATGTGACATAAAAAATACAAAAGTGACTCCATTCCAAAAACTGCACCCCTCAAGCTACTCAAAACTATGTTCAAGAAGATTATTAACCTTTCAGGTGCTTCACAGGAACTAAAGCAAAGTGGAAGGAAAAAATTGACATTTTAATTTTTCCAACAAAAATGTTCTTTTAGCCTCAATTTTTTCATTTTTACATGGGCAACAGGATAAAATGGAACCTATAATTTGTTGGGTAATTTCTCCTGAGTACACCAATACCTCATATGTGGTGATAAACCACTGTTTGGGCACATGGCAGGGCTCAGAAGGGAAGGAGCGCAATTTGACTTTGGGAGCTAATTTTCCATTCAAAAAGTGAAATGGCACTCCATCCCTTTCGAGCCCGGCCATGCTCCCAAACAGTGGTTTATGACCACATATGAGGTATTGGTGTACTCAGGAGAAATTGCCCAACAAATTTTAGGATGCATTTTATCCTGTTGCTCATGTGGAAATTAAAAAATTGAGGCCAAAAGAAAACGTCTGTGAAAAAAAAATACTTTTTCATTTTTACAGATCAATTTGTGAAGCACCTGGGGAGTCAAAGAGCTCACTATGCATCTAGATAAGTTCCTTGGGGGTTCTAGTTTCCAAAATGGGGTCACTTGTGGGGAGCTCCAATGTTCAGGCACACAGGGGCTCTCAAAACGCAACATGGTGTCCCCTATCAATTGGAGCTAATTTTCCATTCAAATTGTTAGCGGACTCCATGTCATGTATGGAAAGCCCCTGTGTGCCTAAACATTGGAGCTCCCCCACAAGTAACCCCATTCTGTAAACTAGACCCCCAAGGAACTTATCTAGATGCATAGTGAGCACTTTGAACCCCCTGGTGCTTCACAAATTGATCCGTAAAAATGAAAAAAGAAAATGTTTGTGAAAAAAAGTACTTTTTCATTTTTATGGATCAATTTGTGAAGCACCTGGGGATTCAAAATGCTCACTATGCATTTAGATAAGTACCTTGGGAGGGTCTAGTTTCCAAAATGGGGTCACTTGTGGGGGAGCTCCAATGTTTAGGCACACAGGGCTCTTCATACGCGACATGGTGTCGGCTAACAATTTGACTGGAAAATTAGCTCCAATTCTTAGCGGACACCATGTTGCGTATGGAGAGCCCCTGTGTGCCTAAACATTGGAGCTCCCCCACAAGTGACCCTATTTTGGAAACTAGACGCCTCAAGGATTATATCTAGGGATATAGTGAGCATTTGGAACCTACAGCTACTTCACATAATTTGATAACACTACGTCGTCATATTGAACATCTTCTTTTTTCACACAATTTCTCACTTTTAGGGCATGTGCACAAGATCGGGAGACGCTGTGTCCTGGTCGTCCCCTCTCCTGCATTTTTTTAATTATTATTTCATTACTAAATTAAAGAAAAAAAACGATGTGCAGCTTTGCCATATTTTTGGTCCAGCCAGGTACAACAGGCAGCTACGGGCTGCCACCAACCCCTTCTGCCTAGTTTTACCTGGCTGGAAACCAAAAATATAGGGAAGCCCTTTTTTTTTAAATTATTTCATGAAATAATAAAAAAAAAACGGCGTGGGCTTCGCCATGATTTTGGGCCAGCCAGGTACAACTAGGCAGCTGGGGACTGGAATCCTCAGCGTAAGGAGGCCTAAGCTTCCTGCCTCCCCCCCCCCCCCCCACTGCGAATTGCAGTCTGCAGCCACCCCAGAAAATAGTGCATTTATAGAAGCGCCATTTTCTGGTGCTGTAACCAGCTCTTCCAGCTGCCTTGTAACGGTGGCAGACTGGGTAATAAGGGGTTAATGCCAGCTTTTTGCCAGCTGGCACTAAGCCCAAGATTCATAATGTCTGGCCAATATTAGACCAAGCCATTAGGAATCTCTAGTGAATTGTAAAGAAGACACAACACAGAGAAAAAAATTTTTATTAGAAAAAAAAACACAAACACAACTTAGACCCCATCTTTATTATTCTGTGGCGTCTGACGTAGTCCAGTGGGTGGTGATGTCAAATGAAGTCCACTGGGCGATCAGTTTCTCAATGTTATAGCATATGGGGGCTCTGTAAGTTCATGACATATCACGATCCTGGGGTCACACAGGGGTTAACATATCTTCATGATAATCTCTAAAGCCTATCACCATGAAGAACACAGTTAACCCCTGTGTGACCCCTGGATTGTGATGGGTCATGAACTTACATAGTTCATGACCCATCATTCCCCTGGGTCACACAGGGGTTAACTGATCTTCATGGTGATCTGCTTTAGAGATCATGAAGATCAGTTAACCCCATTGTGACTCCAAGGGAATGATAGGTCATGAACTCTGTAAGTTTATGACCTATCACAATCCAGGGGTCACACAGGGGTTAACTGATTTTCATGATCTCTAAAGCAGATCAGCATGAAGATCAGTTAACCCCTGTGTGACCCCAGGGGAATAACAGGTCATGAACTTTGTAAGTTTATGACTTATCATTCCCTTGAGAGTGCGCGCACTCAGCCGCGCGCACAGAAGAGGAGGCAGACTGCTGGTGCCAAGATCAAGGAGCGGGACCCCAGGATCAAGGAGCGGGACCAGAGGTGGGTAAGAGAGAGGGGATGGGGGAGCGGAGGAGGGGGCTGTGGGGAGCGGAAAAGGGGGGGCCGTGGGGAGCAGAGGAGCGGGGCTGTGGAGAGCGGAGGAGCGGGGCTGGAGGAGTAAGGAGGGAAGCTGAATGAGTGGAGGAGGGGGCTGGAGGAGCAGATGAGGGGGCTGGAGGAGCAGAGGAGGGAAGTTGAAGGAGAGGAGGAGGGGGCTGGAGGAGCATAGGAGGGGCTGGAGGAGCTGGGGATGGGGGGCTGTTGGTAGCAGAGGAGCGGGGCTGGAGGAGCGGAGGAAGGAAGATGGATGAGCAGAGGAGGGGGTTGGAGGAGCGACGCTGGAGAAAATGACGTGGGCTTCGCCGTATTTCTGGAACCAGCCGGATCCAGCAGGCAGCGACGGGCTGCCCCCAACCCTCAGGTGCCTATTTGTACCTGGCCGGACACAAGAATATAGGCGAGCCCTCATTTTTTATTATTTCATGAATTTCATGAAATAATAAAAAAAATGCATGGGGCTCCGCGCAATTTCTATGTCTAGCCAGGTACAGCTAAGCAGCTGGGGGCTGGAATCCGCAGCGCAGGGAGGCCCAAGCTTTCTGGGCACCCCCCACTGCAAATTGCAGCCCGCAGCCACCCCAGAAGATGGCGCGTTCATTGAAGCGCCATCCTCTGGCGCTGAACCCCGCTCTTCCAGCGGCCCTGGTGGCGGTGGCACGCTGGGTAATAAAGGGGTTAATACCAGCTTTGTTATACAAGCTGGTATTAAGCCCGAGATTCTTAATGTCAGGCCAGGTTTGACCCGGCCACTAAGAATCTCCAATAAAGCGTTAAAAAAAATACAACACAGAGAAAATTTTTTATTAGAAATAAAAAAAAAAAGCCATTAGGGACTCCACCTTTAATTAAAAAAATCCTCTTCCGTCCGACATAGTCCAAAACGCGATGTCCTCTCTGCTACATCCCCTGTGCATAGATATAGATGTCTATGCACAGGGAATGAGCAGACTGAGAACAATCTCAGCTCTGCTACATCAGGCAGCAGGCGGGCTCTAGGACCCTGGAGCTGCGGCAGCCTGCAAGACCCGAGGGCACAGAGCAGACAGCCAGACTCATTACTGTGCGAGTTTCCCTGCGATTACTTGCACAGTAACGAGTCCAATGCAAGTCAATGGCAATCCTAGTTTTGTCAGAGTCTCTGACAAAACTAGGATTGCCATTGATTTGCATTGGACTCGTTACTGTGCGAGTAAACGCTGGGAAGCTCGCAGTGTAACGAGTCCTAGCAGATAGAGCCTGAAGCTTCCGAGACACATCTGCGATTTGTAAATCGCACATTACTCACTATTACTCGCTTCCCCATTCGTTAACATTGGACTCGCTAGACTAGCAACGAGTAGCGAGTCCCGGGCTCAGACTCGCTAGAGTCAAGCGATTCCGAGTAATTTAGGACTCGCCCATCACTAATTCAGACCCTTTATTCAGTATTGAGTGGAAGCACCCTTTTCAGTTAGTACAGCCATGAGTCTTCTTGGGAATGATTCAACCTATAACAAATTGTGGGGTATTGGTTTGTCTTTTGGTCCAAAACACGTAAGCTTGTGAGCCCCTACACGGCTCCCCACGGATCACAAGTCCCATCCACTAAATTCTTATCTCAAGTGAGCAAAGGACAAAATAGAAAATAAATTCTCTTACCACAGCAGATTCTGGTCAGACGACCATTACACTCAGTGCTGTCTGCAGCTTTGCCCAGGTTATAACTGAAGGCATTATGAATGCAAGACACCAGCCCCAATCACTAGCAACCTCCTTTCACACAGAGGGAGCGACCACTGGTTGTCCTGCACACACAATGGGCTCCATATAGGGCGCAGTTCACACAGGCCTGCAAAATGTATGCCCAGCCTCTTACATAAGCCCCCATTTCAGTAGGCGGGCTGTTGTGGCATTCAACAACGCTACCTGCGCCGGAACAAATGCACCAATACGGCCCAGCTACACACAGCAACAAAAGAGTGCAAGAAAAAAACACAATGACAGAAAACTGAAATTGTGGAAATTTAGTTAGTTTTCAACTATAACAAATTGTGGGGTATTGGTTTGTCTTTTGGTCCAAAACACGTAAGCTTGTGAGCCCCTACACGGCTCCCCATGGAGCCCATTGTGTGTGCAGGACAACCAGTGGTCGCTCCCTCTGTGTGAAAGGAGGTTGCTAGTGATTGGGGCTGGTGTCTTGCATTCATAATGCCTTCAGTTATAACTTGGGAATGATTCAACAAGTTTTTTACACCTGTAATTGGGGATCCTCTGCCATTCTTCCTTGCAGATCTTCTCCACTCCCATCAGGTTGGATGGTGAAGGTTGGAGGACAGCCATTTTCAGGTCTCTCCAGAGATGCTCAATTGGGTTTAGGTCAGGACTCTGACTGGGCCAGTCAAGAATGGTCACAGAGTTTTTCTGAAGCCACTCCTTTGTTATTTTAGCTGTGTGCTCAGGGTCATTGTCTTGTTGGAATGAGAACATTTGGCTACGTCTGCTGTCCAGAGCACTCTGGGGGAGGATTTTATCCAGGATATCTCTGTGCTTGGCTGCATTAATGTTTCCTTCAGTTGCAACCAGTCGCCCTGTCCCTGCAGCTGAAAGACACCCCCATAGCATGATGCTGCCACCACCATGTTTCACTGTTGGGATTGTATTGGGCAGGCAATGAATAGTGCCTGGTTTTCTCCACACATACCACTTAGAATTATCATCAAAAAGTTCTATCTTTGTCTCATCAGACCAGAGAATCTTATTTCTCATAGTCTGGGAGTCCTTCATGTGTATTTTGCAAACTCTATAAAACACAGCTGGACTCCAATGAAGTAGTAGAACCATCTCAAGGAGGATCACAAGAAAATGGACAGCATGTGACCTAAATATGAGTGTCTCGGCAAAGGGTCTGAATATTTATGATCATGTGTTATTTCAGTTTTTCTTTTTTAATAAACTTGCAAAAATATCAATATTTCTGGGGTTTTTTCAGTCAAGATGGGGTGCAGAGTGTACATTAAAGATAAAAAAAGAACAATTATTGAATTTACCAAATGGCTGCAATGAAACAAAGAGTCAGAAACTTAAAGGAGTCTGATATTTTCCATGGCCACTGTATATACACATAAAATATATATATATATATATATATATATATATATATATATATATTCACACACATATATATTTTTATTTGTATCTATTTATTCTTTTTAAACAAGTTCACTGTGACGTGGACACTTTTAAGGTAACTTACAAAGTTATGTCACAATACAGGAATAATAAACATGGTGATTATTGATAAGCAAGCACTAAAAGTACTCGAGTGCTCAATACTCGAATCGAGCAGGTTGGATGCTCAGACGAGCTTGATTTGAATAACAAGTACAACCCCTGGCAAAAATTATGGAATCACCTGGCTCGGAGGATGTTCATTTAGTTGTTTAATGATGTAGAAAAAAAGCAGATCACAGACATGGCACAAAACTAAAGTCATTTCAAATGGCAGCTTTATGACTTTAAGAAACACTAAAAGAAATCAAGATAAAAAATGTGGTAGTCAGTAATGGTAATTTTATTCAGGCCAAGTAGAGGGAAAAAATTATGGAATCACTCAATTCTGAAGAAAAAATTATGGAATCATGAAAAACAAACACACAAAAGAACACTCCAATACATCACTAGTATTTTGTTGTACCACCTCTGGCTTTAATAACAGCTTGCAGTCTCTGAGGCATGAACTTAATGAGTGACAAACAGTACTCCTCATTACTCTGGCTCCAGCATTCTCTGATTGCTGTTGCCAGATCAGCTTTGCAGGTTGGAGCCTTGTCATGGACCATTTTCTTCAACTTCCACCAAAGATTTTCAATTGAATTGAGATCCGCACTATTTGCAGGCCATGACATTGACCTTATGTGTTGTCTTTCAAGGAATGTTTTCACAGTTTTTGCTCTATGGCAGGATGCATTATCATTTCTTGAAACATGATTTGATCGTTCCCAAACATCCTTTCAATTGATGGGATAAGAAAACTGTCCAAAATATCAATGTAAACTTTGGCATTTATTGAAAATGTAATGACAGCCATCTCCCCAGTGCCTTTACCAGACATGCAGCCCCATATCATCAATGACTGTGGAAATTTGCATGTTCTCTTAATGCAGTCATCTTTATAAATCTCATTGGAATGGCGCCAAACAAAAGTTCCAGCATCATCACCTTGCCCAATGCAGATTTGCGATTCATCACTGAATATGACTTTCATCTAGTCATCCACAGTCCATGATTGCTTTTTCTTTGCCCATTGTAACCTTGTTTTTTTCTGTTTAGGTGTTAATGATGGCTTATGTTTAGCTTTTCTGTATGTAAATCCCATTTCCTTTAGGCAGTTTCTTACAGTTCAGTCACAGACATTGACTCCAGTTTGCGCCCATTCGTTCCTCATTTGTTTTGTTGTGCATTTCCTGTTTTGGAGAGATATGGCTTTAAGTTTCCGGTCTTGATGCTTTGATGTCTTCCTTGGTCTACCAGTATGTTTCCCTTTAACAACCTTCCATTGTTGTTTGTATTTGGTCCAGATTTTAGACACAGCTGACTATGAACAACCAACATCTTTTGCAACATTGTGTGATGATTTACCCTCTTAAGCGTTTGATAATCCTCTCCTTTGTTTCAAATGACATCTCTCGTGTTGGAGCCATTATTCATGTCAGTCCACTTGGTGCAACAGCTCTCCAAGATGTAATCACTCCTTTTTAGATGCAGACTAACAAGCAGATCTTATTTGATGCAGGCGTTAGTTTTGGGAATGAAAATTTACAGGGTGATTCCATAATTGTTTCCTCAGAATTGAATCATTCCATAATTTTCCCCCCTGCTTGGTCTGAAAAAAAGTACCCTTACTGACTGCCACATTTTTTATCTTGATTTCTTTTAGTGTTTTTTAAAGCCATAAAGTTGTCACTTGAAATGACTTTAGTTTTGTGCCATGTCTGTGATCTGCTTTTTTTCTATAACATTAAACAAACTGAATGAACATCCTCCGAGCCAGGTGATTCCATAATTTTTGCCAGGGGTTGTAGAATGAAAGTCAATAGAAAACTCAATCATTTTTCAGTAAAACCCAAAAGGAGGGATGGGGAGGGACAAGAAAAACATTAAAATGGATGGAAATAGCGCTAAAATGGATTGGGAAAAGCATAATGAAGATGCTTGGATTCATCTCTGACTCCCATATCGCTGCTGGCAACAATATTTTCAGAGTATTACTTCACTTTTATAGACTGTCCATACAACATACAAAACCAAGGATAAAATGGATTTTACAGAACAAAAATGTTAGAAAATATTCATTTCTGTATATTGACTGCTATATATAAGGCTAAATTAAAAAAAGAAAAAAAATGCCTCCTCCAACCCCTAATAGCCAGGTCTTCTCTCAGCTTATGTCCATGTTGCCAGTAGATGACATAATAGAGGGAGAAAAAGCTCCACCCACCAGTAAACTTAATTTTAACATTTTACTACCTTATCTAGGCATGTGGTGTGTGTAACATGGCCAAACACATTCTGTTTAATTTACGAATGAAACTCTGAATGACTCTGAATGACACTAAAACTCACTAAGTCAGACAATGGAATAACTGTCATAAAATTAGAAGGAAAAGGTACTCCAATATGCCCAGTATTAGACATAAGTGAGGGCTTTATACACATTCAGTTAAAATTGTTAGATAGTGGAACACTTCTATTATAATAAAACCCTAAGGCAACTTCCGTCAGGATATAACGGTTTGGTACGTAACATCCTGGCTGAAGTTGCCTGTACACCCATCTTGGTGCTCCAATATGGCCGCCCGTTGCCAGGAGCGGGGCTTCCAAAGCCCCACACCCGCCATCGGTACAAGCACCACCGGAAACCCCCGGCCCCCAGCCCCTGGCCCCCTCCATTCTCACCCCTGCCTGGCGTTAGTTATGCTCACCTATACTCTATCCAACGCTGCCTCCCAGCAAGGTCTGTGTGCTTACAGGACCTGTGATGATGTCACAGAGCGTCATCAGGTCACATGACCACAGTTACCACAGTAACCAGCCCGTCGCTGCCTGCTGGATCCGGCTGGTTCCAGAAATACGGCGAAGCCCACGTCAAATTATTTTCTGACAAATCCATAAAACAATGTAAATAAAAGGGACTGCATCTTTATTAACCCCTGGACCATGGGCGAGGGGTTAATAAAGATGCAGTCCCTTTTTTAGGATTGTTTTATTGATTTTTCAGAAAAAAAATGACGTGGGCTTCGCCGTATTTCTGGAACCAGCCGGATCCAGCAGGCAGCGACGGGCTGTCCCCAACCCCCAGGTGCCTATTTGTACCTGGCCGGACACAAGAATATAGGCGAGCCCTCTTTTTTTATTATTTCATGAATTTCATGAAATAATAAAAAAAAAATGCGTGGGGCTCCGCGCAATTTCTATGTCTAGCCAGGTACAACTAAGCAGCTGGGGGCTGGAATCCGCAGCGCAGGGAGGCCCAAGCTTTCTGGGTACCCCCCGCTGCAAATTGCAGCCCGCAGCCGCCCCAGAAGATGGCGCGTTCATTGAAGCGCCATCCTCTGGTGCTGAACCCCGCTCTTCCAGCGGCCCTGGTGGCGGTGGCATGCTGGGTAATAAAGGGGTTAATACCAGCTTTGTTATACAAGCTGGTATTAAGCCCGGGATTCTTAATGTCAGGCCAGGTTTGACCCGGCCACTAAGAATCTCCAATAAAGGGTTAAAAAAAACACAACACAGAGAAAAATTTTTATTAGAAATAAAAAAAAAGTCATTAGGGACTCCAACTTTAATTAAAAAAATCCTCTTCCATCCGACGTAGTCCAAAACGCGATGTCCTCTCTGCTACATCCCCTGTGCATAGATATAGATGTCTATGCACAGGGAATGAGCAGACTGAGAACAATCTCAGCTCTACTACATCAGGCAGCAGGCGTGCTCCAGGATCCTGGAGCTGCGGCAACCTGCAGGACCTGAGGGCACAGAGCAGACAGCCGGACACGTTACTGTGCGAGTTTCTCTGCGATTACTTGCACAGTAACAAGTCCAATGTAAGTCAATGGCAATCCTAGTTTTGTCAGAGTCCCATTTTAAAGAGGTGGGAAACCTACAGTTGGAAAGGCTATGCACTAACTGCAAAAGTTAACAAAAATTAAAAGGAGGGACTGCAAGACATAGAAAACACATAGAGGAGGGCCTTAGAACATGTTTTTAAATTTAAAGAGGTAAGACCCAGGTACACACACAGAGATTGTTCGCAGATCTCTAGTTGCAGTGAAATCATGGACACATTCCATTTTGTAACAATGCTTAGGGAAAAAAAGGTGTGCTGTAGTCCGCGCTGCCAGGATCACTCACTCCAATAAATACGAGTAGAAAATCTTCATAAAAACCTCCTTTATTCTCCTACGCGTTTCAGTGCCCTCCTGGCACCTTCATCAGGGATCCCTGATGAAGGTGCCAGGAGGGCACTGAAACGCGTAGGAGAATAAAGGAGGTTTTTATGAAGATTTTCTACTCGTATTTATTGGAGTGAGTGATCCTGGCAGCGCGGACTACAGCACACCTTTTTTTCCCTAAGCATTGTTACAACCTACACGTGAGTGTGGCCGGTGGGAGTCCAGCAGCAGCCATCAGGACATTACCAATAAGCCTTCAAACCAGTTGTGGGTCTCACAACTGGACCAGGTGAGCAGATTTAATTACTCACCATTACACCCATCAGTGTCTGGTGATAAGGGCACTATTGCGCCTCTTGTCCCCCCCCTTTTCTCTTGTTTTACATTCCATTTTGTGGACGTGTACAAATGTAACAATGTGTCCATGATTTCACTGCAACCAGAGATCTGAAAACAATATCTGCACAATTATCTGTGTGTGTAACTGGGCCATTAGACTCCTAGAGTGCTAACTGCAATGGCTGCCATAAATTAGAAGAAGGTTTTGCAATACACGTAGGAAGACATGTAGAGGAGAGTGGTGCATTTATACTTTTGTTCCATATATATGGTTAGAGTTATTACCTGAAGGCAATAGGTATTTTAAAAATATCTGCAACTAAAGTAAAGTAATGCGTAAGATTTCAGTAATCTCTGGTTGGCATGTGTAGTATAGGTGTTCAGTAATATGCCCCTCACGCCGCAGGCATTTTCCATTTTTTTATCTCTTTCCTTCCAAGTACTATATATTTTTTATTTTTCCTTCCATGCTGCCTAAATAAGCTTTATAGCGTTAGATCTCACAGATGCCCTTATTTTTCTTTGTATCTCAGTATTTTGATATTTTAATGTTTTATTGTTTTGATGGGAGGGGTAGAAGGAGATTAAAGGAACCTTATTCAATATTTTAATTCATTTATCATTTTTATCATTTTTATAGCGAACGAATATCGATTTATAACACAATAAGAAGAAGGACCACTATGTCTGTTTAATAACTAACAAATCTGACAGGTATTGACAGCATTAAACAGTTCCTGACAATTATTTTCATAAAAAGACAGCCATATCAAGCTTATCATTCAGGCCCAATGCTCCTTGGGCATCGGTAGTTGGAATCCATTTTGCTTCAATTTTCTGAAGGTGTTTATGAAAATCTTTTCCCCCAGGCTAAGGGATCTGTTTTTTCTATGGCATTTTTATATGCTAAAGATAGCATGTCATGGTTACTTGACATGCTGGGTGGGCACCCTTTTCCCGAACTGATGGAGTTATAATGTTCTCTAAATTTTGAAAAAGGGGGTGAATAGTTTTGCCAATGTAAAATCTTTTGCATGGTCAATATACGGCATATGTTAGCCTACTAGTTCTGCAATTGATGAACGATTTTACCAATTGTATGTTCCCATTTAGTTGCAAAGTGGGTCCTCTTAAATGATATTTACACCATGGACATTTGTTGCATCTGGAATTACCTTTCAAAGCTTTACCTGTTAACTATGAGTTTGATTTTAGCAGCTCCAGTCTTGTTTTTCCAAAATGTCTTCCATGTTCTTGCATCGTCTGTATGTTACTATCGGCTGTGATGAGTTTAACACCCCTTGATCAGTCTTAATAACATGCCAATGTCTTCTGACTGCAGATGCGACAGAGCTATACATGAGGCTGAACTTAAAATTGAAAAATATTTTTTTTCCTTTTATTTTTCTATTTTTTGCAACTTTTTCCCCATCATGATTTGGGTGTTGTTAGTTCCGATATGCTCTGTCTCTAGCTGTCATCAAGACATTGGATGGATAACCTCTTTGGAGTAATGCTGGCTCTAACTCATCTGCTTGTATTTCAGAGCTAGATTGGGTATTGTTGATTCATTTCATACGTAAAAGTTGGCTATAAGGCAAGTCTATTTTTGTATGCATGGGATGAGCACTTTGGTAATGAAGAAGTGAGTTTGTGGTTGTTTTTGTCTTAAAGACTGATCTTTTAATATGGTCTTCTACTACTTCAAGCTTCACGTTGAGAAACTCTAACTCCTGATCCCTGAATACAGAGGTGTTGTACATGTTGTAAGTATTTTTTTGTGTTCAAATAATCTATGAACGAGTGAAAACCCTTTTCATTGCCATCCCAGACAATGAATATGTTGTCACATATCTAACGTAATGCCTTATATGTTTAATAATAGGATTTTTTTCTGAACAGACAAATTAGTCCTCAAACACTGCAAGATACAGATTTTCCAGGGTACATGCAACAGGTGTCCCCATAGCGGTACCAACCTGCTGCAAGTACCAATTGTTCAGAAACATAAAGACTCTAGAATAAAGCTTAGGGACTCACACATGAAATCTATCACAAGGGAATCGACTTTGGTTGCGATCAAAATATTTTTTATGGCTTCTAGTGCTGATTATTGCGGAATTCTCGTATAGAGACTCTCAATATCTATGGATATTAAATTAAAACTCTTTTGCCATATTATCTGATCAATGTTCTCTATGAAGTGGTTCGTATCACAAGTATATGAAGGAATAGATCTTAAATAGGGGTACAAGAGCCCGTCAATGTATCTGGAAAGGGGCTCGGTTAGAGATCCTATTCCAGACACAATTGGTCTTCCCGGACGATCCACTTCGCTCTTATGGACCTTAGGTAAATGATGCCAATGTGCCTCAATCGAATACTCCAGGAGGAGCTTCTCTGCCTCTGATTTTGAATTACTTTTTGTTCTACAAATTTTCTTAATAGGGAATGTAGTTTTGACTGGAATTTGTGAGTAGGGTGTATAGATAGTACTTTATAGGTGGCAGTATTGCTAAGCTGTTTCAGGACTTCTTTTACATATATCTCCCTGGAAAGCAAAACAACATCGCCACCCTTATCTGCTCACCTAAACACAACATCTTCCCATTGACTCATATCTTTTAAGGCTTTTGTTTCACCCACTGTTAAATTTTTCATAGGCAGTGGGTACAAAACAGCTTTAACATCTCTGTCTACTAGTTCAGGGTCACAATTATTAAGTGCAAGCGCCTTCACTACTCGTAGACCCCTGGGGATGCACTGACAAGCCTTGTATGATCTTAAAGACTGCATTGTCCAAAAAAAGGAAGTTCCTTCTCTGCTAAGTGTGTGATTTTTTGCGGGAGATTGTTATCAGTGAGTACTCGAGCAGTGTATTTTATGTTACACTCTGAGTAGAATTCTTCTGCGTCCTCCCTCCCCACCATTAAACCTTTTGAGGTTTGACCCATCTGTACCAGGTCCCCCTTCGTTCGGGGTGTAAGAGCTAATTTCATGCAACCAATAAGTCCTGGTAATAGTATTGATTCATTTGCTGAACTAGTAGACAGAGATGTTAAAGCTGTTTTACCCACAGCCTATGAAAAATTGAATAGTAGGTGAAACTAAAGCCTTAAAATATGAGTCAATGGGAAGATGCATTTGTTTAGACGAGCAGATAAGGGCGGCGATGTTGTTTTGCTTTCCAGGGAGATATATATAAAAGAAGCCCTGAGACAGCTTAGCAACACTGCCACCTATAAAGTACTATCTATAGACCCTACTCATAAATTTCAGTCAAAACTACGTTCCCTATTAAGAAAATTTGTAGAAAAACAAGCAATCTCAAAATCAGAGGCAGAGAAAGCTCTTCCTGGAGTATACTTGTGATACAAACCACTTCATAGAGAACATTGACCAGATAATATGGCAAAAGGGTTTCAAGTTAACATCCATAGATATTGAGAGTCTCTATACGAGAATCCCGCAAAAACCAGCAGTAGAAGCCATAAAAAATATTTTGATCGCAACCAAAGTCGATTCCCTTGTGATAGATTTCATTTGTGAGTCCTTAAGCTTTATTCTAGAGCATAATGCCTTTATGTTTCTGAACAAATGGTACTTGCAGCAGGTTGGTACCGCTATGGGGACACCTGTTGCATGTACCCTGGCAAACCTGTATCTAGCAGTGTTTGAGGACAAATTCGTCTATTCAGAAAAAAATCCTATTATTAAACATATAAGGCATTACGTTAGATATGTGATGACATATTCATTGTATGGGATGAAAAGGATTTTCACGCGTTCATAGATTATTTGAACCCAAACAATACTTACAACATGTACTTCACCTTTGTATTCAGGCATCATGAGTTAGAGTTTCTCGACGTGAAGCTTGAAGTAGTAGAAGACCATATTAAAAGATCAGTCTTTAAGACAAAAACAACCACAAACTCACTTCTTCATTACCAAAGTGCTTAATCCATGCATACAAAAATAGACTTGCCTTAAAGTCCATTTTTACGTGTGAAAGGAATCAACAATACCCAATCGAGCTCTGAAATACAAGCAGATGAGTTAGAGCCAGCATTACTCCAAAGAGGTTATCCATCCAATGTCTTGAAGACAGCTAGAGACAGAGCATATCGGGACCAACAACACCCACATCATGATGGGGAAAAATATACAAAAAATATAAAAATAAAAGGAAAAAAATATTTTTCAATTTTACGTTCGGCCAATGTATAGCTCTGTCACATCTGCAGTCAGAAGACATTGGCATGTTATTGAGACTGATCAAGGGGGGTTAAACTTATCACAGCCGATAGTAACATACAGACGATGCAAGAACATGGAAGACATTTTGGTAAATGGAAGATTGGAGCTGCTAAAATCAAACACATGGTTAACAGGTAAAGCTTTGAAAGGTAATTTCGGATGAAACAAATGTCCATGGTGTAAACAGGACCCACTTTGAAACTGAATGGGAACATACAATTGGTAAAATTGTTCATCAATTGCAGAGCTAGTAGGCTAGCATATGCAGTATATTGTCCATGTAAAAGATTTTACATTGGCAAAACTATTCGCCCCCTTTTCATAGATTTAGAGAACATTATAATTCTATCAGCTCGGGAAAAGGGTGCCCACCCAGCACGTCAGGGATTGCCATTCAAGTAACCCTGACATGCTATCTTTTGTGATGATAGAAAAACCAGATCCCTTAGCCTGGGGGGGGAGTAGAATTTTCATAACACCTTCTGCAAATTGAGGCAAAATGGATTCTAGCTACCGATGCCCAAGGAGCATCGGCCTAATCATAAACTTGAAATGGCTGTCTTTTTATGAAAGTAATTGACAGAACTGTTTGATACTGTCAATACATGTTAGATTTGTTAGTTATTAAATAAACATAGTGGTCCTTCTTATTGTGTTATAAATCGATATTTGTTCACTATAAAAATGATAAAAATAATACATTTAACAAAATATTGAATAAGGTTCCTTGAATCTCCTTCTACCCCTCCCATCGAAACAATATAACATTAAAATATCAAAATACTGAGATATAAAGAAAAATAAGGGCATCTGTGAGATCTAACGCTATAAAGCTCAGATAGGTACTCTATTACCTTGGCTTGCGATTAGTGAAAAGATGAAGTTCGGTTATTGATAGTTCAGTCTTTCTGCAATGATTTATAAAACTGCCTGATACTTACTCGTAGCTTCCACCTTACTCCTTGGTAACCCAGTAAACAAATGTAAATATATTTAACAACTGTTTGGATATTTTAAAAAAATGTGAGTTACTTTGAGCTTAATGATTATTATTATAATAGCACTATTGTATCTGCTATGATGTTGTTTTTTATTCACTGTGTTAGTAACAAAGTTGTCTTTTTCATTTGTGACATCAGTAGTTCCGCCTATTTAGAATCCGGAACTGATGTCCAACACTTGTGTTCTGCACCAGTGTAAGCGCTATACAGCGTGAAACAGTGACCGTCGTCCTGCTGCTCCCCCTCCCCGAAACATGTAACCTTATAAGCAAGTCATTAAAGCCTGTCTACTGCAAAAGAGTCCAAGTGAGTGCCACTTTTCTTTGATTTATATGGATCTGATGTCAACTTTAACCTATAGCTGAGCAACACTGGACTCATAACACCAATAACCCCGGACAGGTGTGGAGAATTGCTCTAGGTCAGTGCCAGGCTTTCCTCCTCACTGTTTATAGCCATGTGAAGGCTTGTTTTTGAGAACAAATGGTACTTTTGAATTACATAAATCATTTTATCATGTAATACACTGG
This sequence comes from Allobates femoralis, assembly GCA_033576535.1. NCBI lineage: Eukaryota > Metazoa > Chordata > Amphibia > Anura > Aromobatidae > Allobates > Allobates femoralis. Next base: position 431,438,039 of record JARQOC010000002.1, on the reverse strand, counting down.
AAAGCACATGCATTGAAATGCCAAGTGAGTTTACTTTTTACCATGTTCATTTTACAGCAAAACTGACCTGACAATATGATTCTCCAGTAAGATTATGTTTGTATTTGGTGAAGAATGTTATATAAATTCGTAAATTAAAAAAAAACTTTGCCTGTATCGCCCTTTTCTGAAAGCTTCAAAGCTTTAACGCTTCAAAATTTCAGGATTTGGAACCATGTGAGGAAACATTTTAAGCACCCAGTGCTGCTGTTTTTATGGATATTGTTAGTGGAATTAAACAATGTTTTGATCGCCTCTTATTACATTTTATTGTAAATACAAAAGGCTAATTGATTTGAACTATTGTGCTTTAATAATTTTTTTTCATCTTTTTTTTCATTCTTTTTACCATATTTAATAGCCTTTTGAGGGATTTTAAGCTGCAATCATTTTTTTCGCTTGTGCTATACACAGCAGTGCATCAGCACTGGTTAAATGTTGGCTTTCACAGGTGTTAAATAATGACAGGTGCAGGGTCTCCAGAGACCCTCAGTTGTAATGGGAACCCATATGTGTCCCATGATCATGTCATGGGAGCTCCAATGGCCTCTTGTAATGATGAACCCTGCAGCTGTCATGTGTTAAATGCTGCTGTCAGAGATTAACAGCTGAATTTAACAGGTTAACAGCCGGTATTGCACATTATGGCTGATTAAATCAGACATCATCTGCTTTGAAAGATGCAGGCTCGGTGTGTCGGCATCAAATGCAGAGCCACGACATATGATGTAACTGTACGTAATATGTCATGAACATGTCAATGAACGTGAATGGAGACGTCTTATACTGTTTTTTTGGAAGAAAGCAGCCATACATTTCAACCCAAAAAGCTATATGGAATCAGCTTCTGCTTTGCTATCGGATGTACCTCTATGTAATGTAAATAAATGACAACAAGATAAATTCTAGTTTAACAAAATTGGTCATGTATCTCCTCTTCAATAGGATGATCAAAAAAAACTTACCGTATATACTCGTGTATAAGACGAGTTTTTCAGCCCAAAAATTGGGCTGAAAAGTCTCCCCCTCGGCTTATACACGGGTCAATACGGTGGTGGGGGCTGTGTCTGGGGTTGGGGAGGCTGGAGGAGGCGGGGGGGTGGCTGCTGTATGAGCACCCCATCACGTGGGGCCGCTCATTATGTATGCACTGCTTCCCCCTGTCAATCAGCGGCAGAGGAAGCAGTGCATATCTGGCCCCCAAATGCTGGCACTCGCCCCCCCTCTGTGTAAGGGCCCCCCGCTGCTTATCTTACCATTCCATCCTTCTGCACAGCGCCGGTCCTCGGTGCTCCGTCCTCCATGCTCCCGTCTGGCTGCATCCGGGATCGTCGCAGGCATATGACGTCATCGTGCATAGAGGACGGAGCACAGAAGACCGGCGATGTGCAGAAGACCAGGGATGGTAAGTTAAGCAGCATGGGGGGCCTTACAAGGAGGGGGGGCGAGTGCCAGCATTTGGGGGCCTGTATACCCCTGGGGCTGCTATATACTCCTGGGGCTGCTATATACTCCTGGGGCTGCTATATACCCCTGGGGATGCTATATAGTTCTGGGGCTGCTATATACCCCTGGGGCTGTTATATACCCCTGGGGCCGCTGTATACCACACCACTGGGGCTGCTATATACCCCTGGGGCTGCTATATACCCCTGGGGCTGTTATATACCCCTGGGACCGCTGTATACCACACCACTGGGGCTGCTATATACCCCTGGGGCTGCTATATACCCCTGGGGCAGCTATATACCCCTGGGGCTGCTGTATACCACACCACTGGGGCTGCTATATACCCCTGGGGCTGCTATATACCTCTGGGGCTGCTATATACCCCTAGGGCTGCTATATACCCCTGGGGCTGCTGTATACCACACCACTGGGGCTGCTATATACCACACCACTGGGGCTGCTATATACCCCTGGGGCTGCTGGATATACCACTGGGGAGGCTGCTGTATACCACTGGGGCTGCTGTATATACTGCTGGGGCCTGTATACCACTGGGGCTGCTGAATATACTGCTGGGGTCTGTATATACCACTGGGGAGGCTGCTGTATACCACTGGGGCTGCTGTATATACTGCCGTGGCCTGTATATGCCACTGAGGGGGCTGCTGTATACTACCACTGGGGAGGCTGCTGTATACTACCACTGGGGGGCCTGTATACCACACTGCTGGGGGCTGTATACCTGTGCTGGGGTCCACCCTCGGCTTATACACGAGTCAATAGGTTTTCCCAGGTTTTGGGGGCAAAAGTAGGGGGTCGGCTTATACACGGGTCGGCTTATACACGAGTATATACGGTAATCTGTCCCCAGTTTTGGTATATTGAGTCATATGTATTCTATGTCTAATTCAACAGTCATAAAGAATGAACCAATCATTAATTAGGACAACTTAATTTTAATACTTTCTGACTGTATTGTGAATAAACAGGTGAACAGTCAATAGCACAGCCAAGTTCTGTTTCAAAACAGCCACACATTCTTCAATTAAAAAGGATTATCCTGCTTTTCAAGTTCAAGATCAAGTGTTAAATTTCTCTTTAACACCACCAGCAGGCATTTCACAATTTATATTAAAATTGATGTAATGTCCCAGAAATGTAGAAACCTGTAATTTAACAGCCATAGAAAGTGAACAAAAAGCTTAAAAATGTTGGATACAATCCTAAGAGACCTCAGAGTGATACACGTGTCTTTTCAGGGTAATTGTAGGCTTTGAAGTATTGTGTTACACAGTGACTAAATTTGTTGCAAATCAATTTTTTGGAGAAAAAATTGATAAACCTGGGAAATTCAATAAATGTGGTTATCATTACTATATAGGTTAAAATCTAATATGTACAGTAGGTACACATTCTCTATAGACTGACTGCTACTGCCCTACAACCTGCTACTTATGACCCTGGACTGAATTAACTGTGGTTGCATCTGAATAATGTTCTTTATGCACTGTACTTTGATGAAAAAATATTCATTTTCTGGAGAAAGAGAATATCTTCTAAAGCAATTTGTACTGACACAAGAACCAATGTAGGATATTTGGAAAATAGTTTTACACTTAGGACATGTACTTTCCGTTCATATATATAACAAAAGAAACAGCAGGAGCACTTCTGTGTGTATCTAAAAAAATCAAAGGTGCGAGGTATAGGTGAGTGTAACTCACCTATTTTGGTTGTGCCGACCAGCACAACATTGAAACCGAACACTAACATAGGCCACGTGGAAAGATGAAGCATTCTTGCATCAATGGCTTCCAGTGAAGTCCTTGTCAGGGTTCCATGATCCTTCTAAGATGAGCAGCGACTTAATCCTAGAAATATGTAACCCAAGCCTTTTAGGCCCGGTAGCTTACTTTTGTTAAAGTGTATATTTCAGATGTCATGCATAACAGGGTTAGCGGCAGAGACAGCTGATAGCCGCTTACCACAGTCCGTTAGATAACTGTATGGGTAGATGTCATAGTAGGTGAAGTCTTCTGCCTTAAACTAGGGGAATCAGGAAAGATAGCTGGAGCACCAGCCATCTGCTCCCATTAAGAAGTAATAAGTCAGGTTGGGAAAAGATTGAAAAAAGGGCAGTGCCTGGGTGCTTTTGATCACTACTCAACTTAACTTAATTTTAACTCTTTAATCAAAGCATGTTTCTGGGACAATCATGCATCCTCTGGTGTCAGTACAATATACATATACAGGACTTATATTAAAAGCATATAAAAACTGATATAAAAAATCTGATATAAAAAAAAAAAAAGAAAATTCTGTTTATTTTCCAACTGAAACAAATGGTATGAGCATGGATAAAAGCTACGAAAACGACATCCGGTTCCGGCGCCTTCATGGACGGTCGCAAGTGAAGGAGCTCCGGAGCCCGCCACAAACACTGCACCTAATCCCCAAGCCTTGGTGCACTCCTGCCCCCCCACAATGAGCGGAGGCAGAAGCGGCGTGACGGCTACCATGGACCGGTATGTTACTAGAGGCTAGGAGGGAGAATCGAGCGGTGCAGACTGCGAAGCAGAAGGAGATGGCACGAAAATAGCAATGGTGGGCGAGGCAAGGCAGGAGAAGCCCCTGTAAGGGAAACAGAGAGAGCAGGAGACCACGGAGCAGACCAGCGGGGGAAGCCATGAGAGGGCAGAAATCCAGAGGCACATGGTGGACTCGCAGCAGCACATTATGGCTGAAGGAGAGAGGGGAGATGGGGAAACGCACACACAGGAGATCTTACAGCAGAAATTAGACTATAAATCTCTGGCTAAAGAGATGGCCAAGTACCTGGCAGATGACTTTAGACATGCGGTCTCAGACCTAGTGGCAGCGACAACCCAGGAGATATATACTAAACTACCACACCACGACCAGCAGCTACATGAGGCAGAAACTAGGATATCGGCAGCAGAAGACAGAGTGATTGATTTGGAGTGCCAAGTTTAGACTCTACAGAAGCAGGCAATGTATTCACTGAATAAACTTGAGGACATTGAAAACAGGGCTCGTAGAAACAATTTGAAAATTGTTGGTCTCCCTGAAAATGTCTCCCTAGGCCAACTGGAGGATGTGTTCGAGGTAGAATTGCCAAAAGCTCTAGGTCTATCACATAGATGCAAAACAGAGCGCACTCACAGAATTGGTCCCCCCAAAGATCCCCCTCAAGAAGAAGGAGGTGGTAGATCCACGCAAGACAAAGATGTCAATAAACTGCGTCATGCCATAGCTATATACCTAAATCATAAAGACAAAGAACAAATCTTGCGGGCTTATAAAGCTAAGAGACACCCTCTTATGATAATGGGGCACAAAACCTTGATCTTTGCTGACTACTCCATAGAAGTGACCAAACGCAGGAGAGCCTTCAGCGAGGTGTGTACTACTCTGTATAAAAGAAACACCCGCTTTCAATTGAACTATCCAGCAACTCTACGATTTAGACCGCCAGATGGAGTTATGCTATCCTTCACAGATCCTGGGGAAGCGCTGTTAGTGATCATGAGAAGCAATAAGTCACCTTATAGTGGCAGATCAAGTTCAAACAGTCCGAGGCACTTGGAGGACGCCCCTGTTGCGGTTTCTGAACCCAACCGCATCCGTAATCGGGATCAAGACTCTGTAAGATCATACAGGCTACGTTCTGACACTGTGCTAGAGTAAGGATCAACGGGACCCTCGACACCGAGGCAGCAACGACAATTCACCTCCAAATGGAACAAGAAAAAGACAGGCCAACCTACTTGATTGAATGGAGGAGTAAGAGGAGAGAGAAAGAGAACTTTGATAGTAATCTGGACATGACTGGGCCTACCTCGGATTCACCACTGTTTCATGAATAGAAAAGACGCAGAGGTTCTGCTGGGGGGTGAGGGGGGAATTGACTGTATTCTCCTCCCCCCCCTCCTCCCTCTCCCCTCCCTCCCTCTCATCCTCTCTTCCCCCCCCCCTTACACTCTCTCCCCCCTTTTTTCCCCTCTCCCCCCTTCTCCTCTCCCCCTCCCCCCCTTCTCCCCCTCCCCCATCCCTTCCACCCCTTTTATCTATTTATTTTTAGTTTTTTTCTTTTCTTTTCTCTTTCTTGCTCTCCTCTGCTATTGATGTGACTGAGGTCGTTGATAAGTTATGATGCCAACAGCCATAAGAAAAGGGGAGAGTTTCTTCACTAATTGTAATATGAATGACACATGGAGAACATTACATCCCTTATAAAGAGAGTATACCCATTATTCACACTCCCACGGTTCATGGTCAGGGTTGGACATGTTTTTCACCTCGCCCCTGGTCTTTCAGAGTGTGATGGAGGTTACGGTGGAGGACATGGTCATTTCCGACCACAGCCCTCTGGTTATGGAGACAAGAGACACATACCAAAAAGGAACTGACTATCTGTGGAGGTTTCCTGACACAATGATTTGAGAAGACAACTTTGTCAAATGCTTAAAAGAATGGTGGACAGAATACTCTATGTATAATGCTGACCATCGCTCTGACCCGGGTCTATTTTGGGAATCAGCAAAGACTGTATTACGAGGAAACATCATGGCATACAGTATGAAACTTAAGAAGTCAGTTAAAGAACAATATTTAAAAGCTAGGCAGTACGGGAGGCATGCTCTTTATACAAAACAACAATGACGGTCCCAGATAGAGAGACTTGCTTGACAGCTAAGAAAGAGTTTGATTTATAGGCCGGGAAACGGGAAGACCTTTACAAAAGTAGACTAGAACTAGACTTACACAGGTTTGGAGACAAAGCTGGTTGGTTACTGCAAGATTGGCCAAGGGTAGCCGAATATCCACTCCAATTGGGATGATAAATGACAAGCATGGTAAGGTCTGGACCGACCCCAAAGACATTGCGCAAACGCTGGGGAAGTACTATGACTCACTATATAGAGAGGAGGGTGGACATGGGATAGATGGGGAAGCGTGGCTAACATCGATTACATTACCCAAATTAACGGAGGAGGATGAACAATTCCTAAATAAGCCCATATCAGTAGACAAAATAGAGCTCACTATCTAATTACTACATCCCAGTAAAGCACCTGATCCGGACGGTTACAATGCAGCCTTCTTTAAATCGTTAAAAGAACAAATCTCTCCTGTTCTAAAGGACCTATTTAACAACATTCTCCAAGGTACTCCGATACCAGATAGAATTAATATGGCCCATGTAAAATGATTCCCAAAAAACAGACAAATCACCAACGGACCCTGCGAGCTATAGACCCATCTCGCTTATTAACCAGAACCTTAAACTCCTCTCAAAAATCTTAGCTGACAGGTTAGCACAAATCCTACCTAAATTAATTCTGCCCCATCAAGCAGGCTGTATTAAAGGACGTTCGACTGTCAATAATATCTGGAAGGCGATGCTCCTCTTAGACGTAATGGGAAGGCAGGCTGAGAGGGGAAAGGGGAATCCGGCTATGATCACCCTTGATGCTGAGAAAGCTTTTCACAATGTGAGGTGGTCATGGCTGGATCGAGTTCTTGATTCCATTGGCTTGAGGGGACCCTTTCGTCAGTTTCTGCGTTCCCTTTATACCAACCCGAAGGCATGCATTAGCATCCCGGGTTTCCTTTCAGACACGTTTAGTTTGGAAAAAGGGACACAACATTCCCCCTCTACTTTTCAATCTGGCGGTTCAACCTCTGGCAATTTTCCTTGAAACACATAACGAATATGAAGGCCTAAAGATAGGTAACAAAGAGGTAAAGTTATCATTATTTGCAGATGACATTATTTTATTTGTTCAAAACCCGGAGAGAGAGACCTCCCGCCGTCCATTTTGACTGATATAGAGAGACTGGGTAGGTCATCTGGCCTTCGCCTAAACAAAAATAAATGTGAAATCCTATTCATTAGAAAAGATAAAGGCAATTTGACAGGCGATGCATTATGTGGGATAAAGAAAGCTAAAAATAGTGTCAAATATCTAGGCATACACCTGGTAAGAACACCTGGACAGATTTATAGGATGAATTTTACTCCGATCATAAATAAAATTGATAAAGAGCTGGTCGGGTGGAGGAATCTTCCCCTATCCTTGCTAGGACGCTGCCATCTTATCAAGATGATAAGCTTTCCAAGATTACTCTACCCGCTTCAGACGATCCCCATGCTGCTGAAACATGCAGATAATAAGAAGCTAAATACAGCCTTTTCAAATTTTCTTTGGAAGGGGAAACGAGCTGGAATAGCCATTAACACTTTAATGCAACCCAAGGAAGAGGGGTGACTTCAGCTCCCAGATGTCAGAGGATAAAACTTGGCTTGTTTAATGCGAAATGTAGTTGATTGGGCTAGAAATACCAATAGATTATCAGACATCGAGCTGGAAAGTGAGCTATCGAAACTGTGGGATTTATTTTCCCTGTTGCATTCACCACTTTCACAACTACCAAGCAATATCAAGCATACGACTATATATAGGGATACGATAATGTCTTGGAAAGGGGTGAGGAAAAAATTAAACCTCTCATGGAAAATTTCTAAAAGATTGAACCCTTGGGCATGCCCTGCCTTCCAATTAGGATATGAAAACATGCTTTTTCGGATGTGGAAAGCAAGAGGTATTATGACTATGGGTGACCTTATGCATGGAGGGGAAAAGGGATGGCTAACGGGAGAGGAAACTCTGACAAAATACAGGCTTCCCAGAATACACATATTACAATATCAACAAATACGCTACTCCCTTATGTCCCATCTGATTGATGTCTCAGGAGAGCTGGGTCACTCCTTATGGAATGATTTGATGGAAACGAGAGAGGAAGATATATCCATATTCTTTGTTTATGGTAAGCTACAAAACACTCTTAGACCGGCTATTACAGAAAGACTCTTATCTAAATGGAAAAAACATATTAATGACCCTAACCTAACACAGAAAATACTGGAAGGATGGGCAACAGGTAGGAAATACATAACCAATGAGAGATGCAGAGACTCCCAATATAGACTTATACATGGGTCCATTCAAGGGTTTAATATTCCCCCCAAACCAGGTAACCAGGAAAGATGGGTACATTGCCCCAAATGCAAAACCTATAAGACGGATTTGGGACATGGGATGTTGTTGCGTGTGGAGACACGCTTATTCTGGGATAGGATCGGGAAGACGGCCTCGAGACTATTTAAAATTGAAGACAGGCTGAATCCAATGCTATGGTTATTTCACTGTTGGGGGGAAGAGGCTGGTACTCGTCAGCCACATATTTTATTTCATACAATAGCTATGGTGGCGAGGAGACTTTTTCTCCAAAATTGGCTTAATGACCTCGTTCCAGGACTAGATTTAGTTCGGGATAATCTATAAAAGGTCCTATCACTCTAATCCATAGAAACACTTAGAAATGCGGATAGATTTGCGAAAAAATTTTTCTTTAAGTGGAGACCATTTATTGAAAGGGAATGATCCGATACAGAAATCAAGATATTTATGCGACCTTATAAACATATTGAATGGTGTGCATTGGAAGATCTGGGAGGCACGTTGGGAAAGCTGAAGTGTGATAACTGACTTGCATAGCAAACTTATTTGGCTTATTCCACATAGTACTTGGTTGTTAATCTAAAAATTATAGAAGAATAGACATACTTAGGGGAAGGGTTTGGGTGGGGGTTTTAAATAATATGGCATTGTGATATCTTGGTTTCTGGAAATATATAGTCCTCTTTCCACAAGGAAAATTGTTTGAGAGTTAATAATGAGATATATCCTTGAAAGAAGAGAGGCACAATGTTAATGTGAACTGATTATTTACTGTCAACCCATGAAATGCTACATGTTTATTTGTTAATCACATTTGTGTAATTTGCACTTTAAACTCAATAAAAAAAGATGATAAAAAAAAAAAAGCTACAAAAACCATCAATTCATTGAGTTATTAGTTTATTTAATGTTTAATATGCTGCTATAGAGACCCCTTGAGCTAAGTATAGCTAATTTGAAAATCCAATAGTATACCCTCTGGATAAGTCTCCTAAAACACTCTGGAGTGCATTCAGGGATCTGTACCAAAATAGTTACCGTATATACTCGTGTATAAGCCGACCCGTGTATAAGCCGACCTCCATACTTTTGCCCCATAACCTGGGATAACCTATTAACTCGTGTATAAGCCGAGGGTGGACCCCAGCACAGGTATACAGCCCCCAGCAGTGTGGTATACAGCAGCCTCCCCAGTGGTATATACAGGCCCCAGCAGTATTTCAGAAGCCTCCCCAGTGGTATATACAGACCCCAGCAGTATTACAGCAGCCTCCCCAGTGGTATATACAGACCCCAGTGGTAATACAGCAGCCCCAGTGGTAATACAGCAGCCCCAGTGGTAATACAGCAGCCCCAGTGGTAAGACAGCAGCCCCAGGGGTAATACAGCAGCCCCAGGGGTAATACAGCAGCCCAGGGGTAATACAGCAGCCCCAGTGGTAATACAGCAGCCCCAGGGGTAATACAGCAGCCCCAGGGGTAATACAGCAGCCCCAGTGGTAATACAGCAGCCCCAGGGGTAATACAGCCACCCCAGGGGTAATACAGCAGCCCCAAGGGTAATACAGTAGCCCCAGGGGTTATACAGCAGCCCCCGGGGTTATACAGCAGCCCCAGGGGTTATACAGCAGCCCCAGGGGTATACAGCAGCCCCAGGGGTATACAGCAGCCCCAGGGGTATACAGCAGCCCCCAAATGCTGGCACTCGCCCCCCCTGTGTGGTAAGGGCCCCCCTGCTGCTTAACTTACCATCCACTTACCATCTGATCTTCTGCACTGCACCGCGCCGGTCTTCTGTGCTCCGTCCTCCATGCTCCGAGTCCCGTCCGGCTTCAACCGGGATCCCCGGCCGTCGCAGTTATGATGACGTCATCGTGCGACGGCCGGGGATCCCGGATGCAGCCGGACGGGACTCGGAGCATGGAGGACGGAGCACAGAAGACCGGCAGTGCAGAAGACCGGGGATGGTAAGTTAAGCCCTTACCACACAGGGGGGGCGAGTGCCAGCATGTGGGGGCCATTACCGTATTGACTCGTGTATAAGCCGAGGAGGGAACTTTTCAGCCCAATTTTTGGGCTGAAAAACTCGGCTTATACACGAGTATATATGGTACATGTAAGAGGTAGGGTTTTTTTATGCTACATTAAGAACTGTTTTGAGATACTGTGATTAAATACCCTTTGTCTAATATTAAATCTATGAGTACTGAGACATTTATGACAAATTTCTAGATTGTGCGGCCTGCATATTGGAGGCTGCATTCACATTCAAGCATATAGATGATATATGTGGAATTCCAATTTAGAAACAGTTTTATGGGGAATTCATCCCCTGTAATAATAGACTTGAGTGATTGTTTGCTACTTAGAATAATCTTACAACATAAGCAATTCGGATGACCACATCGGTAATACTCCCACATAGACATTCAAAGGCGTATAGTGGGTTTTTGCAAAGCAAAGTTTTGAAGAAACTTAAAATATTTATTTATCTCTACAAATTCACTATAAACGTACCACTACTACCCTACACCTTCCTACTAGCTGACTTTAAACTGAGTAAAGGAGTGTCACAATGGTCTCTCTTGGGAGATTTGTGACTGGTTTGGGACCTCTGTCTCTTTTCTATATTGAGGCTTCATATTAAATGTAACATAGTAACATAGTAGCATAGTATTTAAAGCGAACCTGTCACCCCCCGTGGACATCAAAAGCTATAATAGCCACCTTCTGCAGCACTAAGGCTGCATTCAGGGAAGGTGGCTATATGCTTCTGATGCCCTATATTCAGTCAAATATGAAGTTAGATAAAGCCTTACACTTAAGACCGGGAGGCGGGGTTTCGCGCTCCTCCGACCCGCCTCCTCTTGTCAATCAGTCAGTTCGCCTGCTGCTGCCTCCCCTCATGAACGCGCGGCTCCGTTCTCCTCTATGGAGCCGCGCATGCGCTGTGCACCGGGTGTCCAGGAAGTCGTCGGGCTGCGCGCGCAGCCCGACGACTTCCTGGACACCCGGCACACAGCGCATGCGCGGCTCCATAGACGAGAACGGAGCCGCGCGTTCATGAGGGGAGGCAGCAGCAGGCGAACTGACTGATTGACAAGAGGAGGCGGGTCGGAGGAGCGCGAAACCCCGCCTCCCGGTCTTAAGTGTAAGGCTTTATCTAACTTCATATTTGACTGAATATAGGGCATCAAAAGCATATAGCCACCTTCCCTGAATGCAGCCTTAGTGCTGCAGAAGGTGGCTATTATAGCTTTTGATGTCCACGGGGGGTGACAGGTTCGCTTTAAGGTTGAAGGAAGACTTTAAGTCCATCTAGTTCAACCCATAGTCTAACATGAAAGGAAAGCTGGATATGGATATTAGACCCTGCCTGTATACAGCTAGTCAGCTATAACAGTCTCCTGACTGTTCAGGTCACAGGAAAGCTGGATATGGATATTAAACCCTGCCTGTAAACAGCGAGTCAGCTACAACAGTCTCCTGACTGTTCTGGTCACAGGAAAGCTGGATATGGATATTAGACCCTGCCTGTATACAGCTAGTCAGCTACAACAGTCTCCTGACTGCTCTGGTCACAGGAAAGCTGGATATGGATATTAGACCCTGCCTGTATACAGCTAGTCAGCTACAACAGTCTCCTGACTGTTCTGGTCACAGGAAAGCTGGATATGGATAGCCTGCCTGTATACAGCTAGTCAGCTACTACAGTCTCCTGATTGTTCTGGTCACAGGAAAGCTGGATATGGATATTAGACCCTGCCTGTATACAGCTAGTCAGCTACAACAGTCTCCTGACTGTTCTGGTCACAGGAAAGCTGGATATGGATATTAGACCCTGCCTGTATACAGCTAGTCAGCTACAACAGTTTCCTGACTGTTCTGGTCACAGGAAAGCTGGATATGGATATTACACCCTGCCTGTATACAGCTAGTCAGCTACAACAGTCTTCTGACTGTTCTGGTCACAGGAAAGCTGGATATGGATATTAGACCCTGCCTGTATACAGCTAGTCAGCTACAACAGTCTCCTGACTGTTCTGGTCACAGGAAAGCTGGATATGGATATTAACCCTGCCTGTATAGAGCTAGTCAGCTACAACAGTCTCCTGACTGTTCTGGTCACAGGAAGCTGGACATGGATATTAGACCCTGCCTGTATACAGCTAGTCAGCTACAACAGTCTCCTGACTGTTCTGGTCACAGGAAAGCTGGATATGGATATTAGACCCTGCCTGTATACAGCTAGTCAGCTACTACAGTCTCCTGACTGTTCTGGTCACAGGAAAGCTGGATATGGATATTAGACCCTGCCTGTATACAGCTAGTCAGCTACAACAGTCTCCTGACTGTTCTGGTCACAGGAAAGCTGGATATGGATATTAACCCTGCCTGTATACAGCCAGTCAGCTACACAGTCTCCTGACTGTTCTGGTCACAGGAAAGCTGGATATGGATATTAGACCCTGCCTGTATACAGCTAGTCAGCTACAACAGTCTTCTGACTGTTCTGGTCACAGTCGAGCTGGATATGGATATTACACCCATCCTGTATACAGCTAGTCAGCTACAACAGTCTCCTGACTGTTCTGGTCACAGGAAAGCTGGATATGGATATTAGACCCTGCCTGTATACAGCTAGTCAGCTACAACAGTCTTCTGACTGTTCTGGTCACAGTCGAGCTGGATATGGATATTACACCCATCCTGTATACAGCTAGTCAGCTACAACAGTCTCCTGACTGTTCTGGTCACAGGAAAGCTGGATATGGATATTAGACCCTGCCTGTATACATCTAGTCAGCTACAACAGTCTCCTGACTGTTCTGGTCACAGGAAAGCTGGATATGGATATTAGACCCTGCCTGTATACAGCTAGTCAGCTACTACAGTCTCCTGACTGTTCTGGTCACAGGAAAGCTGGATATGGATATTAGACCCTGCCTGTATACAGCTAGTCAGCTACAACAGTCTCCTGACTGTTCTGGTCACAGGAAAGCTGGATATGGATATTATACCCTGCCTGTATACAGCCAGTCAGCTACAACAGTCTCCTGACTGTTCTGGTCACAGGAAAGCTGGATATGGATATTAGACCCTGCCTGTATACAGCTAGTCAGCTACAACAGTCTTTTGACTGTTCTGGTCACAGTCAAGCTGGATATGGATATTACACCCATCCTGTATACAGCTAGTCAGCTACAACAGTCTCCTGACTGTTCTGGTCACAGGAAAGCTGTATATGGATATTACACCCTGCCTGTATACAGCTAGTCAGCTACAAAAGTCTCCTGACTGTTCTGGTCACAGGAAAGCTGGATATGGATATTACACCCTGCCTGTATACAGCTAGTCAGCTACGACAGTCTCCTGAGGACTGTTCTGGTCACTGGAAAGCTTGGACTCCGATCTGGATCACCCTGCCTATATCCTCCTAGAGTAGTCATGAGACAGACTGTTCTAGTCAGCAGCAGTTTGCAGCCCTGCTCCGGATCTACCTATGAGGGCCGCAAATCTGTCCCTTAAGCAGCAGCAGACACTCTCCCTACACTGACTCTCTGGATGGCTGTGTGCAGAGCACGTCGTGGCCGGGTCTTATAAAGGCTCGGTCACGCTGTGCGGGACGGCCAATCACTGCAGTGCCACAACTAACAGGGCTGTGGCATTGCAGTGACTGCCAGCCAATCCCTGCATATTCTACGTGTGGGATCAGCGTGGCGCAACCTTTTGTTTTTTCCTTTCAAATCCCTGCTTGTGGGCTGGCTCTCTAAAGAGCGCCAACATGCAGGGATGAGGACCCCGAGTACAGCACGAGTATGGCGAGATTACTCGGTACTCGCCGAGTAGCTGAGTACAGTGATACTCGTGCGAGTACCGAGTAGTCACAAGCGTACTCGCTCATCACTAATCATGATGATTCTGTGCACAGAGAATCTTTGTGATTGTGTAGAATTATAGTATTTTGCCAAAAAAGGGTTTAAAGAGAGACAAAAGTGTTTTTGTAAGTGCATTACCAAGAAAAGAAAAAGAAAGTTTGCAAAGATTGAGCCCCTTTTGGCAAAGGGCCAAATTATGAAAAAAGTTGATAACTTTTGAAGGAAACAAAAGCGGACAGTTTTGTTCATAGGGTAAAGTGCCCTTAGGACGACACAGAACCTGTGTGCAAATTTTCAACAATTGGTAGTTTGCTAAGTTTTGTTCACTATGTTTAAAAGAACCTGAAAATGTAAAATGAGGCGAAAATGGATGTGCCCAGCTGGACCCAGGCTCCATATAATAGCTCATGATTTAATACATAGTAGATTGGCACAAGCATGAGATGATAAATTAAAGGGCTCAGAGCCTCTTGATGTTGTTAAGTTACTCGAGGGGATCTCTGCTAATGCAGGTGAGCATTGGGGAGGTGCAACTGGGTGCTAGCCTCAGCCTATAGAGCAGTTTAAGGCAAAATTCTCAGTTGGTTAAGAAAGTGAATCAAGCAGAACAGAAGTTGATTGAGTCAGAAGGAAAGCGAGTAGTGTTGGAATGCAACCAAAAACTGCTCAAAGACAAATTGGAGCATTATCAAGGGGTTTAAGAAAAAAGCTGCAGTCAAGGTGACCCAAAATAAATATCATAAGCGTAAGGGTGGAGTTAATAAGCAGAGGGTATATAAATCCTTTGCCTCTGCATCCATTGACTGGGACCCCAACAGGTGGGATGGGGATATTTGGGACTCATCTTCCTCTTCAGATTTTGAATGGGAAGACTCCCTAGACCTCATAGAAAATCAACACCCTCCTGTTAAAAAAGCTCAGCCAGTTCACAGAAGATCTGAACGGGTTGAGTGTGGACCTGACAGACAGCCTGTTCGAGGGCCAAATGGAAACTATTTGCAGCAACATGATGCACATGAGAATCCAATGATTGACCATGTAGGGCAACCCTTGTTGATAGATTAGCCAGTCACGCATCCACAGTTCAAAACTACCTTGGAGGATTTTTCTCAAGTGGAAGTGGATGATATTCTGACCCACTTTGTCAGAAGCCAGGGGAAGCTGACCTGGCATGGTTGGTCCGTTTGTATGAACACAGAGCAACTGGGGTGATGCTGGACCCAAAGATGCTTTGCGTTTTTTAACCATCGGTCACGATAACATCATTATGAGGGCACTAAGGAATTATTTTCCTGAGCGCCCTGAGATAAATCTGCAAAATTTGTTTCAAATTATAGCTAGTGGATATTTGGATAAATATCCCAGTGTAGCAGATTAACCTATTAATGACAACCCTGGTATACTCTGAGAGATGGTATTGAGTGCCTGAAGGAGGAACCTAGGCTCTTTGGTCCTCATTGTTGCTGTAGATGATTATCTGGATGCACGACTCACAGCCAGCATCAGGAATTGGATAATCAAAACTTCACCCCAGCATATAAAACAGTAATAATGACTTTGTTGTTGGCCACTACAGATGAACCAATATCGATAGTAATTACCAGGATGCGGGAATTACAAGATATGGGAAACTGGGATAAAACAGATGGGGTACAATGTTCTAATAATCCAAAGTCTTCCAATCAAGATCAAAATAATCAAGGAGCCCCCAGAGTTTCCAGGAGATATATGTTTCAGGCATTGCTAAAAGCAGGAGTTTCAAAAGAATTCATAGATGGCAAAGATACTGCTTTTCTATGGAAATTGTACAAACTTAAGGTACTAATAAGAAAGTGACCAAAGAGCTCGAGGAATAAGGTAATTCCTCAGGTCAGAAAAAAACAAAGAAAGAATCACAACAAGAGAAAAGTGAAAAAACCAAAATCCCAGAAAATGTACTCATGGGAAGAAATGGCTACCATGATAGCCACTAAAGTTCAGGAGGGCATTTATTCATCTGCTCCCCTGCGAGAAGATGAGTCTAATTCAGATTTCTTTGCATAGGTAGCCAGCCAAGCCTCCATATGGATATGAAGGGATGAGAGACCCTTTGTTCAACTTTCAATTCATTGGAAAGGGGCAAAAGCAAGGGGCAAAAAGAGTGCCGTTAGGTTTCTGGAACAGGAAATTGCCAGATGCAGGAGAAAAATACACCGCTTTAGAGCGATAATTGTTGGCATGTTACTGGGTCTTAGTGGACACGGAGAAATTGACGTCAAATTATGTGGTTTTGCTGAAATCATAAATACGCATCATGCAATCGGTGCTATCAAATCTCAAATCCAAAAAAATTGGGCATGCACAAGAGCAAGCTATTATTAAACAGAAATGGTATATTTCAAAATAAGACAAAAAAGGAGAAGGAGGGGTTGCATGAAAAAATTGCAGATATTCGTTTTGAGGCAGCAGTTCCTTTGGATACAGTCGCCAAGAGAGAGAAGACCAACAGGCTCATTCCTGGTTCACTGATGGTTCAGCCAAATATGTCAGTGGATGAAGGAAGTGGAAAAGTGTTGCCTTTAATAAAAAATTAACAAAACTTTAACCATGGAGAGAGAAGGTAAGAGTAGCCAATATGTCAAACTCTATGCCATTTTCTGGGCAATAAAGTATGAACAAGGTGCAGAGTGACATTTGTACACTGATTCATGGTCTGTAGCTAATGGTTTGGCTACTTGTATCATGGGGTGGAAGAAGCATGATTGGCAAATCCATAGTAAGGAGGTTTGGGAAAAGAAGCTTGGCAAAATATTGAAGAATATGTTCAAACAACCTACTGTTTTCCATATTGATGCATGTGTCCCTCTTAACTCATTAGAATGTTTGTTTAACTCCAAAGCAGATGTGGCAGCCTCAATTTCTGTCACAGATGCTGAATCCAGCAAGGAAAAGGACACATGGTTGCAAAGTACAGCCATTTGGGCACACCAGAAAAGTGGACATTTGGGAGAAAAAGCTACTTACAGGAGGGCATAAGAGAGGGAAGTGCCCTTAAAGGGAACCTGAGCCCTAAAAGTCACCCCCCAGCCTATCAATACCTGTTCCTGCACCTTCATTATGCTATTGGAGCTATCCCTTTGTGTCCTAATTGTGTAGTCTGAAAGTTTAAAAAAGTGCTTTTGATACCTCCAGAACTGCGGATTCTGTTCTCCTGAGAAGTCACACAGGGCCTTCCCTGTGGCTTCTTTTTGCCACCTTTACAGTTTGTATTCACGCCCCGATGGACGTGATAATCCTTCTGGATCTTCCTCGCCCTCTTCCATGGGCTAATCGCGTTATATTCGGCTCGGGTGACGTCGGTTTGGGTGTATCGACGGACCGCACGATGCACATTGCGCATGCGCGAGGTTACTTTATGGCAGCTCATCACAGATAAGCTTTATTTACCTTGCCAGAGGCCGCGCACAGAGCTGCTGGATGGCTGCTTTATCTCAGCACACAGGAAAATGCTGCATGCATTATTATTATTATGCATTATCGGATTATCAAAGAAAAATCAAGGTGATTATGATCAATCTGGGAGCTGAGCCATCATAATAAACAAAGGTGAAAGGATGCCTCTATTATTACTTATTCACATTCATCTGGATCAGGTGCAAGCTGGAGAACCCCCCACCGAGCTTACAGTGAGAGGGGACAAGGGTTTTGGTTCCGCTAATATAACTAATGTAGGAGCCAAGATTTGGGTCCAAAATCCCCATGGGCCTCCTTCCCCAGCTGAAGTGATTGCTGTGGGAAAAGACAGGACTCTGCTCATTATGAGACCAGGAGTAGAGAAGTGGGTATATGCTCCCCGGGAAAAAATGTTATTTGTGGGAATAACATTGATGTGTTTGTTCACAGTTGTTAAGAAAATTAATCATCCTTGGAATCCTTGGCATCATGTACTTGGCAGTTCGGCAAAGCGAAGCATGAACACCAGGAATAAAGGTCGTTAATACTGGAAGAAGACGGGTTGAATAGGGACGGATCAATTCGACCAAAATCAGAAGTCAAGAAAATTTTACTTGTGAAGAAAATTTGAAATGCTCCATTTGAAATATTACATTTAATGGACCATTTGGGCTGGAGCTCTAGATCTAACTCGAAAAGGTTATCGACCCACTTATGCGTTACATAATGCCATGGAAAAAAATAATATACTATATTTTGTCAATGTTTCATGTTGCCGATGACCAGAGGCTTTTCCCTATTTAAGGAGGAATGAGCAAGATGAATTGCGGCGGCACGGTGGCTAAAGAGGTTAGCACTGCAGCCTTTGAAGCACTGGGGTCCAGAGGCCCTGGGTTCAATTTCTACCAAGGACACTAAGGACAACATCTGCAAGGAGTTTGTATGTTCTCCCCATGTTTGCATGGGTTTCCTCCAGGCACTCCGGTTTCCTCCCACATTGCAAAGACATATTAATAGGATATTTAGATTGTGAGCTCCAAGAGAGACAGCATTACTCATGTATGTAAAGTGCTATGGAATTAATAGCACTATAAAAATTAATATATATTATAATTGTTTAAAAACTGTTCACAACACGGAACAAGTTTTACCTTTTTCTTAAATGATACTATGGTAATTACATGTGCTAGTGCCAGTATAATTCAAAATAGAACATTTAGTTTTTGTGAGCTTGAATGCTTTAAAAATTGATCCTGGACATATCAAGAGAATACCATCATCGTGTGTTAAAGTTGGGCGTGAAGCCCAGAAGACTGTAGTTCTGGCTTCCATTCAGTTCCCTCCTGCAAGAGACTGTCCAGTGTTCGAGTGGACTATAGCTGGGGTCACACATGCCAATCTGTTTTTTCCCCTGTTTTCAGTAACGGATCCATTATTTTAAGGGTGTTTTTTCCAAAATGTGACAAAATGCATGCAAAAACAGATCCATTAACAGGTGGTACCTCTATGTATGATTGTTAATGAATGCGTTTCCCATAGGGCCCCATGTTAAAAAAATGCTATGCGTTTTTTTACTGCACCCAAAAATGCTGCTAGCCGCATTTTTGGTGCCTGTTACAAAAACGCATAGCATTTTTTTAGTGCACTTTAGACAGTGCATTTATTTGCACTGGTTTTTCTCAAAATTCTAAGTTGAAAAACGGATGGTTTTAGCAAATCCTGGATTTATGTCTGACCCCAGCCTAAGTGTTCTTTTTATGACACTTTTCTTGGAGGAAATGGAGACTTGACTGGGACTTTAAATGGATTTGACATTGAGACTTTAGCCATTAGATTGCATGCTACTAGAAGTAATATTAGAGACGTGCATAGTTTACAGGCCAGGTGGATGCCTACAATATGGCAGCTATTTAGCATGCAAACTAATATATATACCATATTGCTTAATTTACAAAATGCTTCTAATCAGTTTACTTTGGGCTATGATATTAATATTACTGAGTATATTAATTGGTCAGTGTGTACTATGCAAACTATTTACCAACAAAAAGAGAAAGAAACCATAATAACAATCCTAGTGAAAGGAAATGAGCAAGTATGGAGGACCTTGTTTATTCAGAAAATCAAAGACACGGATTGGGTCCATATAGAAGTACCCAAAATGGTTTGCAATGATACATACTGTACTGGTAAAATAGAAATGTATAATGTATCTAAACAGAGTAAAATGTGTAGGTTTATAGTGTTACCTTTAATCTTAGAAACTCCAGAAAATTTATGTTATTGGATGCCTCGCTTTAATCATTTATATGTAGATGAAGACAATAAGTTGCATGATTTGTCTTTTTGTGATGTTACTTTGTAATGGATGCCCTCCGCACCTTTCGGGTGAGGCTGTTGTCTTAATTGTCTGCCACCAAATTGGATGCTTTGTCTGTGTGCGTGCACATCACCGGAAAGAAACCACGCTGACACGTTGTCAATGTAGAATTTAATGACAAAGACCTTTATTAAAGGAGCAGCTAGCAGTTTTATTACTTATCCTTAAAGGGATGAGCAAAGGGGTGTTACTAGATATTGCGTCATTTTATGCTGAATATACATTTTATTCTGGAAAACATTTAATTATATTTTCTGCGTGTTAGGGCCCTTTCACATCAGCGTTTTTCGTAATTCGCGGCAGATGCGGTGAAAAAACCGCATCTGCCGCGTTTGCCGCATAACCGTTCCACTTGCGGCACGGTTGCGGTTTTTCCCATAGGAAGTATAGGGGGACTTGCGGCAGATGCGGCAAGTGCGGTTTTGCACTTGCGGCAGCGAAAAAAAAACGCGGCTGACCGCGGTTTTTTTCGCTGCCGCACCTGCCGCAAGTGCAAAACCGCACTTGCCGCATCTGCCGCAAGTCCCCCTATACTTCCTATGGGAAAAACCGCAACCGTGCCGCAAGTGGAACGGTTATGCGGCAAACGCGGCAGATGTGTTTTTTTCACCGCATCTGCCGCGAATTACGAAAAACGCTGATGTGAAAGCACCCTTAGTAAAGGTGCTGTCACACATAACGATCGCTCCAACGATCCCGACAGCGATAACGACCTGCCGGGATCGCTGGAGCGTCGTTACCTGATCGCTGGGGAGCTGTCAAACAGGCAGATCTCCCCAGCGATCAGGCCATGGGAGCCACCTCCCACATCGCTCCTTGCTTAGCACTGCCTTATAAGCAGCGCTAAGCAGGGAGAACGCTGGTAACTATGATAAACAGCGCGGTATCCAGGCAGCCCTCGCTGCCTAGATACCCGCTGTTTATCATAGTTACCAGCGTTCTCCCTGCTTACAGGCAGTTCTAAGCAGGGAGGACGCTGGTAACCATGGTAAATGCCGGATATCTAGGCAGCGCGTGCTGCCTGGATACCCGGTGTTTACCATAGTAACCAGCCCTGTGAGGTCACTGATCGCTGGTTTCTTGCGGTCACACGCAGCGATGCGTGCTGACCAGCGGGAAACCAACGATCTAAAAATGACCCACAGCACTTTGCAGCGATCAGCGACCTCACAGCAGGGGCCTGATCGCTGCAAAGTGTCACACAGAACGACATCGCTGGAGAGATCGTTGTAACGTCACAGTTACAACGATCTCTCTAACGATATCGTTATGTGTGACTGGGGCTTTAGTTTAACTAGCCTTTAAGTTGTACAGGAGGTTCAGAACATGTTGATAAGAACTTCTATACGGCTACCTCTAAATCAAACATTTATACAAAATCAGAGACACAGAAAATTCTAGAGGAAAGTCCAGGGATTCACATAACCATGTTTTTGGAAGGGTTCTGAAATGGCTTCAATTATTCAAATAAATTATTAACTATTTATTTGCCATAACAACTTTAGAAGGAACAATTTGCAAAATTCAATCTGCGGTGTATGAACCATGCTTACTGCAAAATACTATCAATGTATGTGAATGGACTACATTACCATTAACTTTTTTTCAATGTTGATAGATGTTGCACCTCAAGAGATATGTGTGGTAACCGATCAATCTATCTTGTTGGGCATGATAACTCCTTTTAAAGAATGTCTAACGAATGTATCAGCCCACACTTGGCAAGGGGAAGTTTTTAGTTTAATATCAGAACATGAGATTAGTTTGAATAATGATTGGAAACCTGCTTCTCTTGATGTCCCTACTTGGGAAGTTGCATAACATATTACAAAAAGTTTCAATGGTAGAGCAGCATAAATTAATGTTTAATAAATCTTTGCAGCAGCACATCCTTAGCACAACAATAGTGTCAGATAAAATAATTAAAAAATTAAAATGGGCTATGTCGAGATCCAAGATGGCTGCGAACCTGAGAGGACACAACTGACAGCCCTCCCAGCTGCCTTGCAGAATCAGCGGCATCTACCCTCGTGGGGCCGTTACTAGGGATGGGCGAATCCTAAAATACTCGGAATCGCTAGACTCTAACGAGTCCGAGTCGGAAACTCGCTACTCGTTGCGAGTCCGATGTTAATGAATGGGGAAGCGAGTATTGCAGCGATTCCTGTGCTGCTGGACCCTTTAAGGGTCTGGCAGCAGAGGAAAAACCTGCAATTCCCCATTTTATTCTTTAAAAGCCAGCGCAAAAAGACGCCGGCTTTTAAAGAATATTAAAAAAAAAAAATTTCTATGTAGAGGGATGTAGCAGAGCTGACGCCGCGTTTGGGACTACGTCGGATGGAAGAGGATTTTTTTGATTAAAGATGGAGTCCCTAATGGCTTTTTTTTGTAATTACTAATAATTGATTTTCCTACACTCACTGACACTCCCTATCTCTGATCTGCTCCAAATCTCCCTACTCGCCCTGCACTAGCTCAGATCGTCACAGGAATGTGCCCAAAATGGTGGGGGCAAGCCTTATATACAGCCTTGCCTGTCATACATGACATAGGCATCACGATGGACAGCAGCCAATCATAGTAATGCCACAACCAACATGGCTGCGGCATTACTAAATATGATTGGCTAACATGCATGTCCATCTTCACAGTTTTCTGACCTAACATGCTAGGCTGCTAACATGCTAGGCTGTCTCGGAACATTAACATTCTGTATTCAGCGAGTCCCGAATACAGTATACAGGAGTTGTAGACTCGCTCATCCCTAAGACTCGCTGCTGACAGCGGGTATCCGTGAACCGGTGCTAGTGTTTAAACGATTTGGGGACAATCCAGCTACATAGACAGCGATGTGATAGCGAGTTTAGCGACTGAGAAACATACTAAATGCAAACTCTGACAAAACTAGGATTGCCATTGATTTGCATTGGACTTGTTTCTGTGCGAGTAATCACTTGGAAACTCGCAGAGTACCGACTCCTGCGAGTTCCTTACTACTCGCAGAGTAACGAGTCCTAACGAGTAGATTTGCCCATCACTAGCCGTCACATCATTAAAAATTAGAACCCTGAGTCTCCCCACAACACCTGAGACTCAAGAAAAAGGGAGAATTAGGACCCTCACCGCTGGCTTCCCTGTCTGTGCTGCGCTCCCCGCTCACTTATGCCCCCTCCCCGATGCCTGGTGCTTCGCTCCCCACCCGGTCCTAACTTAGGATCAGGTGGGGAGGGGGCATCAGTGAGCGGGGAGCGCAGCACAGACTGAAAAATCCGGCGATGAAGTCTCACTGCCGACTTTCCCGCCTGTAGTTTCAAATGAACAGCTGATTCAGGTCAGCTGTTCATTTGAAGTAGCACAGTGCTGGCAGGGTTCACGTGAGTTAACGCTTTCCTGCATTAACTCACATGAACTTTCCCATGGGTGCACAGCTCTGCTACATCTCTGTGTTTGTCTGTGTTGTGTTTCTTTGTAAAAAATTCACTAGAAATTTATAAAGTATTCACTGATCTCAGGGAGACCAGTCCAAGAAAACACTGCAGGCAGCTGGCTAAAGCGCTCAAACACAGTGAATTCCTAGGCACATTGCCCCCTGGGAAATATGAATATGCAAATAGAGTCTGTGGAGCCTCGGTTAGGAGTCTCAAACACAGGACTAGCCATATATCCCTCCAGGGAAGGACCCAGCCAAGGGGTGGCTCCTTGCGGAGAACACCATAACCACCAAATGAAGTCTACTAGGCCTTGCTCCCACCTAGCCAGAATCCTACTCCACACTGATGAGGGGCAACACCCCGAAACAGCTGTATGTGGATGGATACCTGGCCTTGGTATTCCCTTGTCATATCTGTAAACTTGTAAAAGAGTTGGATATTGACTTAAAGGGCCACTTCATTTGGTGGTTATGGTGTTCTCCGCAAGGAGCCACCCCTTGGCTGGGTCCTTCCCTGGAGGGATATATGGCTAGTCCTGTGTTTGAGACTCCTAACCGAGGCTCCACAGACTCTATTTGCATACTAGAAATTTATGACGGTCATGTCCACTATTGGCGTGGCCGCCATGAATTTTGGGCTTAGGGCAAGCTGATAACAAAAAGCTGGCCCTAACCCCTTTATTACCCAGTGAGCCACCGCACCAGGGCCCTGGAAGAGTTGGGTACAGCGCCAGAACATGGCGCTTCAATGAACGCGACATTTTCTGGGGCGGCTGCGGGCTGCCATTCGCAGCGCGGAGTACCCAGAATGCTTGGGCCTCCCTGCACTGCAGATTCCAGCCCCCAGCTGCCTAGCTGGACCTGGCTGGACATAGCAATAGCGCGGAGCCCCACACATTTTTTTTTTTTAATTATTTCGTAAAATTCATGAAATAATAAAAAATAAGGGCTTCCCAATATTTATGTGTCCAGGCAGGTACAAATAGTCAGCTGGGGGTTGGGGGCAGACTGTTGCCACTTGCTGTATCTGGCTGGCAAGCAAAAAGATGGCGAAGCCCACGTCAAAATTTTTCAGAAAAATCCATTAAACAATCCTAAAAAAAGGGGCTGGATCTTTATTAACCCATCGACCATGGTCGAGGGGTTAATAAAGATCCAGGCCCTTTCAGTCATATTGTTTTTTTGAGTTTTCAGAAAAAAATTTGACGAGGGCTTCGCTGTATTTTTGTATCCAGCCGGATACAGCAGGCAGCGACGGGCTGCCACCAACCCCCAGGTGCTTATTTGTACCTGGCCGGACACAACAATATAGGGGAGCCACCTTTTTTTTTATTATTTCATAAATTTCATGGGGCTCCACGCTATTTCTATGTCCAGCCAGGTACAGCTAGGCAGCTGGGGGCAGGAATCCGCAGCGCAGGGAGGCCCAAGCTTTCTGGGCACCACCGCTGCGAATGGCAGCCCGCAGCCATCCCAGAAGATGGCACGTTCATTAAAGCGCCATCTTCAGGCGCTGAACCCAACTCTTTCAGGGCCCTGGTGCGGTGGCTCACTGGGTAATAAAGGAGTTAGGGCCAGCTTTGTATTATCAGCTGGCCCTGAGCCCGAAATTCATGGTGGTCATGCAAATAGTAGACATGACTGCCATGAATTTCTAGCACATTCTGTAAAAAAAAACACAACACAGAGAAAAATGTTATTTTATTAGAAATAAAACAAAATAGACATTTAGTCACTTCATCTTTACTAAAAAAATCCTCTTCCATCCGACGTAGTCCATAAACGCAATCTCAGCACTGCTACATCACTCTGCATAGACACACATATCAATGCAGAGTTTTGAAGATTAGGATGGGGTCAGCACCACCTTGCAGTGTCTCCCATACAGCCTGGGGAGATTTCACCGCCGCCTGCAAGCTTTCCGCCCTTGGCTATGGAGGATGATGAGGAGGGTCCTCCCTGCTGCACCGTTCTGCACGCTCTGGTGCTCACTCCCAAAAGACCGATACGTCACATCCAATTTTGTATTATAGGAGAAGAAAAAGAAGTCGCACTCAGAGCTTCTATAAACAGCGGTTCTTTATTGTGCTTCAGTGCACACAGCAGGTGGTGGCACGCGGGTGGGAGGACGGAGGGCACAACGTTTCGCACCGTATAAGGCGCTTCAGCTGAAGCGCCTTATACGGCGTGAAATGTCGTGCCCTCCGTCCTCCCACCCGCATGCCACCACCTGCTGTGTGCACTGAAGCACAATTAAGAACCGCTGTTTATAGAAGCTCTGACTGCGACTTCTTTTTCTTCTCCTATAATACAAAACATATCAATGCAGAACAGGCTGAAAAATGACTACAACAGTCAGGGTTCACCTCAGGCTATGACCGTGGATGAACCCTGCTGTCCCATCCCAAAGACTGCCGCCGGAGATTGCCGACCGCCGGCAGAGCAGTGAATAAACCGGAAGTCATTAACTTCCGGTTTATTCACTGCTCTGCCAGTGCTCGGCAATCTCCGGCGGCAGCAGCAGTATGGCTGTGACAGCTGGGTTCACCCGCAGTCATAGCCTAAGCTAAGACCTGAGGTGAACCCTGACTGATGTAGTCATTTCTTAGCCTGCTCTCCCTCTGCATAGACATGTGTGTCTATGCAGAGCGATGTAGCAGTGTGGAAATGTCATTTTAGGACTATGGCGGACGGAAGAGGATTTTTTTTTTATTAAAGATGGAGTCACTAATAGTATTTTTTGTTTTATTTCTACTAAAAAAAATTTTCTCTGTGTTGTGTTTTTTTTTTTAAACAATTTACTAGAAATTCATGGGGGGCATATCTAATATTGGCGTGACCCTATGAATTTCGGGTTTAGGGCCATCTGATAATAAAAATCTGTCCCTAACCCCTTTATTACCCAGTGAGCCACCGCACCAGGGCCCTGGAAGAGTGGAGTTCAGCGCCAGAACATGGAACTTCAATGAACGCACCATTTTCTGGGGTAGCTGCGGGCTGCCATTCGCAGCAGGGGGTGCCCATGAAATAATAAAAAAAATGTGTGGGGCTCCGCGCTATTTCTATGTCCAGCCAGGTACAACTAGGCAGCTGGGAGCTGGAATCCACAGCGCAGGGAGGCCCAAGCTTTCTGCGAAGCACCAGGCGCGGGGAGGGGGCATCAGTGAGCGGGGAGCGCAGCACAGACAGGGAAAGCCGGCGGTGAAGTCTTCTCACTGCCAGCTTACCCGCCCGACTCCTGCGCTCCCCGCTCACTGGTGTGGCACTCCCCACCAGGTCCTAACTTAGGATTGGGTGGGGAGGCGGCGGGGGGAGCAGAGGATCCCACTGCCAGGCTGCGGGGAATCGAGTAGGGTGCTTAATGATTGTTTAAAACCCGGCGGCTTTTTACCGCCGGCTTTTAAACAATCATGTGGCCATTGCAGCCTTTTCCTCTGCTGACAGACCTCTTTATAGGGTCTGGCAGCAGAGGAATTACTCACATTTCCCATTGACTTACATTGTACTCGTTACTTTGCGAGTAATTGCAAGGATACTCGCAGAGTAACGAGTAGCCCAAATACCGTACTATTCTGCGAGTACCGAATAGTAACGAGTATACTCGCTCATCCCTAGTGCTAACTAGTGCCTATTTTAACCCCATCACAACCAATGGTGTAATAATATCCACCCTTTGAAGCAAGCTCACGAATTGAGGTCGCATCATCCCCATACATATCAGTTCATCTAATCAGCTGACATATATAGAAGCATCTCTCTGCATAGAACAAGCGATCGCACTGTGCAGTGATGAGGTGCCCTAAGGGCCTTTGTATAATAAAGGAAAAGTTAAAAAAAGTTTTAAAAAATTGGAAATAAAAATCACAAGTTGAAATCATCCCCTGTTGTCCCGTTGAAAATAAAACTATTAATAAAACTCATTTGGTATCAAAAATGTAAAAAATATAAAATCAAATCAAATACTAAAATATTATTTTATTATTTGTAATATATCAAATAAAATAATAAAATAAAATAAAATAATTAGATCTTTAAACTATGTAACAGAAAAAGAAGTCCAAAATTACGTTATTTTGGTTGCTGGGACATTGCAATAAAATGCTGTAAAAGGCGATCAAATAAATGTATATACAGTATATATATTAAAAAATAATATCATTAGAAATGTCCGCTCAAGTGACAAAAAGTAAGCCAAAAGTAATTCCATCAGGTGGAATTCTTTTTTTTTAACCGCTTAAAAGTAAAAGTATACATGTTTGGCATATTTGAACTCGTACTGACCGAGGCATCATACATACATATCTGTTTTACCATATAGTTAACATTGTGAAAAAACGAAACAAAAAACAAACGTGTAATGGCCCATTTTTTGCAATTTTACTGCAGTTTTTGAATTATTTTCCTGTTTTTCAGTACACTATATAGTAAAATAAATGATGTCACTCAAAAGTACAGCTTGTCTCACAAAAAACAAGCTCTCATATGTCTGCATTGAGGGAAAAATAAAAAAGTTATGGCTCTTCTTCCAGAAGGGAGTAAAAAACAAAAAATGAAAAATCGCGTGGGGGTTTTGAGGTTTAAGCTATAGTACCAACATGTGCTTTTTTAAAAGTTGCTACAGTAAATATTTTTTACTTTATTCCTTGTGTGCTGGACTGTTTCTGCAAACAAAGAGGTTCTTTGATTCTGCCCTACACATGCTGGTGAATAAGCAACAGGCTTGTGGTCTGGATAAGTGAGGTATGGAAATGCAAGACCCTACACACATTACTGTAGACCAAGGCTGGACAACTGCAGTCCCCAAGGGCTGCTAACAGTGCATGTATTCAGGATTTTCTTAGGATTGCATAGGGTGTTGGAATCATTACTTCTTCAGGTGATAAAATTACCACTTTACCAATTGCTAAAGAAATCCTTAAAACTTGAACTGTTTGCAGACCTCAGGGAATGTAGTTGGCCACCTCTGCCCTAGAAGTTTTTGTGGACGTAGCCAGGGGGCAAGAGGAATACTCGGGCCATTTTACCACAACTATGGCTCTCCCTGGGCTCTCATAGGCCCTGTGCCCACGGTGCATTTTTTGACATTTTATTTATGCAGATTTTAAAAATCTGCATCAAAATCTGCATGTCTATCCTAGCTAAGGCTAGCAAAGCATATGACAGTTCAGAAATGAACCATGTAACTTTTTTTTTTTTCACTTGCAGATGTGGTTCAGATTTCTTTTTTTTCCGAACTCTCATACACTTTTCTTGCTTCAAAATAGATATGCAGATTTTGATGCATATTTTCAAAATCTGCTTCAAAAAAGCATCAAACAATGAACTGTGGGCACAGGCCCTTATAAGCATATGATGGGATTATGCTGACAGGAAGCATCCCCCATATGCTCTGCTTTAATTTTCGAGCTGAATCCTAGGATCCTAGGCTGAAGTCCTGTAGAATATGATCTTGTTTTGTGATGCTCCAGCTGGGAATGGAGCTTTTAGGCTAGGGTTATGCAGAAAATCAACAACATGGTGACTGAACCAAATCTTTTTAATACCCTGAGCCTTCACCTCAGGATATTGTGTGCTTACAGGATTGGTTGGATAAGGATGTTCTCTCATTGGTCGGCATAATTTCCTCAGAATGTTGTGGACAGAGTGGGTAGTCAATCCACAAGACAATGGGGCTCCGATTAGTCAGCAAGAAACAATGACTTACTCTTCATGAGTTAACAAACAAAAGTTCAAGACATCTGGCCTAATTAAGAATATTTAACCCATAACACAAGTGGTAAAATGCTGTGTCATCACACACTTCACTGGATTTCATTTGTGGGTAAAACCCATTATTTTTCATGAGTTTATATTCTACCACTAATGTGTGTACCACTAATATTTTCAGGGAATATAATAATAAAAATGAAAAAAAAAATCAGACATCTTTTCTTTAGTAATCCAAGCAGGATTACTGAGTGGGAGCTAGTTTTGTACAGGATAAATTATGTTTTTTTTGGTAACATTTTGATATTTTTCAGTATAAGGCTTAAATAATATTCTTGCATTCTACACTGAGCACTGAGCATGTCATGGTTTCCATGTAAATCCCCTAAAAATGTGGTTCTAGTAAAACCTCAGACAAAACCTGAGTCAGATGGAGACATTTATAACTCTTTTCCGTATCTATTGCATCTATTTAGGTGTGCACTGAACTGTGATTGCCCACATTCATGCGCTAAAAAGTTGTGTACAATGATGGTACACCGCTGGAGAAAGGACCAGATGGAGCTCATAGCTCATTTTTTGGAATTTACATGTACGGTATATGCCAACAGAAGAGCACAGCGAAGATGACAGGACAGGATAAATGTGAACTGAAACTTGCTCTAGTGTTTAGGAGTTAGAATGGACAAATAAACAGCGGTACAATAATGTATATATATATATATATATATACTGTATATATGTATATATATACTGTATATATATATATATATATATATATATAGTTTTTTTATTTTTTATCTATCGATGGATAGATAGATAGACAAAAAACAAAAAAACCTGGAGCAGCACAATAACAAAAGAGTGGGTGCAGAGCCATCATACCATAAATCCATAGGTTTGATGTTTAAAGTATAAAAAATGGGCAGCAGCACACCTTGATAGAAGAATTGTAGATTTATTTTTTCCCCCAGAACCGCAATGTTTCGGCTATCCACTCGCCCTTTTTAAGCAGTACTGCTTGAATAAAGCTGGATAGTCAAAATGTTGCGGTCCTGGGGGAAACAATTTTTCTATGAAGGTGTGTGTTTCGGTCGGCAGGGCAGGGCGTACTCTGATACCGGGACAGGTTGCCACTTCAGTGGGGATCACGTCTGGTTGGGTCCCGGTCCCGTGCCCTGGACACTCAATGGCTGAGGGGAAAACTTTTTAGGATGGGGGAATATTGTACGTGATACCACATGTGGTACCTGGTAATGTAGTCACCAGTGTTGCAGCCGGTTGCTGAGGTGATGGTAATGCAGCTTTGGGTAGTACAGCTCCCCACAGGTGGAGCTTTACCTCAGGGTAGCAGGGTGGATGAGGGGAGTAGTAGTCCTTGGCTCTGTGTATGTTCCCCAGACGGCGACAGTGAATCAGGCACACACACAATAGTCTCTGTTTCAGTACCTTTTTACTGATGTCGGGTAGCAGGTACAGTCCAGGAGGGTAACCAGGTGACCGTTGCGGTTTGGAACATCCACCTTAGAAAATTGTGAGGCCTCCTCTTCTATTGTCTGTGGTAATTAGGGTCAGTTCTGCCTTAAGCTGAACCTGCCACTTCTTCTTTCCCTCTCAGGCTACAAATCCACAACCGAACAATAAGGACCTTTCTGTAGGATTCCCTATCCTTTTTCTTGGGTCCCTGGTCCTATGTTTGGTCAGGTTTGGGGTCTTGGTTTATTGAGGTCCAAGGGGAATAAATCCTCCTGGTCTCTCCGGGTTTTCTCTGTTATATCTGGAATAATAACAGCTTTGGACTTCGGTGTCCAGATGGACTAAAGGGCAATTAATGATGTCCTCTTTTCTCTAGTTTCCTAATTTTCTTCACTTGCCTCAGTCTCTTCTTCAACAGTCACTCTTTCACTGCTGCTGTCCACTCTCTGACTAACACTAACTGGGTCCTCCCCCATTTCTGGATCTTTATAGGGGATCTTGCTTAAGGCAACCAGTGGAGCTCCCCCTTCAGACCTGGGTTGGAAGTGTTGTGTGTTGCGTATACCAAGGTGTATATCCTTTCCTGCACCGGTGGGTCCTGTGGCAATCTCTGCAGGGGTGCCACATTTGCTGCTGCCCATTTTTTATACTTTATATAAATAAATAGATGTATTTTGTTTTTTCTCAGGATTTATTTAGGTGTAATTACAGTGATACCAGATTTAAATATTTTTTTTAATGCTTTGCTGTTATCACACAATAAAAATACTATTTATAGGAAATAGTTTTTTGTCACTATGTTCTGACAACTGTAACTTATTTAGTGGATGAACAGGGTTGTATAGGGGATTTTTTTTTGCATTACAAGTGAGAAATCCGTTTGGTATCATTTTGTGGTATATTATGTTTTTTAATTGCTTTCTGTTCAGACTTTTATGATACAGAATAATCAAAAAAGAGCAATTTACTTACCGTACATACTCGCGTATAAGCCGAGTTTTTCAGCCCAAAAATTGGGCTGAAAAGTCCCCCCTCGGCTTATACGCGAGTCACTGTATACTGTATACAATGTATACAGTATACAGTGCCCCCCCATATCAGTATACAGGCCCCCCTTGGGTAGTAATCCTGTAAAGGAAGAGATTAGTATACTTATCCCTCCGCTGTCCCGCTGCCGCTGTCCCGCCGCCGCCATCGCGCTCTTCCGTCTTCATCCAGCGTCTTCCGTCTTCTTCCGGCTTCCTCCGGTGGGCGCAGGCAATGACGTCATTGTCTGCGCGCCAGAGGAGGAAGCCGGAAGAAGCCGGAAGACGCTGGATGAAGACGGAAGAGCGCGATGGCGGCGGCGGGACAGCGGCAGTGGGACAGCGGAGGGATAAGTATACTAATCTCTTCCTTTACAGGATTAATACCCAAGGGGGAGGCCTGTATACAGATATGGGGGGCTGCTGTATATACCTCTGGGGCTGTATATACCTCTGGGGCTGTATATATCTCTGGGGCTGTATATACCTCTGGGGCTGCTGTATACTACCACTGGGGCTGCTGTATATACCTCTGAATCTGCTGTATACCTCTGGGGCTGTATATACCTCTGGGGCTGTATATACCTCTGGGGCTGCTGTATACTACCTAAGGGCTGCTGTATACTACCACTGGGGCTGCTGTATATACCTCTGGGGCTGCTGTATACCTCTGGGGCTGCTGTATACCTCTGGGGCTGTATATACCTCTGGGGCTGCTGTATACTACCTAAGGGCTGCTGTATACTACCACTGGGGCTGCTGTATATACCTCTGGGGCTGTATATATCTTATACCTCTGGGGCTGTATATACCTTGGGCTGCTGTATACTACCTAGGGCTGCTGTATATACTACCACTGGGGCTGCTGTATATAACTCTGGGGCTGCTGTATACCTCTGGGGCTGTATATACCCTCTTGGGGGGCTGTATATGCCTCTGGGACTGCTGTATACTACCTAAGGGCTGCTGTATACTACCACTGGGGCTGCTGTATATACCTCTGGGGCTGCTGTATACCTCTGGGGTTGTATATACCTCTGGGGCTGTATATACCTCTGGGGCTGCTGTATACTACCTAAGGGCTGCTGTATACTACCACTGGGGCTGCTGTATATACCTCTGGGGCTGCTGTATACCTCTGGGGCTGTATATACCTCTGGGGCTGTATATACCTCTGGGGCTGCTGTATACTACCTAAGGGCTGCTGTATATACCACTGGGGCTGCTGTATATACCTCTGGGGTGACTCTGGGTATATACCTCTGGGGCTGTATATACCTCTGGGTGCTGCTTGCTGTGTATATACCTCTGGGGCTGCTGTTACTGGTTATACCTCTGGGGTGATACTGCTGTATATACCTCTGGGGCTGCTGTTATACCTAGGGATGCTGTATATACCTCTGGTGACGGTGTATATACCTCTGGGGCTGTATATACCTCTGGGGCTGCTGTATACTACCTAAGGGCTGCTGTATACTACCACTGGGGCCCGTTCCTGGTTATATACCTCTGGGGGCTGTGTATACCTCTGGGGTTGTATATACCTCTGGGGCTGTTATTTGTATAACCTCTGGGGCTGCTGTTATATCTCCTAAGGGCTGTGTATACTACCACTGGGGCTGCTGTATACCCTTCTGGGGCTTTATACTACCATCTGGGGCTGTATATACCTCTGGGGCTGCTGTATACTACCTAAGGGCT
The DNA here is from genome assembly GCA_033576535.1 of Allobates femoralis. Lineage (NCBI taxonomy): Eukaryota > Metazoa > Chordata > Amphibia > Anura > Aromobatidae > Allobates > Allobates femoralis. The sequence goes on along the minus strand of JARQOC010000002.1, from coordinate 431,404,474 downwards.
GCTGTATATACCACTGGGGCTGCTGTATATACCTCTGGGCTGCTGTTTACCTCTGGGGCTGTATATACCTCTGGGATGCTGTATATACCTCTGGGGCTGCTGTATATACCTCTGGGGCTGCTGTATACCTCTGGGACTGTATATACCTCTGGGGCTGTTATACCTCTGGGGCTGCTGTTATACTACTAGGGCTGCTGTATACTACCACTGGGGCTGCTGTATATACCTCTGGGCTGTGTATACTACCACTGGGTGCTGCTGTATATATACCTGGGGCTGTATATACCTCTGGGGCTGCTGTATACTACCACTGGGGCTGCTGTATATACCTCTGGGGCTGTGTATACTACCATGGGTGCTGATCTAGTGTATATACCTCTGGGGCTGCTCTATATACCTAGGGCTGCTGTATACTACCACTGGGGCTGCTGTTATATACCCTGGGGCTGTATATACCTCTGGGGCTGTATATACCTCTGGGGCTGTATATATCTCTGGGGCTGCTGTATATACCTCTGGGGCTGCTGTTTATACCTCTGGGCTGCTGTATATATCCTTGGGGCTGCTGTATATACCTCTGGGGCTCTGTATATACCTCTGGGTGCTGTATATACTTCTGAGGCTTGTATATATTTCCTGGGGCTTGTATATACCTCTGGGGGCTGCTGTATACTACCACTGGGGCTGCTGTGTATATACCTCTGGGGCTGTATATACCTCTGGAGCTGTAATACCTTGAGTGCTGGTACTACCTAAGGGCTGCTGTATACTACCACTGGGGCTGCTGTATATACCTCTGGGGCTGCTGTATACTACCACTGGGGCTGCTGTATATACCACTGGGGCTGCTGCTGTATATACCACTGGAGCTGTTATAATTATACCTCTGGGGCACTGCTGTATACTACCACGGTGGGCTCTGTAAATATACCCTTATGGGGGGGTGTATTATACCTCTGGGTCTGCTGTATACTACCAAGGGCTGCTGTATACTACCACTGGGGCTGCTGTATATACCTCTGGGGCTGCTGTATACTACCACTGGGGCTGCTGCTGTATATACCACTGGGGCTGCTGCTGTATATACCACTGGGGTGCTGCTGTATACTACCACTGGGGCTGCTGCTGTATACTACCACTGGGGCTGCTGTATACTACCACTGGGGCGGCTGCTGTATATACCACTGGGGCTGCTGCTGTATATACCACTGGGGCTGCTGCTGTATACTACCACTGGGGCTGCTGTATATACCTCTGGGGCTGCTGTATACTACCACTGGGGCTGCTGCTGTATATACCACTGGGGAGGTTGCTGTATACCACACTGCTGGGGGCTGTATACCTGTGCTGGGGTCCACCCTCGGCTTATACACGAGTCAATAGGTTTTCCCAGGTTTTGGGGGTAAAAGTAGGGGGGTCGGCTTATACACGGGTCGGCTTATACACGAGTATATACGGTATTGTTTCATTTACATTTTTTTTAATGTGATAAGACCGATTTATTCTTCAGGTCAGTACAATTATAACAAAACCAGATATATCAATTTTTCGATGCTTTGCTATTTTTACACACTAAAAACTACAGTATATGTTACAAAAATTTTTTTTTTTTTTTTTGCATTGCCATATTCTGAAAGCTAATGTAGAAAATCCGGGCACCTCCCACCCACGGACACAGACAGCTGTGGGTGAATTAGCGTTGACACACTGGGGCACAGATCTGGCTCCAGATCTCTCCTCCACAAAGAAATCAGACTTCATAAAACATCATGAAGGCAGAAGAAATGAAGAGGTATTCACCATCAGTATGATCTCCAGAGTTATTTAATTCACTTTATCCAGAAATGTCCAAAGACATCATTAATGGGCAGTGGGAGTAGGAGACACAAGACGGCGTCAAGCCGTGTCATTATATTCTGAGAGCTGTAACTTTTTTTTCTGAATGAGCCATAATAGGGCTTGTTTTTTAGGGACAATTTAGCGTTTTCATTCATACATGTATTTTACATATGACTTTCTGAATACTTTTTATTACATTTTTTGTGTGTCAGCATGATGAAAATGGGACTATTTTTGCATTTTTTTTTTTATCATTTTTTAACGATGTTTGACGTATGGAATAAATAATGAGAAGGTTGAATAGTTTGAGGGAACTCCAAATAGAGCGATACCAATTTATACTTTTGTTTATTTTTGTTGTTAAGCAAATGCTGCATATTTGTTGTCAAAACAGATTTTTTTGTGATTTTTCTGTTTTTTTTGTGTTTTCTTTACTTCTTTTTTACACATTTTCCTTAACTTTCTTTTACTTTTTCACCGAGTCTCAGTGTGGAACATTAATTATTTTTACTTTGATTGCTGGTATCATGGTACAGCAGGACATGAGACATGTGAGTGATTCACTGACTGTGTGTGTAAGGGTCCCGTCACACTTGGTGACTTTCCAGCGATCCCGACAACGATATGACTTGGTAAGGATTGCTGGAACGTCTCTACGTGGTCGCTGGTGAGATGTCAAATAGATCTTACCAGCGACGCAGCAACGATACGGCGACCCATATAACAACTTCGGCAGTCGTTGGGACCCTGTCACACAGCAGCTACTCTGACGACTCAGACCTACGTGGCTGAGTTCTGAGTCGCCAACGAGGTCGTTGTTAAGGCGTCAAACACACTGATGCATGCTGCCCAGCGGGAAACCGGCGATCCAAAAATGGTCCAAGCCATTCTGACACGATCAGCGATCTCACAGAGGGGGCTGCTACATGTCAAACATAACAAGATTGCTGGCGAGGTCGCTGTTGCGTCACAAAACCTGTGATATATCAGCTATCCCGCTATGTGTGACGGGGGCTTAAGACCCTGCTTATAGCAGGATCTTACACGCCTTCATAGCCTGGGGTCATTGGATAATCTCAGGGTACCATGGCAATGATTAACACCAGTGATTACTATCTTAGGAGGCCGAGCGGATTCTCTTAACCTATTAGATACTGCTTTCGCAATTGACAGCAGTATTTAAGGAGTTAATAACCCTGATTAGTTTCAAAACAGTTATTTATAGCTGAATTTTCTATATATTGCTATCTGCTGTTGCAAATCACTTACAGTATTCCGTACCGCTGTTTTAAAACTGCAGTATGGAATAACTAGCCTTAACGTCCACTATTTTAAAATGTATTGGTGGTCGTTAACGGGTTAAAGGTCTGCAATATGTGAACTAAATGCATAAAAAAAAAATAAATACATGCAAAGTAGGAAAACTATATATAAATAAATAATGCTCCTGCCAATCCAAATTTCTATTACTGGCTCTCAAAAATGAAAATGCGTTTGACATATAAATAGATTTATTATGGAAGGAGGAACAATTTTAAAAATGATTTGCAGCCCTCCTTTGTAGACTTAATAAATAGATGCAAAAAGAAATAAAAATAAAGTTGCTTGCTTTAGTTTCCCAATGTGACCCAATATTGGCAAAAAAAAAAATATAAAAAAAGAGTGTTTGAAAATAAGGTAAGTATTTTCCTCATATATTACAAAAACAATGCCAATGTTATTGCTATATTGCTTTATGCTAACCCTGATGCACTTATTTCCATAGCCTTAATTAGACTGGAAACACACTGTCCTTCTTACATGCGAGTCTCTCGGACGAGACTCGGATCTGTGACCCTGAACGGCCTCTCCTTCTCTGGACGGGAGTGTGATGCTGCACAAAAACACAAGCAGCTGACACTCCCGTCCAGAGAGGGAGAGGCCGTTCATGGTCACTGACCCGAGTCTCGTCCGAGAGACTCGCATGTAAGTAGGACAATGTGTTTCCACCCTTATAGGGTAACTCGGAAATGCACATAGGTTTGGCACCATCACTAAGCTCCAGACATTCTATGTGTAAGCTTGCATGAAAAATTGCTTTTTATTCACTACACACTACTAGAGCCTCTAGCATTTTATGGTACGTTTGTATGATAAATATTACTTAATACTATTATTTGCTACTGAAATATTTTATAGACCTAATTTAGTGTAGACGTTTCCCATTTTGTATTTTCATCCATTTCTATGCCCACTTTATATGCATTTGCTCTACAACATTTTGTAGACCACAGCCTTTGCATTAATAGTAAATGTATTCCCAATTGTGAAACATTTCTATTAATATACCTACAAAGTTTGCACTTGCTATTTCTAGTATGCCCAACTCAGTGCTATTGTGACAATATTTAATCCAATGTGGTATTTATGTTTGGTCCATTATATCACTACAGGTTTTTAAAAATTCATCCTATGATTGGCCTATGACATATTATTAAAAAAGAGTGAATCTTTTGAAATTCAAATTTGCCAACTTTCAAACATTTTCCACAAAGAAAATTGATTCATGGAAATTTCAAACATGGAAAGCTTGTATTTGCTTATATAATACATGTGGGGTTTAGGATGGAAGACAGAGAACCTTGTTGATCATAAGAGCTTACTCTTTACAGGCAAGAAAGAGAGTACCCCTCAAACTAGAATTGCTTACAATCTATGCACACGTGGTCAAAATTGTTGGTACCCCTCATTTAATGAAAGAAAAACCCACAAGGGTCACAGAAATAACTTGAATCTGACAAAAGTAATAATAAAAAATGTGTGAAAATTAACAAATGAAAGTCAGACATAGCTTTGAACCCTGCTTCCACAGAATTTTTAAATGAATTAAACTCATGAAATAGTCCTGGACCGAAATGATGGTACCTTTAATTTAATATTTGTTGCACAAACTTCTATGAGCCCTGATCTAAATCCTATTGAGCATCTTTGGAAAGAGCTGAAACGTACCGTTTAGAAAAGGCAACCTTCAAACACGAGACAACTGGAGCAGTTTTCTCTTGAGGAGTGGGCCAAAATATCTGTCGAGAGGTGCAGAAGTCTCATTGCCAGTTACAGGAATCATTTGATTGCAGTGAGTGTGGGTTTTTCTTTCATTAAACAAGGGGTACCAGCAATTTTGACCACGTGTGTATGTGGGAGACAAACAGACAGAAGAAAGAGAAGTAAAGAGCTGTAAAGAGCTCACACTGTACAAAAGAGAAACATACCCAGTGAATGAAAATGGAAAATTACTCTACGGTACAAATTGTGCTCCACTGGGAACTGCTGATTAGAGATGAGCGAATTTTGCGGATTTGTTCGGGAAAAAGTTTGGATTTTAAAATGGCCCTAAAATTTTACCTGTTCATTTGGTGCCAAAACGCTCACTGGAAGACCCATTAGCTGAGGCCTACATCTAACTTATGGTTAAAAGTGTCCCCAGCCTTCGGGTCTACCAGCTGAAGAATTTTGAGGAATTATTTGGAATTTTTTTAAACTTCCTGGATTTTGCATGTTTTGACACCTGCAGGGTCTGAATTTTGGAAACAGTGCCAGATGGGGCAACAGTTGGAAAGTCCAAGAAGCTTACAATGTGCTGAAAACATCAGTTTAAAAGGGCTTTATATTTTTAAAGGAATTTTTTTTGTGATTTTTTTTTTAGAGATAAACCTTTATTACTGCAGAGGGTCACAACCATTATGCAAGGCCATCTGTTCTACACTTATTTGAAAGCAATTCATATATAAATAGCATATGGCCATTATATGCTTCACATCCGTGATCTTAGATGTCTGGTCACACTGATAACATTAATAATAATAATCTTTATTGATAAAGCACCAACATATTCCACAGTGCTTCATAATTCAGAAGTTGAGGAAAAAACATTTTTTTTCTGGTTTGAATTGAAGCGCTACCAGAGGGATCACAGGGATGGCAAATTATTCCAAAATAATTTCTTGTTTTATTACGCGTTTCGGCTTAACATATAACAAGCCTTCATCAGATAAAAAAATTTTTATCTGATGAAGGCTTGTTATATGTTAAGCCGAAACGCGTAATAAAACAAGAAATTATTTTGGAATAATTTGCCATCCCTGTGATCCCTCTGGTAGCGCTTCAATTCAAACCAGAAATTTTTTTTTTTTTCCTGCACTTCAACACGAGCCTCTCTTTGGGCGGCTTGCTTCTCTGGGAACAAGCAGCAGGCCAGGAGATCCAGGAAATATCCCTCTGTAGGATTATATACCAACTGCACAACACACCAGAAAGGTGAGAACATTACCTAAGAACAATTGTTGCTACTAATACACTGCACTTAGATCTGCTCCTTCTCTTTTCTCCTCTATCCCCAGTCTCGCTGACCTCACAGTCTTTGAAGACACTATTTGAATAATTCAGAGGTTCATATTCAAAAAGTCATAAGTAACACTTATCAGAAAATACAATAATTAAAGCAAAATAATGACAGCCCTGCACGTACAAGCTTACAATCTACAATCAGTTGGGGGTGATGCAAAGTACAGGTGCTTATTTACAATGATGGTATAGCCTAATTGAGAAATGGGTAATAGATAAGCGGCAACCACCAACCATTATTTGTGTCGCATTTGAGACTGTTGGAGGGGATTGGCTATGTCTAAATGACTTTGACTAGGAATCATGATAGGCCGCCCTAAAAAGATGTGTTTTTAGGGAGTACCTGAAACTATGTCAGTTGTGGATAGACCTTCCTGGGGTAGAGCAATCCAGAGAATTGGTGCAGGTCTGGAGAAGTCTTGGACCTGGGAGTGGGAGGTTTAGAATAATGCAGAAGTGAGTCTAAAGTCGCTTCCAGAGCTAAGAAAATGGTTGGGGTGATAGACAGAGATAAGGGTAGAGAGATAGGGAGGTGTTGCACTGTGAAGAGGTTTGCGGGTGAGAACAAGCAGTTCAAATTCGATCCTATGGTGTCTAGGCAGCCAGTGCAATGACTGCCATAGAGCGGAAGCATCTGAGTAACAGCTAGCTAGATAGGTCACCCTGTTTGCTGCATTAAGAATTGACTGGAGAAGGGAGAGTCTAGTGCTGGCAAGGCCAATTAATAGAGAATTACAATAATCAAGGCGGGAGTGGATTAGGGCCACAGTGAGGGTTTTTGTTGTTTCCATAGTGAGAAAGGGGATGCCCGAGATGTTCTTCAGGTGCAAGCGGCAAGAGTGAGCAAAATATTGTATATATGTGGTGGTGAAAGAAATATCAACATCAAACATAACACCCAGACAGCGAGCCTTCTGTCTAGGTGTTATCATGGTGCCGCACACTGAGAGAGATGTTAAATTTAGGGAGGTTAGAGGAAGGCAGGAGCAGAAGAAGTTCAGTTTTGGAAAGGTTGAGTTTCAAATAGATAGTGAACATGATATTGAAAACTGTGGTTAGACAGTCATTGGTGCTTTTTATTACAGCACGAGTAAGGTGAGGAGAAGAAGTGTATATTTGTGTGTCATGAGCATAAAGATGGTACTGATGGTACTGAAAGCCAAATCTGCTAATGGTCTGTCTAATCGGGGTTGTGTAGTGAGAGAAGAGAAGAGAGCGAAGGACTGATCCCTGAGGAACTCCAATAGTGAGAGGAAATGGAGAAGAAGTGGAGCCAGCAAATGATACATTGAACGAACAGTTAGAAAGAAAGGAAGAGAACCAGGAGAGATCGGTGTCCTTTATGTCAATGAAGTGCAGCATAGTGAGTAGGAGATGATGGTCAACAGTGTCTAAAACTGCAGAGAGATCAGGAGGAATAAGTAGAGAGTGTTCACCATTACGTTTTGCTGTCAGAAGGTCATTGGTCACTTTGGTGAGGGCAGTTTCTGCTGAGTGGAGAGGTGAAGCGAGAGAAGACCAGGCACTCCCAGAGTTTAGAAATGAAGGGGAGATTGGAGACTGATCTGTAGTTATTTGTGCAGGATGGATCAATAGAATTTTTTCTAATAATGTAGTAATCATAGAGTGTTTGAAGGAGGAGTGGAAGATGCCAGAAGAAAGAGAAAGATTGAAGATTTTGGATAGGTGAGTGGTGACCACCGGAGAGAGAGACTATAGTAGGTGTGAGGGGATGGGGTCAGTGGTGCATGTAGTGGGACGAGAGGAGGAGAGGAGCCTGGAGACTTCTTCTTTTATGACTGGTTCAAATGTGGAGAGTGAGCCAAAGGAGATGTGGGTGGAATGGGGGTAGCAGCGCTTGGGGGCCGAGAGCTGATTTCCTGGCGGATGTTTTCTATTTTCTCTCTGAAGAAGCCAGATAATCAGCACAGAGGTCAGTGATAGGGGCCTGCACTTTAGGACTGAGGAGAGAGTAAAAGGTGTCAAAGAGTTTCTTTGGGTTGTTGGATAATGAGGAGATCAGGGTGGTGAAGTAGGTCTATTTGTCGAGGTGGAGGGCACAGTTGTAATTTCTCAGCATAAATTTATAGTGAATCAAGTTTTTTGGTGTGCGGGTCTTCCTCCATAGACATTTAGCACTCCTAGAGCATCTCTGGAGGAATCGAGTTTATGATGTGAGCCAGGGGTGTTTTACTCTCTGCTTGAAGGTTCTGAGGGTGAGGGGCACTACTTGGTCCACGGTGCTTCTGAGAGAGTCATTGTAGTGATTCACAGCCAGATCAGGAGAGGAGAAGGAGGATATTGGGGACAGTGATGAGAGTAGAGAGTCTGTGAATGTATGAAGGTAACGTCACACGCGGCAATATTGCTAAGCTATTTCACTGGCAATTTGCTGGTTGCAGTGAAATCAAGGGCACATTGTTCCAATATGTAGACAGTAACAAAATAGAACAATGTGTCCATGATTTCACTGCAACCAGCAAATTGCCAGTGAAATAGCCTAGCAATATTGCCATGTGTGATGGTACCTTGAGGGTTAGTGGACTGTAGAATTATGAATGCATGATAGGTAGCAGTGTGCTGGGGTGGGTGAGGATTTGTAAGCGTAAAGGAGAGAATGTTGTGATCAGAGAGAGGAAGAGATGAGTTATCTAAGGAGGAGGTTGAACAGAGCCGGACAAAGACCAGGTCAAGTGTGTTACCATCTTTGTGTATCTCAGAGGTTGAGAGCTGTGAGAGGCGAAGAGACGTGATTAGAGATAGAAGCTTGGATGCAGATGGGGAGGTGGAGCTGTTTATGGGGATATACAGGGCTGTATTTACAGTTAGGCACTTGTGGGCCGGTGCCTAGGGTGGCAGGTCACAGGGGGCGGCGCCAGGGGAGAGGGTTTTTTTTTTTTTTTTTTTTTACCTCCCTCCCCTCCCCGAGACTCAATATGAAAACTGGAGTCTTTGTGAGGGAGGGGGGGTGTCACCGCCGGTGCACAGCGCAGCAGCGGCATTGCATTACATCCCGCATGTGCCCCGACTGTGAGCACTGCTATCACCGGGTCAGGCAGGAAGCCGTTGAGAGCTGTACGGCTACGGAACCCGCACTTCCGGGTTCCGTATAGCTCTATTCCTTCCTGTCCCGTGGTGGCAGTGAGATGGATTTGGAGGACGGGGAGCAGGCGGAAGTGCAGCGGGTGGAGTCGCAGCCGGCGCCCTGGGGACCACGCACTCCACTGCAGCTACCACCGGACATCCTGCTGGAGATCATTCCCTGCCTGCCCGTCACCAAGCTGCCGCTGCTCGCCCTGGTGTGTCGGAAGTTCCCCCAGATTCTCAGCACCCACAATGAGGAGGAGACGGTGCAAACACGGTGGGGCGCGGACACCGTGGAGGGGGCGGGAACACCGGGGAGGAGGTGGGGCTACAAACAGCAGGGGATCTCTCCACACCGGGGGAATCTGTCCACACCAGGGGGATCTGTACTCACTCAGGGGATAGAGGATAAGAGGAGCAGCAGGAGGGACAGATGAGAGGAGGACTGGGGTGCAGGAGGACAGAGGATCAGCAGGAGGGACAGAGGAGAGGAGGACTGGGATGCGGGGGGACAGAGGAGAGGAGGACCGGGGTGCAGGAGGGAGAGAGGAGAGGAGGACGGGGGTGCAAGAGGAGGATGGGGGTGCAGGAGGACAGAGGAGCAGCAGGAGGGACAGAGGAGAGGAGGATGGGGGTGCAGGAGGAGGATGGGGTGCAGGAGCGACAGACAAGAGGAGGATGTGGTGCAGGAGGACAGAGGAGCAGCAGGAGGGACAGAGGAGAGGATGGGGTGCAGGAGAACAGAGGAGCAGCAAGAGGGACAGAGGAGAGGAGGACGGGGGTGCAGAAGGGACAGAGAAGAGGAGGACAGGGGTGCAGGAAGGACAGAGGAGAGGAGGATGGGGGTACAGGAAGATAGAGGGGCAGAGGAGAGGAGGATGGGGGTGCAGGAGGACAGAGGAGCAGCAGGAGGGACAGAGGAGAGACCAGGGGTGCAGGAGAACAGAGGAGCAGCAGGACGGACAGACGAGATGAGGATGGGGGTGCAGGAGGACAGAGGAGAGGAGGACGAGGGTGCAGGAAGGACAGAGGAGAGGAGGATGGGGTGCAGGAAATAGAGGAGAAGCAGGAGGGAAAGAGGAGTGGAGGACAGGTGTGCAGGAGGGACAGGGGAGAGGAGGACGGGGGTGCAAGAGGAAGATGGGGGTGCAGGAGGAGAGAGAAGCAGCGGAAGGGACAGAGGAGAGGAAGACAGGGGTGCAAGAGGAGGATGGGGGTGCAGGAGGACATAGGAGCAGCAGGAGGGACAGAGGAGAGGAGGATGGGGGCACAGGAGGGACAGAGCAGAGAAGGACAGGGGTGCAGTAGGAGGATGGGGGTGCAGGAGGACAGAGGAGCAGCAGGAGGAACAGGACAGAGGAGGATGGGGGTGCAGTGGGACAGAGGAGAGGAGGACAGGGATGCAGGAGGACTGGGGCTGTGGCTGGCACTGTGTGTGGTGATAATGGCGGCTGTACTCTGTGTTTGCCTCCATGCAGCTGCCACCACCTTCCTGTGTTGGCAGGGTGTGGCATGCTGGGAGTTGTAGTTCTCCTGCCTGTCCAAGGGGTTACTGTATGGTTTCCGGGCAGTGTGTTGGGTGCTGGGAGTTGTAGTTCTCCCGGGTGGGCTCAGTGTTGTCCCGCCGCCCTTCTGTGGCCTATCTGTCTATCCTGGGATGTCCTCAGCTCTGTGCTGTGCACAGACAGTGTACCACCATCTCCCTAGCTCCGTGCTGTGCACAGACAGTGTACCACCATATCCTCAGCTCCGCACTGTGGACAGACAGTGTACCACCATGTCCCCAGTTCTGAGCAGAGACAGTGTGCCACCATGTACTCAGCTCCGTGCTGTGCACAGACAGTGTACCGTACACTGTCTGTGCACAGCACAGAGCTGTGGAGATGGTGGTATACTGCACAGCACAGAGCTGAGGACATGGTGGTACACTGCGCACAGCACGGAGATGAGGGCATGGTGGCACACTGTCTGTGCATAGCACGGAGCTATGGACATGGTAGTACACTGTCTGTGCACAGCACGGAGATGAGGGCATGGTGGTACACTGTCTGTTTATAGCACGTAGCTACGGACATGGTGGTACACTGTCTGTGCACAGCACAGAGCTGAGGAACAGTGGGTGGTACACTGTCTGTGCACAGCATGAAGCTGGGACATGGTGGTACACTGTCTGTGCACAGCACGAAGCTGGGACATGGTGGTACACTGTCTGTGCACAGCACGGAGCTGGGACATGATGCTACACTGTCTGTGCACAGCACAGAGCTGAGGACATGGTGGTACACTGTGCACAGCACAGAGCTGAGGATATGGTGGTACACTGTTCACAGCACAGAGCTGAGGACTATGGTGGTACACTGTTCACAGCACAGAGCTGAGGACATGGTGGTACACTGTGCACAGCACAGAGCTGAGGACATGGTGGTACACTGTTGCACAGCACGGAGCTGGGACATGGTGGTACACTGTTCACAGCACGAGCTGAGGACATGGTGTACACTGTGCACAGCACAGACCTGAGGACATGATGGTACACTGTGCACAGTACGGAGCTGAGGGCATGGTGGTACACAGTGCATAGCACGGAGCTGGGGACATGGTGGTACACTGTCTGTGCACAGCACAGAGCTGGGGACATGGTGGTACACTGTGCACAGCACAGAGCTGAGGACATGGTGGTACACTGTCTGTGCACAGCACAGAGCTGAGGAAATGGTGGTACACTGTCTTTGTGGTACACTGTCTCTTACCGCCTTAAAATTGGTCCATTTCTAATCCAGGAGAGTCGGATGAGTGTTATTGTTTTTTTGGTCCGTTTGGCATCCAACTGCTGTGCAAGTGTCCGACATTTCTCTCAGATCACATCTGTATGCAATCTGTTATTTCCTCAGCAGCTATTAGTGTATAATTATTTACAGGAACATTTTACAGTGTTCTCAGTTACAAAATGAGAATGTATCCATGAAAAAAACTGATGCCTCTCAGATGGTCCGTGTGCTGTCAGTGTGCGGTATGTAATTTTGTCAGACCCTTAGACTTGCATTGGTGAGTCTCGTGCGTGAATCGCAGACTGTCGCAGAATGTTGCGAATTTTTTTCTCATCCAGAATCTGGCTGAAAAAAAGCGTCCGACACTCATCAGTGTGCTCTCAGACATTGAATAACATTGGTCCAACTGCAATACGGTTAAATGACGCATTGCACTTGTCCGAGTTTCACGCCAGTCAGTCCGTACCCTAATAATAAAATCCATATAGTAATCCTACAATGTCTACTGGACATATGGAGGGTTTATGGCTCAGTACACACACCATACTTCTTGTTATTAACCAGTTAATGCTCTCTTATCCACCGCCCTGCAGTGTCAGAAGAGGAAGACAGCGAGACAGGCAGTGACAGCGCATCAGAGAGCCCCTGACCTTGAAATACAAGATCCTCAGATCCCGGTATTGTGACATAGTATAAGAATAATATTTTTTGCACTTATATTACACTATGAACTCCACAGCCCTTTACATACATCATCAACACTGTCCCCATTGGGGCTCACAATGTAAACATCCTATCAGTATGTCTCTGTAGTGTGGTTGGACAAACTTTTTATATGTACTGCATGATGAAATGTGGGGGAGAAGCTGCATGAAGCTTGGGGGATGGCCGCGACTAGGGGGAACATTGTCCGGGATGGGGGAGGGGCCACAATGGAGGAGGAGCCATGATGGGGGAGGTGCCGTGACAGGGGAGGGGCTGCAACGGGGGGAGGAGCTGTGACAGGGGGGGGGCGTCCGCTGACAGTGCCTAGGGCAGCAGGAACTCCAAATACGGCCCTGGGGATATATAAACAAACAACGGGCCAAGTTTAAGTGTAGCCTGTACCCTAATAAAAAATATTGAGAGAAGAGCAGGTGTTCTTAACTTCTTATGCAAAATACAAATGTTTAATACATGTTACCAAACACAAGAAACACACAATCCAATCCATTGTACAAAGGGTTACATAAGAAGTACCAGGGAGTTTAGGGGGAGACAAAGACACAGGAGGGGCGAAGATACACCATGAGCATCAATGGGCAAGATTTACAGAGGTGGTAATGTCATGATGGTATACAGCGTGGGGCTCCGCGCAATTTCTATGTCTAGCCAGGTACAGCTAAGCAGCTGGGGGCTGGAATCCGCAGCGCAGGGATGCCCAAGCTTTCTGGGCACCCCCCGCTGCAAATTGCAGCCCGCAGCCGCCCCAGAAGATGGCGCGTTCATTGAAGCGCCATCCTCTGGCGCTGAACCCCGCTCTTCCAGCGGCCCTGGTGGCAGTGGCACACTGGGTAATAAAGGGGTTAATACCAGCTTTGTTATACAAGCTGGTATTAAGCCCGAGATTCTTAATGTCAGGCCACGTTTGACCCAGCCACTAAGAATCTCCAATAAAGGGTTAAAAAAACACAACACAGAGAAAATTTTTTATTTGAAATTAAAAAAAAAGCCATTAGGGACTCCATCTTTAATTGAAAAAAATCCTCTTCCGTCCGACGCAGTCCAAAACGCGATGTCCTCTCTGCTACATCCCCTGTGCATAAATATAGATGTCTATGCACAGGGAATTAGCAGACTGAGAACAATCTCAGCACTGCTACATCATCTCTGTGAGCAGGCAGGTTCTAGGACCCTGGAGCTGCACAGAGAAGACAGCTGGACTCGGCTCGCAAAGAAACAGCAGTTACTTTGCGAGTTTCCCTGCTATCACTGGCACAGTAGCCGAGTCTAATGCAAACAATGGCAATCCGAGTTTTGTCAGCGTTTCTGACAAAACTAGGATTGATATTGATTTGCATTGGACTCGTGCGAGTAATCACTGGGAAACTCGCAGAGTACCGAGTCCTGCGAGTCCCTTACTACTCGCCGAGTAACGAGTCCTAGCGAGTAGATTCGCCCATCCCTAATGGCTATTGCTTATTAAAAATGTGTAATCACTATTTAATTTCATAATGATCCTAATACTACTACTAATAATATGTATTAATTTATATATCGCTATTAATTCCATAGCGCTTTACATACATTTGCAGCACCATTCCCATTAGGGCTCACATTTCATACATAATGCATACAATTCCCTTGTCTGCATTCCTGCAGTGCCCAGTAGTCTAAGTCAGCATTCCAGATTAATTAATGCGGGACATGAAGGGGTGGTTTGTGGTTGGCGTATGCTGGGTTGGTACTGCCACCCAATTTGAGAAGTGGTAGGAGGAGGCCAACCTGGATAGAAGTTGGCATCAGGTGTGGCCAAAGTGTCTCTTGGTTGGCCAGCAAAATGCACCCAAACCCACAAGCCATGTGAATCTTTTCAAAGATGATCCTGGACCTGTTTGTCCTGGAGGGGTGATCGTCCACTTGTTCCCCCATCATCTTTTCTAGCTGCTGCAATGATGGAGTGTGCTGGGGGGCAGGTGGTTGCAGAGAATGCAGCTAGAAACCGGCAGCAGACAACCACCTGAAACTGCAGCAATCATCCAGGCTATGGAACAAAAAGAAAAAAAACATGCCCAGTTGACCTTCCTAAAGGCAAATTGGTGGGTCTGTGAGGCAGTGACCATCCCTTACGTGGCATTTTGGCCAAAGAATGTCTGATGCGCCTCAGGGTCAAAAGGGGACTAGGAACCGGGCTTTAATACTTCTGGGGAGTCACAGGGGTCAAGATCCCGCTCCGTGACTCTGAGCATCAAATAAAAGTTTGGGGTAAAGGGGTTTAGGGATGGCTGTCGTGACTCCACCCGTGATGCTCGGCTATTGATGGCTGACGCTGCGGTGCAGGACCTCTGAGGATGATGAAATCGCAGCTGAGGTGGTATTGCTTCCCACGGGTGGAGCGGTTCCCAGGGCAACCGGTAAAGTCTATGGCGATGGTAGGCAGGACTAAGGGAGACAGACGGGCCACTCTGGAGCAGACCCTCTGCTGCCTGCTTGGTGTAGGAGTCGGCGGCTCTGCAGGCGGGGAAATAAACAGTCCCACATACAGTTTCTGAGCTCTATACCCGGTTTACTCAGTGTTCAATTTAGCAATGTCGCTGGGTACTGTTCTTTGCCAAGTCTCAGTCCAGATAGTCCTCAAAGAACTGAAATAGCTCGTCCAAGACACTCCTTTATGTTCCTTTTTCTCACGGGTTGCTTTCCCAGCACTAACTGTCTGTCTCTCTCTGCCACACACAGTGCCGCAATTCGGCAGCCACGGGTCCTGTCTGGTGACCAGTACCAAGTCCCCTGATCCTATTATGGCTACCTTCTTGGCAGATGTGTGAGGTGTTGGCCACAGCTTCTCTAGATCTCGTGGCCTCCGGTTCTGTATTAGAGCATGAGTCTCTTCGCCACCTTCAGGGCCAGTCCCCTGGTTACTAACCAGACCTTCCACCCATCTCTGGTCAAGCTTGGATTTGGGTACACGGGTGGTTCTCTCTGCCTCTGCCCATGCCCCTAGGGCTCCCTCTACCTTGCTTGCTGTCTGTTGTTTCACAACCCAGGATGAGCTCCTCACTGCTCAAGTCCTCTGGGTACTCACTCTCTGTTGCTCCTCATGCCTTCCTTCTCCACTCTCTATAACTAATCACTAACTTCCCACCCCACACTTTCCTTCTCTCAGTCCCATGACTGAGCGCTCCCTCTATCGGTTCTGCCCACTGTCCCTAGGATCAGGTGTGTTGGGTGCTAGTAGGTGTCTCAGACTTACCATCCCATTTCCCTGAGAAGAGGGATACCACACCCGTGGAATGGGTACAGTACCCCTTGTGGTGACCAGATCACAGGGGCGCCACAAATTATTTTTAGGACTTGTTTTATTTCCAATTTTTTTTTGTCCTTGAACGAGGCATGTGCTTTTGTTAGTTATCTGCATATACTATGTATATTGTTACGTTTTTTAGTTTGAGACTTACAGTCTGTCTGTATGTAGAAAAGTTTTCATAGTTCACGCCGTGTGTGCTGGAATGTCTCTTCAAATAGGTGCTTTAATACTGCACTACATAGACTGGTGAACAAGCCGCAGGCCTCTTGCCTGAAGGTGTGAGGCATAGAACTTCAAGACACTACACCCACTCCAGTAGAACAGGGTGTCCCAAGTGCAGTTGTCAAGGGCTGCAAAGTTCATGTTTTCAGGATTTCCTTAGCTTTGCACAAATTGCTGGAATAATCCATCACCTATGAACGTGATGAAATTAGCACATGTACAATGCTAAGGAAATCCTGAAAACTTGCACTCTTTTCAGACCTTGACGACTGTTGTTGGCCACCCCTGCCCTAGAAGTCTCTGTGGAAGTAGCCAGGGGGAGGAATACTTGAGCCCCTTCACCACAAGTGAGAGGGAGTGCGGACACGGACACAAGCAAGAAAGCAGATGGAGACTGGTAAGATGATCTGTGTGTGTTTGGCAGCTTTTGGACACCTTTGATGTTGTTTTCTATGTGTTTCTTGTTGCCTGCCTTTTATTTCAATGTGGTTCTGAAGGTTCAGTGAAATGTTCGTCAAGCAATTTGTCGAACACCCCTCATTTAGCAAACAAAACCGAATTCGAATACTCAGGTGTTCGCTCATCTCTAGTGTTTTCTAGGCCTTTGAATTTGCCTCCCGTTGTGGCGCCCCACTGGTTTGGATGCCACTTAGGGGTACTGCACCCACAAGAGAGTGTGTGGTTCCCTGTGGTCATGGGAGATGGGATGTCACATAAGGGATCTTGATTACACCCATCCACACTCCTTAGACTAGGGGACCAAAGGGTTAACCCGTTACTTGTAAACTGGTCCTGGTGGGAAGAGCTTAGGTGGGTAGTGGAGTGTGGGAAGAGGAGTTATTTAGAAGAGGGTTGTAGAGAAAACCCTGCGAGGAGCGCATTGGAGGGCACCACAGGAGAGGTGGCCCAGACAGAAAGGGGATCCTAGGGTGTTGTGGTGCACCCGAATTCGAACCGGTAAGACAACCGGCGGAGGGACCCAGTCCAGGAAGGGAGAATCGGCTCCAAGTACGGTGCAGGCATTTATCCCCAAGCAGCCAAACCGGAGGGCCATAAGCTTATTAGGGTAGTCGTGGCCTACACTCGGCGTACTCCCCAAAAGGTCCCATATAGGGTCCAGAGACCTAGGAGAGGAACCCTCCAAAAAGAACCCATGGGAGCTGGCTGAGGGCTCTGCGCGTGGGAGTGCTAAAGGAAGTAAGAGAGCGAGAGCACAGTGAGGGACAAGGAAAGGAATGGCAGGCACACCACCAAGGGTCACAAGTGAGATGTCCTAGTCCCCTGGCGACTACCCAGGCCAGCAGTACCCATGAACTGTAAGAACTGAATGCTGCCTGAAGTTGCCAGTAAAACCCATGCAGAGTTTAAAGACTTTGTGACGTGTTTCATTTGCCTGTGCCTGAGGAGCTGCACACTTGTTCCCTCAACACAGACTGTGTGCCAGCGTCTTGCCTGACGAGACGCCTCCCTGTGTAAAAGTCCCTATTCTCCAGAACTGCCCCGGGGACCTCGCTCCACTTATGGGGAGTGTAGTCATCTTGCTGCATCGTCATCACCCCGGAGGTCTGCAAGCAGCGCCGGTATAATTACCGGATCTGTAGGTGGCATCACGAGACATTTTATTTTTCCACAGATTATGAACCCATTTTTAAAAGAGCATATGGCCGCCCGTGACACATCCCCAATCCGTGAACTACTGCTACCTCAGGACCAGGTACCGTAGGCCCTGGAGCGGGACAGCTTTAATTTGAATGGGGTTTGGAAGTTCGGTGTACATATGCCCATTTGGCCAATTAACCAAATCCAAACTTTAAAAGGGTTGTCTTGCTAATTACCTATCACTTCTACCTGTTCTCTGTTCCCTTTGCACAACAGCAGGAGAAATTGATTCACAATCTGTGTTGCTACGTAACTGGACCAGTTGATTTCACTGAGGTGTGATTGATTAGGAGTTACATGGTGATGTTTCTGTTCCCTTTAATTATATTTATATTTATAGAATGATGCGCCTCCATGCCTGCACGCTCTTAATGCCACTTTTGAGTTTGACAGTGGCATTTCCCAGCTTAATATTTGCTGGCGGAGCTGGGCACCACCCACTATTGTTAGAAGCCAAAACACACAGTCTTGATCTGATCTGTACTCTTGCTACTGACTTGCGCCGTTTATGCACAGCAGATGTCGGTAAGGAGTTAATAATCTGTGTTCTCAAATACCTCTTTATTTATCAAGGTAATATGAGCAATAGGAAAATCCATATTGTATTATTTCTTTAATTTGTGAACATCCTCAGTCACTTATTAAATCCTATAAACACATCAATATGTAAGAGCTGGGGAAGAATTCTCAATCCTTTTTGCATAAAGTAGAAAGCTAAAATAAACAAATGGATAGAAATCTTATGCAGATAAAAATTTCTGGTGTACATTAATAAGCAATATAACAAGCTGTTGCAACAACATGTGTCCTTGGAAGGCTTTGTTCCTGATATTATTCCTTTATCAAAATATTGAAAATTTGTACTTTGCCATAATCTTATATTTTTAACCGTGTTCTCCCTGATTGCTTAGCAAACAACAAAAACTTAGCAACAAATCCTGTTCTTCAATAACTTCCAAGGGTTGTGGGACCTTGATCGCAAATGATAATTTCTATGTATTATATTCATAGTATTTTGGTCATTAAACCACCAGCATGATGTTTCAGTCCTTGTTATTAACAATCAAACCATGACATATTTCAATAGCAGTTTTAAAAATGCAAAGCATAAATAAAAAACTTAAAAAAACAATATAAAATCACATATATTGACATTTTTCCTTCTAAAATTCTTAAAAAAAAAGAAAAATAAAATTAGAAAACTATACATGCTTTATATACTTTGATAGTATTTATGTTGTCCAGTGACTCAAAATAATTCAAATTAGAGATTAAGTTATCAAAAAGTCAAATAAATTCATTAATTATAGTGATAGAAACCAGTTTATACAATAAATAACAGACTTTGACACAGATTTGTTAATGAAAAATATTTTAAAAAAATGGCTGTTAAAATATGGCAAGATATAAAAAAACTATACAAATTTTTTATAGCTGTGTGCGCAATAATCAAAATTATTATATCACATGCTACTTAACCTGTTCAGCAAAAAGACAAAAATATGAATTAAAAAATAAAGCCAGAATTTATATCACTGCCTCTGTACCAATATAATTACATTATTTACATATTAGACATATGACACAAACATGTTACTCAAAGATTGTATTGATGTGACACATGTGACTCATATATCATATATGTCAAATGTTCTACACGGGACAATTATATATTGGATCTCCTCTATGCCAGTGTTAAGGATGCTTACTCATCATCTGCATTGCCCCCCCTGGGGAAATCTGACCACAACCTCATACTATTGTCTCCAGCCTATCAACCAGTTGTCTGCAAACAACCAGTGACAATTAAACAGATAAGGAAGTGGTCTCCGGCAGCAGAGAAGGGGTTACAAGACTGCTTTGATTGCACAGACTAGGAGGTGTTATGTGCCAGGGAACATAATGATGATGTTAATGAGGTTACCGGGAGAGTTACTGATTACATCAACTTTTGTACTGACAATATTGTACCTATTCATGATATTCGGTGTTATGCAAACAACAAGCCTTGATTACAAAAGAATTGAAACATCTACTAAACAGGAAAAAAAAAAAAAGCTTTTAAAAGGAAAGACAAAGAGGAGATGAAAATTGTACAGAGAGACTTAAAGGGGAAAATTAAGATTGCCCGTGAAGCATTCAGAATTAAATTGGAAAATAAATTGTCACACAACAACTCCAGAGAAGTGTGGGCTGGAATTAAGCTATTGACTGGGTTTAAGGCAAGGTCAGATCAGGGGGATGGGGGGCTGATCATGGCTAATGAGATGAATGAGTTTTTCAACAGATTCAACGATAAATGTGCAATGTCAACAGGGGAGAGGGCCGGGGAGCGACAAGCAATATCAACTGGGAGGAGGAAGTTGGAGACTTTCTTGATCTCAGAAAATGATGTGAGGGAACAGTTTGGTAAGCTGGTCATTGGTAAAGCAGCAGGGCCTGATGGTATCTGTCCACGTGTCCTCAGAGTGTGTG
Organism: Allobates femoralis; assembly: GCA_033576535.1. NCBI lineage: Eukaryota > Metazoa > Chordata > Amphibia > Anura > Aromobatidae > Allobates > Allobates femoralis. The sequence goes on along the minus strand of JARQOC010000002.1, from coordinate 431,384,044 downwards.
CAAATCAGTTGTGCACTGTCTTCCAGCACCTGTTTAACTGGAGCTTACAATCACAGAGAGTACCAGTTCTATGGAAGACTGCTTGCCTGGTGCTGGTTCCCAAGACTACCTTCCCGAGCTCCCATAACGACTATAGACCGGTGGCCTTAACATCGCATGCGATGAAGTCCTTGGAGAGAATTGTACTTGCCTACTTGTGTCCGAGGGTGTCTGCTTTTATGGACCCCCTTCAGTTTGCGTATCGGCAGAGTCTAGGGGTGGACGATGCTGTAGCATATCTGCTACAAACAGTACATTACTTTTTGGACAATGATGGAATCACTGTGCGTGCCATGTTCTTCGATTTCTCCAGTGCATTCAATACCTTACAGCCACTATTATTACGTAAAAATCTGGTTGAAATGGCGGTTGATGAGGGACTAGTGAATTGGATCATTGATTACCTGTCGGACAGGCCACAGTTCGTAAGGTTGGGGGCGGCCGTATCGGATAGTGTTCGGAGCAGTGTTGGAGCGCCTCAGGGAACGGTGCTGTCGCCATTCCTTTTTACGTTATACACAGCTGATTTTCAGTATAAATCAGACCTTTGTCACCTTCAGAAGTACTCTGATGACTCAGTGATAGTCGGAGGTATTGAGAGAGGCCGGGGGGAGGAGGAATACAGAAGGGTGGTCTCGGACTTTGTTGACTGGTGCCAGGCTAACCATTTAGAACTCAACGTAAAGAAAACCAGGGAGTTGGTGTTGAGATATGGAAGGTGCATGAAGGATTGCTTACCTATCACTATTGATGGCCAGGATGTGGAGATGGTGGAGAATTTCAAATATTTGGGGGTTCACCTGGACAGCAAGCTTGATTGGAGGTGCCATATGGAGAAGGTTTGCAAGAAAGGGATGAGTAGACTTTACTTCCTAAGGAAATTAAGGTCGTTTAATGTGTGTAGCAAAATGCTTGAAATGTTCTACCAATCTATTGTGGCGAGTGCAGTATTTGCTGCAATAATATGCTGGGGTAGTAGTGTGCGCACAGCTGACACTAATAAGCTGAATAAACTTATCAAGAAGGCTAGTGCGGCGGTGGGTCTACAACTTAGGACTTTCGAGGAGGTATTAGTGGATAGAATTAATAAGAAATGCAAGGCTATAATGAGCAACAATACACACCGCTCTATGAACTGTTTGCGAAGCAGAAGAGCACATTCAGCATGCGTCTAATCCAACTAATGTGTAAAAAGAAAAGATACAGAAAATCGTTTGTTCTGACAGCTGTGGGGATGTTTAACAAATGTATAAGTGTAAAGCGTCCCAAGACTATGTGAAGTTCTATGTGTATGGGGGGAATAGGTGAGGTACATGTACCAGTCTACCCACATCTGCTGTCCATATAGACTTATTTTGTAAAGTGTGAAATGTTCTTGATCTTTGTTCTGCTGCTGTAATATGTAATTTCCTCCGGGATCAATAAAGTTTATCTTATCTTATCTTATCTTATTACATACAAGATGCAATCATGCCACGCACTTCTTAAATACATGATGCCCACAATGTCATTCACACTTTACATACATAATGCCAGACATAGCACTCATAAATAGCATACTGTACATAGCACATATATGTTAATTAAAATATACGTGACATATATATGTCCCTTCCTCATGACATACACACATCACTCACACATTATGTACATGATGTACATTTTTATCATTAATTTACTTACATAATTGCAAAGTCCCATCCATCATCCACTTCTGGTGCCATGTTGACCAGATACCACACGCTGCGGCAGCCATATTTGCACACCCAAGTGATGGGTGTGTATATATGGCACCCACTGGCGGTAATGGCCTCTTGCCCACTATCGCCAGTGGTACCGCAGTGGCCCATATCTGACGCCACCCGAAACTGCCGAGACAATTTGAGGCCGCAGAGACCCAATGCTTCACGCCAAATGCCACCATCCCCGAACCTTACCACCGCAAACAACCCCACCTCAACTGAGCATGTGCATACCTGGCATGCATGCCAAGTTACAGATGGTGGTGACCCAAGTAACTGCTCCTGCATGTAAGGTGCACTCACTGGGGAGAGAGAGAGAGAGACACCATAGGGGAGACAAAGCACATAGGGGACAGAGACCACATGGGGGACATGGGGCACAAGGGAAGAGAGCGTATGAGTAAGAAACAAAGCACATGTAGGGAGAAACAGCACAGGGGGAAGAGAGAGAGCATATGAGTAGAGCGCAGGGGGGAAGACAGCATAGAGGGGAGAGAGAGCGGACAGGGGGATGAGGACAGGGGAAAAGGCAGCACAGGGGGAGAGACAAAGAGCATGGGGGAGAGACAGAGAACATGGGGGAGGGGTAGACATTACAGGGGGGAATCACAGCGGGAGAGCAACACAGCTCATAGGAGGGAGAGTGCACAGGGGCAGAGATAGCACACAGTGGGAAGAGATTGTTCCCTCTGTGCACTATCAATACAAGGGAAGGGAAAAGAGCACATAAAGGGAAGAGAGCACATACAGAGGAATAGAGCGCATACAGGGGGAAGAGGGGAAGAGAGAGTGCACAGGTGGGAATAGAGAGTGCACAGGGGTGCAGAAACAGCACATGGGTTCAGAGACAGCCCCCTGGGGAGCAGAGACAGTGCACAGGGGGAAGAGACAGTACAAAAAAAGAGAGAGAGCGGAAAGGTGGGAGAGAGAGCACACAAGGGGAAGAGTGAGTGCACAGGGGGAAGAGACAGTGTACAGGGGGAAGACACAGTATAAGGGAAGAGGGAATGCACTGTGTGACATCAATTTTGATAACAGCCAAAATAAAGCCAGTCTGCAGGCTGCACCTTTCTGCTGTACGCTAGCTGGTGAAGAAATAATAGGGGTACCCCATGGCTTTTTTATTAAATTAATTTGTTTTTTAAAGCTAAACACAAGGCTAAAACACCCTTTAGTTCAACTTGAAAGTCACTAAAGGTTGAAAGCTTACAATATATTGTGGGTGGGGCATGACATAGCTGTTTGACATCTATCAATAAATCTATTTTTCCATCAATCTATACATCAATCTGTACTTTACATGCATCTATCTATCCATGCATCCATCCATTGAAAAGCTGAAAAGTTGAGTAATTTTTAAAATCTTAATAGATTTTAATATCTTAAAAAAGTTAACAGGCCACAGCCACCCCAGGAGTGATGCCTCCATATCATGCACCACTCCTGCCCCTTTGCCCCAGCTATCTCACTGTCCAGGTGAGTTGGCAAACAGAGTAATGGTATTTGGAGATGATGCCAGCTCGGTAATGTGAGCTGGCAGTAAGGCCAGAGGTTAGTAATGTCGAGGCGTCAATCAAATAAACAATATTCCAACCAAATCATTAAGGACACAAATAACCACACCAATAAATATTTAACTTATTTGAAAAATAGCCTCACCTTTTTTTTTTTATTAAAATCCATTTGATTAACCCCTTCACCCCCGGGCCTATTTTGACCTTAATGACCAGGCCATTTTTGTCAATTCTGACCAGTGTCCCTTTATGAGGTAATATCTCTGGAACGCTTCAACGGATCCTAGCGATTCTGAGATTGTTTTTTCGTGACATATTGGGCTTCATGTTAGTATTAAATTTAGGTTGATAATTTTTGCGATTATTGGTGAAAAAAATTAAAAATTTGGCAAAATTTTTGAAAATTTTGCAATTTTCAAATTATGAATTTTTATTCTGCTAAACCAGAGAGGTATGTGCCACAAAATAGTTAATAAATAACATTTCCCACATGTCTACTTTATATCAGCACAATTTTGGGAAAAAAAAAATTTTTGTTCGGACGTTATAAGGGTTCAAAGTTCATCAGCAATTTTTCATTTTTCCAGCAAAATTTACAAAACCATTTTTTTTTGTGACCACATCACATTTGAAGTCCCTTTGAGGGGTTTACATGACAGAAAACACCCAAAAGTGACACCATTCCAAAAACTGCACCCCTCAAGCTACTCAAAACTACATTCAAGAAGATTATTAACCCTTCAGGTGCTTCACGGGAACTAAAGCAAAGTGGAAGGAAAAAATGGTAATTTTAATTTTTCCAACAAAAATGTTCTTTTAGCCTCAAATCTTTCATTTTCACATGGGCAACAGGATAAAATGGATCCTAAAAATTGTTGGGCAATTTCTCCTGAGTACATCGATATCTCATATGTGGTCATAAACCACTGTTTGGGCACACGGCAGAGCTCAGGAGGGAGGGAGCGCAATTTGACTTTTGGAGCTAATTTTCCGTTCAAAAAGTCAAATGGCGCTCCTTCCCTTCTGAGCCCTGCTGTGTGCCCAAACAGTGGTTTATGACCACATATGAGGTATCAGTGTACTCAGGAGAAATTGCCCAACAATTTTTAGCATCCATTTTATCCTGTTCCCCATGTGAAAATGAAAAAATTTAGGCTAAAAGAAGATTTTTGTAGAAAAAAAAGTACTTTTTCATTTTTACGGATGAATTTGTGAAGCACCTGGGGGATCAAAATGCTCACTACCCATCTAGATAAATTCCCTGGGGGGTCTAGTTTCAGAAATGGGGTCATTTGTGGGGGAGCTTCAATGTGTAGGCACACAGGGGCTCTCCAAACGCGACATGGTGTCCGCTAACAACTTGAGCTGATTTTTCAGTCAAATTGTTAGCGGACACCATGTTGCATTTGGAGAGCCCCTGTGTGCCTAAACATTGGAACTCCCCCACAAGTGATCCCATTTTGGAAACTAGACCCCCCAGGGAACTTATCTAGATGGGTGGTGAGCATTTTGAATACCCCAGTGCTTCACAAATTAATCTGTAAAAATGAAAAAAGAAAATGTTCATGGAAAAAAAAGTACTTTTTCATTTTTACGGATGAATTTGTGAAGCACCTGGGGGTTCAAAATGCTCACCACACATCTAGATAAGTTCCCTGGGGGCTCTAGTTTCCAAAATGGGGTCACTTGTGAGGGAGCTCCAATGTTTAGGCACACAGGGGCTCTCCAAACGCGACATGGTGTCCGCTAACAATTTGACTGAAAAATTAGCTCCAATTGTTAGCGGACACCATGTCGCGTTTGGAGAGCCCCTGTGTGCCTAAACATTGTAGCTCCCCCACAAGTGACCCCATTTTGGAAACTAGACCCCCCAGGGAACTTAGCTAGATGGGTGGTGAGCATTTTGAACACCCCGGTGCTTCACAAAATAATCTGTAATAATAAAAAAAGATTTTTTTTGTGGAAAAAAAGTACTTATTCAATTTTACAGATGAATTTGTGAAGCACCTGGTGGTTCAAAATGCTCACCACCCATCTAGATAAATTCCCTGGGGGTCTAATTACCAAAATAGGGTCACTTGTGGGGGAGCTCCAATGTGTAGGCACACAGGGGCTCTCCAAACGCGACATGGTGTCTGCTAACAATTTGAGCTGATTTTTCAGTCAAATTGTTAGTGGACACCATGTTGCGTTTGGAGAGCCCCTGTGTGCCTAAACATTGGAGCTCCCCCACAAGTGACCCCATTTTGGAAACTAGACCCCCCAGGGAACTTATCTAGATGGGTGGTGAGCATTTTGAATACCCTAGTGCTTCACAAATTAATCTGTAAAAATGAAAAAAGAAAATGTTTATGGAAAAAAAGTACTTTTTCATTTTTACGGATGAATTTGTGAAGCACCTGGGGGTTCAAAATGTTCACAACCAAACTAGATACGTTCCCTGGGAGGTCTAGTTTCCAAAATGGGGTCACTTGTGGGGAGCTCCAATGTTTAGGCACACAGGGGCTCTCCATACGCGACATGGTGTCCGCTAACTATTGGAATTGTTAGCGGACACCATGTCGCGTATGGAGAGCCCATGTGTACCTAAACATTGGAGCTATCCCACAAGTGACCTCATTTTGGAAACTAGACCCCCCAAGGAATGCATCTAGATGCATAGTGAGCACTTTGAACCCCCAGGTGCTTCACAAATTGATCCGTAAGAAGGAAAAAGTACATTTGTTTTCACACAAATTTTTTTTTTTCATTTTTACGGATCAATTTGTGAAGCACCTGGGGGTTCAAAGTGCTCACTATGCATCTAGATATGTTCGTTGGGGGTCTAGTTTCCAAAATGGGGTCACTTGTAGGGGAGCTCCAATGTTTAGGCACACAGGGGCTCTCCATACGCGACATGGTGTCCGCTAACTATTGGAATAATTAGCGGACACCATGTCGTGTATGGAGAGCCCCTGTGTGCCCAAACATTGGAGCTCCCCCACAAGTGACCCCATTTTGGAAACTAGACCCCAAAAGGAATGCATCTAGATGCATAGTGAGCACTTTGATCCCCCAGGTGCTTCACAAATTGATCCGTAAGAAGGAAAAAGTACATTTGTTTTCACACAAATTTTCTTTTTTCATTTTTACGGATCAATTTGTGAAGCACCTGGGGGTTCAAAGTGTTCACTATGCATCTAAATACAGCAAAGCCCATTTTTTTTTTCTAGGACTAATTTTAGAAAAAAAATGGCGTAGGGCTCCGCCATATTTTTGGTCCAGCCAGGTACAACTTGGCAGCTACGGATTGCCACCAACCCCCAGCTGCCTTGTTGTACCTGGCTGGCCACCAAAAATACAGCAAAGCCCTTTTTTTTCTTCTAGAACTAATTCTAGAAAAAAAATGACATGGGGCTCTGCCATATTTTTGGTCCAGCCAGGTACAACTAGGCAGCTGGGGGCTGGAATCCGCAGCATGGAGAGGCCCAAGCGTTCTGGGCCCCCCATGCTGCGAATTGCAGCCCGCAGCCGCCCCAGAAAATGGCGCATTCATTGAAGCGCCATTTTCTGGCGCTGTACCCAGACTCTTCCAGTTGCCCTGGTGCCGGTGGCAAACTGGGTAATAAAGGGCTTAATGCCAGCTTTTTATTGGCAGCTGGCACTAAGCCCGAGATTCATAATATAGGGCCAATGTTAGACCCGCCATTAGGAATCTCTGGTAAATAGTCAGAAAATACACACAGAGAAAAATCTTTTTATTTGAAAAAAAAAAACAAAACAAAATTCGGACTCCATCTTTATTATAAAGATCCGACGTAGTCCACAACGAAGGTCCCACGACGCACGATCGCCTCCGACGTAGTCCACAACGAAGGTCCCACGACGCTCGATCGCCTCTGGTCAATCCAGAGACTGCAGCAAGGGATGAAGTGTCCTCTTCTTACAATCTCTGGGGTCAGAGTTATGGTGCACTGTATGACAATGACCTGTCATACAGTGCACCATGACTATGATCCCAGAGACTACAACAAGAGGACACTTGATCCCTTGTTGCACCCATCCATCCACCTATGCACCCATCATCCACGCACGCACACGTCTATGCACACACACATCTATGCACGCACACGTCCACACACATGTCCACACACGCACACGTCTACGCACGCACACGTCTACGCACACATCCATCTATGCACACATCCACGCACGCACACGTCTATGCACACACACATCTATGCACGCACACATCCACACACATGTCCACACACGCACACGTCTACGCACGCACACGTCTACGCACACTCACATCCACGCACGCTCATGTACGCTCACGTCCACGCATGTACCCCCTATACATTCACCCACCATCAATTCATTCATTCATACATACATACATACATACATACATAGATACATACACATACATGCATACATACACATACATACATACATAGATACATACACATACATACATACATACACACACATACATACATACATAGATACATACATACATACATACACACACATACATACATACATAGATACATGCACATACATACATACACATACATACATACATAGATACATACACATACATACATACATACTTAGATACATACATAGATACATACACATACATACATACATACACACATACATACATAGATACATACACATACATACATACACACACATACATACATACATACATACACATACATATATACATACATAGATACATACACATACATACATACATACACATACATACATACATACATAGATACATACACATACATACATACATACATACATACATACACACACATACATACATACAGATACATACATACATAGATACATACACATACATACATACATACACATACACACATACATACATACACATACATACACATACATACATAGATACATACATACATACATACATACTTACCTCCCTCGTTCCACCGATGAGCAGGAGGAGGCCGGGAGAGGAGGCGGGGCCACAGACCGGCGGGCCGGGCAGAGAAGGAGGAGCTGCAGTAGCGGCGGCGGCGGCAGCAGCGGCGGGTGCACCGAAGTGTGCAGCCCGCCGCAGGAGGTGAGGGGGGGGCCAGGCACAGGGCCCGGAGGTGGGGGCAGCCTGGGGGGGAGCACCAGCGCAGGGGAGCAGGCAGTGTTGCTGGCGGGCGCACGCGGGTGCAGCCCGCCGGCAGATACATTATAATAGAGGGGGGCGGGCGGTTGGGGGGGACGGCGGGGGGGCCCTGGACAGTCCTGGAGCTGGAGGGGGGTGAGAAGGGGTGGGCACTTGCCGATCCACCCCTCCAGATCTGATTGGAGAGCTCCAATCAGATCTGGAGGGGTGAATCCCTATGATTCCCTCCGATCGACAGTTTCACTTTTAAACTGCCGATCGGAGGGGTCCTGGGCATGGGGAGGTTAAACCACCACCTGTGGGGTCATCTACAGGTTGTCACAGAGCAGCAGCATCTGTGACACCTGAGTGACCCGGCTTACAGGGGGTGCAGCAGCTCAAATCTGCCAGGACGTTGTGCAACGTCCTGTGTCGGGAACGGGCAGAAACACAAGACGTTGCACAACGTCCTATGTCGGGAAGGGGTTAAAGTCTCCCATTCCACACAATGTTTGTGATGGCACCACCTGTCACACTCTCATGCATACCTGTTGTCACAGCATATGAGAGATGCTTTTTGTGAACATGACTCCACCTTACAGTTATAAGGCCCTGTGCCACAGTACATTGTTTGCTGCTTCTTTTGAAGCAGATTTTTAGAATCTGTATCAAAATGTGCATGCCTATCCTGAAGCCTGCAAAGTCTATGAGAGTTCAGAAGTGCTGTGCGAACGTGTTTTTTTTTCTTGCAGATTTGGTGGCAGAAAAAAGAAAAACGAACATTATATGCAAAAAAAATAAAAAAAAAAACAACCAAAAAAGGTACCTGACCATTCATAGACTTTGCTGGCTTCAGGAAAGACAAGCAGATTTTGATGCAGATTCTCAAAATTTGCATAACAAAGCATTACACAATGCACCAGGGACAGAGGGTCTAACAAGGTCCAGGGAGAGCCGCAATTGTTGCGAAAGGGCATGAGGATTCCTCTTGCCCCCTTGCTACCTCTACAGAGAAATCTAGGGCAGGGGTAGCCAACTACAGTCCTCAAGGTCTAAAAACATTGCAAGTAGGGATGAGTGAGTACACTCGTTACTATTCGTTACTCGGCGAATAGTACGGTACTTGCTCTACGAGTATCCTAGCGATTACTCGCACAGTAACGAGTACAATGTAAATTAAGGGAATTGTAATTCCTCTGCTGCTGGACCCTATAAGGTCTAGCAGCGGAGGAAAAACCTGTTATTTCCCATTTCATTGTTTTAAAAGCCAGCAGTAAAAAGCCGCTGGCTTTTAAACAATGCTGACAGCTGCTGACAGCTTGCTGTCAGCAGAGGCTGTCACTATTGTTCGGGAGTGAGTGTTCACTCACCGCCCCCTGCGCGGCCCGCTGTCTTCTTCCATGTGTCTTTGCGACTGCAGCCGCATAGCACAGCTGCGGCCGCAAAGCACAGCCGCTATCACTGAAAACCGGATTCTCCTGGATTGTACCGGTCCGGTGCAATGTGGTGCCCCATAACATGGGGCTCTATGGTCCCGGATTGCACCGGACCGGGACAAATCGGTTTTCAATCTGGTTTTCTATTTTTGACCTTCCCGCCTGGATTTTCAAATGAACAGCTGACTCAGGTCAGCTGTTCATTTGAAGTAGCAGTGCTGGCAGGGATCATGTGAGTTCATGCTTGCCTACATGAACTCACATCAACTTTCCCAGGGTGCACAGCTGTGCTACATCTCTGGTGGAGGTTCTCTACCAGAGATGTAGCAGAGCTAAAGAAGAACCCTGGATTAGACTACGGCGGACGGAAGAGGATTTTTGTGTTTTTTTTTTTTAAATCCACTAGAAATTCATGGCGGTAATGTCTACTATTGGCGTGACCGCCATGAATTTCGGGCTTAGGGCCAGCTGATAATACAAAGCTGGCCCTAACCCCTTTATTACCCAGTGAGCGACCGCACCAGGGCCCTGGAAAAGTTGGGTTCAGCGCCAGAAAATGGCGCTTCAATGAATGCGCCATTTTCTGGGGCGGCTGCAGGCTGCCATTCCCAGCGGGGGGTGCCCAGAAGGCTTGGGTTTCCCTGCGCTGTGGATTCCAGCCCCCAGCTGCCTAGCTGGACCTGGCTGGACATAGAAATCGCGCGGAGCCCCACACATTTTTTTTAATTATTTCATGAAGACCAGTTAAAGGGTGATTACATCCGAAACAGTCATTGTTGTCTGCACCTCCACCACCCCCTCCCCTGCAACCTGCACCCTGCTTCATGCCGGAAGGCTGAATAAAAAAGCCTGAGACCAACTTTACATATGGGTGAGTGCCTTCTTTCTTTATACATTTGGAGCATTGTTTAACAGCCAGCTGCTTTTTACCACTGGCTTTTAAACAATGAAATGGGAGATTGCAGGTTTTTCCTCTGCTGCCAGACCTTATAGGCAGCAGCAGAGGAATTACTCGCAATTACTCGCTTACCTATTGACTTACATTGTACTCGCTAGACTTGTAACGAGTACCAAGTATTAGGACCTACTCGCTACAAGTCTAGCGAGTACGAGTATTTTAGTACTCACTCATCCCTAATTGCAAGTTTTCAGGATTTTCTTGCCTTTGGACAAGTGGTTATTTCATCAGCTTCAGAGCGATGTGTGCAAAATTATATTAAAAATACAGTGTTGCTTATGTATAGATAGTCAATATTATTTGCATGGATAACCCCTTTTAGGCAAACAGTAAAAATATAAAGCGTATCTCAAATATCAATATGTTTTTCTCAAATTCAAAAACCTTGTGTTCTCAATTGCAATTCTCAATTCTGTGCATCCATGGTTACATGATACAGAAGGGATGTTGATGTGTAATCTAATCTGACAATCTAGAAGATTGCCTTTGATGTTGTTCCAATAATTATCATAGCGGTACAATTCTATCAAACTTATATTCATCATAAATTATCAAAATTCTTAATTTTATATAAATACATAATTTCAATACTCATTTAAGTTAATGTTTTAACTTAGCAAATCGAGCAGATGCATAGGTAAAATGAGGCTAATAACTGAATAACACATTTAAAGAAAGTTGCTAAGATTAAATCTGTTTTTGCAGTACCTATCTAATCAAATGTCTTACAAAGTTAGTTACAAATAGCTTTTGTTAGATCTTGTATGTTTTTAAATTGGCATACTTATCACAAAATAATTATTTTTAAAATAAAGCTGGCTCAACAATTTACTGTTTAGAAGACTCAGTCTATTATCTTTAAATTCATGTTTTATTCATGTACAGTAGTTATAAAAAGTCTACTTAACTCTTCTAAAATGTCTGGGTTTTATTATCTAAACACATATGAAGATGAAGAATTTCAGAACTTTTCCACTTTTGAAGTCACCTATGATAATAATTTATTCATTTACAGTTAGGGCCAGAAATATTTGGACAGTGACACAAGTTTTGTTATTTTAGCTGTTTACAAAAACATGTTCAGAAATACAATTATATATATAATATGGGCTGAAAGTGCACACTCCCAGCTGCAATATGAGAGTTTCCACATCCAAATCGGAGAAAGGGTTTAGGAATCATAGCTCTGTAATGCATAGCCTCCTCTTTTTCAAGGGACCAAAAGTAATTGGACAATGGACTCTAAGGGCTGCAATTAACTCTGAAGGCGTCTCCCTCGTTAACCTGTAATCAATGAAGTAGTTAAAAGGTCAGGGGTGGATTCCAGGTGTGTGGTTTTGCATTTGGAAGCTGTTGCTGTGACCAGACAACATGCGGTCAAAGGAATTCTCAATTGAGGTGAAGCAGAACATCCTGAGGCTGAAAAAAAAGAAAAAATCCATCAGAGAGATAGCAGACATGCTTGGAGTAGCAAAATCAACAGTTGGGTACATTCTGAGAAAAAAGGAATTGACTGGTGAGCTTGGGAACTGTAAAAGGCCTGGGCGTCCACGGATGACAACAGTGGTGGATGATCGCCGCATACTTTATTTGGTGAAGAAGAACCCGTTCACAACATCAACTGAAGTCCAGAACACTCTCAGTGAAGTAGGTGTATCTGTCTCTAAGTCAACAATAAAGAGAAGACTCCATGACAGTAAATACAAACGGTTCACATCTAGATGCAAACCATTCATCAATTCCAAAAATAGACAGGCCAGAGTTAAATTTGCTGAAAAACACCTCAAGAAGCCAGCTAAGTTCTGGAAAAGTATTCTATGGACAGATGAGACAAAGATCAACCTGTACCATAATGATGGGAAGAAAAAAGTTTGGAGAAGAAAGGGAACGGCACATGATCCAAGGCACACCACATCCTCTGTAAAACATGGTGGAGGCAACGTGATGGCATGGGCATGCATGGCTTTCAATGGCACTGGGTCACTTGTGTTTATTGATGACATAACAGCAGACAAGAGTAGCCGGATGAATTCTGAAGTGTACCGGGATATACTTTCAGCCCAGATTCAGCCAAATGCTGCAATGTTGATTGGACAGCGCTTCATGGTACAGATGGACAATGACCCCAAGCTTACAGCCAAAGCTACCCAGGAGTTCATGAGTGCAAAAAAGTGGGACATTCTGCAATGGCCAAGTCAATCACCAGATCTTAACCCAATTGAGCATGCATTTCACTTGCTGAAATCCAGACTTAAGACGGAAAGACCCACAAACAAGCAAGACCTGAAGGCTGCGGCTGTAAAGGCCTGGCAAAGCATTAAGAAGGAGGAAACCCAGCGTTTGGTGATGTCCATGGGTTCCAGACTTAAGGCAGTGATTGCCTCCAGAGGATTTGCAACAAAATATTGAAAATAAAAATATTTTGTTTGGGTTATGTTTATTTGTCCAATTACTTTTGACCTCCTAAAATGTGGAGTGTTTGTAAAGAAATGTGTACAATTCCTACATTTTCTATCAGATATTTTTGTTCAACCCTTCAAATTAAACGTTACAATCTGCACTTGAATTCTGTTGTAGAGGTTTCATTTCAAATCCAATGTGGTGGCATGCAGAGCCCAACTCGCGAAAATTGTGTCACTGTCCAAATATTTCTGGCCCTAACTGTATATAGCACTATTAATTCCATAGTGCTTTACATACATTTGAGAAACACTGTCCCCAATGGAGCTCACCATCTAAACATCCTATTGGTATGTGGGAGGAAACCAGAGTGCCCGGAGGAAACCTATGCAAACACAGAGAGAACATACAAACTCCTTGAAGATGTTGTCCTTGGCGGGAATTGAACCCATGACTGCAAGTCTGCAGTGCTAGCCATGGTGCCTATGATCTGTATAATTTAATTGAGAAACAAACTGAAAGGGGCCTGGCCTTGCGAGACATGTAAGAAGACGTGGTGCAGAGATGTCTCACTGAAGACCTTGCCATTTATTCTGATAAAGACCCCAGGCATCGAGAGATCAAGTCCACAATCGTAAATAACATTATTATGACCCACAAGAATCAGCGAGTTGCCAAAGTAGGAGGAGGTGGAAGGCCCCAAGATGGTGCTGAGGTAGAGGAGGCTTCTGAGAAAGAGAACGTGGCACATGCAAGGAGGATAGGAATAGCCGCAAAATTGAAGCGGTTTGTCAGGGTGGAGGAGAAGAATGCAAGAGACTCAGGAAATGAAGGTGGAGAGGCAAGGGAGGAAGTAGACATGGAAAAGCAGGAAGAGCAGGAGGGAGAGACAACTCATGGAGAGTCTGGAGCTCTAGACACACAAACATGCTCAAGCTGGAAGACTCCTGAAGACACAAGAGACTGTGCAGGAGAACCCACCATCAAAGATGTATTCACAGAGGTCTCCTTTTTGTAAAGCATTCACTGCCCCGACACAAGTAGATAGATTGAAGAGAGAAATGGCCAGTATTATTGCAGCAATGCAAAAAGCTAATGTGAAAGTGGGAGCATTGGAGGAGAGGCTGCTGAAGACCAGTTTACAAAAATGCAAAAAGCCAAAAATATATATATTCAATGTATCTCTGAACTATCAGCTAAGGTTGACGCCCTGGAAAATTATTCCAGAAGATATAATATAAGGATAATTCAAGTGCCTTAAAAAATAAAGGCAATAATCCCACTGACTCTGTGTCCTGGTTGAAATCTAATGGGGGAGAGGATATTCTGACTAAATGGTTTGCGATTGAGAGGCCACACTGAACACCACCACTAGTTCTGCCTCAGGAAGCTACTCCTCGACCGATATTGGCTAAAACTAGAACCATAAAAGAGCTGACAGTAGATGGACATAAGATCTCGATATTTCCAGATTATTCCTCAGAAGTACAGAAACAAAGAATAAAATATGTGGAGGTCAAGGAGCACCTAAGGGACCAGGGTCTGGCATATTCCATGATGTACCCTGCTAAGTTGAGGCTGGTGGCACTAGGTGGGGTGCATTTTTCCAAGATACCGAAGGAGGCCACAAAGTGGTTGGATCAGCACAGCAAACAAATAAGGTCAGAAGTGGTCAGAGGAAAGTATGCACAAGCATGCATGGATGAAAATGGATAGAACAAAAGGACAATAATAAGTATGGGGGGAGGTTTTGAAAATTATTTGAGTGGACTTTTTTTGAAAATATGGAAACATAAGTGATGTAGCAAGTAAGGAGGGAGGGGAACTGTATGACGTTCAATTTACTAACAGTTGGTTGAAGAGGTTTCAGAAGTAGCAGATAACTGAGAGAGGCTAGGAGTAAATTCACCCACTCGCTCGGTGAGAGAGGACAAGTTAAAGAGATGGAAGTTTTCTGTTAATGTCTTTGATTGGGATTGTGTTAGGTAGGGAGGGATGGTAAAGGGTTGAATAAAGATTTGTAAGTGGAAAGTATGTTATTAGGGACCTTGGCAGTGCGGAACCAAAGAAGGTAGAGATCAAGAAGGGAGATCATTTGAGTACCAATTTGGATGGGGGGCTCAATTAAAGTACTAAGCTGGAATGTTAAGGGCTTATCTAACAGAACCAGAAGGGCTGCAATTATGCAGCATCATTATGTCACAGAAACCCTCGGTGATAGGACGTCAGGTTAGTGAGGAAAGAGAAAGCAACTGACTCTGGGCATCTGGCTTTAACCTTGTAGGTGTAGCTGGATGCCCCTTCCCCTTTGATCCCATTGGTCATTTGGCTACCAAATTATTGCCTCACCTGAGGAGGGGTGGAAAGGAGTACGGAGGCACTGTCATTGTATCTTCCTATAGTATTGGCCAGGTGGGCACCATAATCAGAGGCACGTTCTTTATTTAGTTCCATGCCTGCCAGACTGTGGAGTCTGTAAATATAGCCCCGGACACACAAAAAAGATGAGGAGATTTTTGGTATCTTTCTGTGTTTTTTATTATAAAGGTATGGAGGGACATACAGACCAGCCACTATGCTGCTGCTACACTTGCACTAAGGACGGAGTCACCTGCTGAGTATCCCCTGAGGGTACTGGCCTAGCGGATGCTCATGTGGGAACCTACCCACATACTCTAACCACATCCACATGATTCACTTGAGAAAGGCTCGCCTTGAGCCGAAACGTTGTGTGATACAACTTGTTCTTGTCAACCTTTATAATAAAGAACACAGAAAGATACCAAAAATCTCCTCATCTTTTTTGTGTGCCGGGCTATATTTACAGACTCTGCAGCCTTTTTTTCCCCAGAGCACCCAAACGGTGGTTGAGCTGTACTATATGCTCTCTAAAATGCCAGACTGTGGAGACCTGAGTGTCTGAAATAATGCCTTTTCTCCCTCCCACCATACCGATATAACAACGCGAATTTGTCCAGATGAGTTGAAACAGGTCGGTAACAGTTTACTCATTTTCGTGAGCAGAGAAGGGCACTTAATAACATGCTTATTGCCGAATGCCCTGTCCGCGACAGATACCTATCTGCAGGCCAATTAGCAGTTACATAACTCGTGTCCTTTTATACATTTTCCGCCATGGAGGATCATGGATATAACCTACACAGGACACCGACCCCCCCCCATCAACATCAAGGCCTGTTTGACTCCAACCTGTAAACCGGACAAAAATATGTCTAAACCTACGTCCAAGATGTAAACACCATCAGGTTTTAGTAGTCTTAGTAAGGATAAGTTATTTCCTTCCACTTAGTGATGACGTACCACTTCCCCTTACGGATTTTGCCATCTGTACATTGATTTTTCTCTTGAATCGCGCTGTGGCTTTTATATCGCTTGCACTGTGCCACATGGCTTGTGGTACTATCTGTGACCACACCAATACCATATCTGGAAAGAAGCAGGTGAAACTTCCTATGTCTGATCTCACTACGGTACAGAGTTCAGCAATTTTGTATGAGCTAAGAACATTGCTGCTGGCATTGTATGACCAATATTACCGGCCCATTGGGCAACTCCAGTAACTCTGCAGCTAAAGCTCTTGTTAGGAATTTCTATGAGATCTGGATGGAGACTAAGACTTTGCTCAAACAGTTTTCTGTTCAGATTGAAAGGTGCGTTTGGATAAGGGATGCCTGGATCCTCATTCATTCTGGTCTGGAGACAAGGTATGGCTCTCTTCGAGATATATCCGTCCTAAGGTGCCTTCCTACAACTTGGGACCTTGCTTCATGTCTTCCTTTGATGTGCTCCAGAGGATCAATGCTGTATCCTACAAACTGAAGCCCCAAGCCTCCTTGCACATCCCCAACTCCTATCATTTGTCTCTCCTCAAACCTGTAATCCTGAGCTTCAACTTCAGTAATGCTGGTACCCTGGTTTCACTGTTAAGTGAGGATGATGTCTTTGAAATAAGAACATCCTGGCCATGAAGAAATTAGGAGGTAGGACAGTCTTTCTAGTTAATTAAATGGGTTTTAGCCCTGAGGAGAGGTCTTGGGAGCCCAATAAAAGCATTAATGCCCCTTTCCTCATGATGAGATTCCTTTCGGACCTGGAAAAGAGGGGCGTAAGGGGGAGGCACTGTCACATTCGCCATAGCACCGGGATTCCCACAGCATGGAGAACCACAGCATACCTATGTATAAGAATCCCGGACACTAGTCGCGCTTTATTTAGCTCTTCCCCTGCTTCTGCTCTAGGGTGTTGCTCAAGTCTTTAATATAACAAGTTATTTATCATAAATGATAAGAGAGAAGACGGCACTCACCCTGTTTTTCTTTGAAGGTGAATTTTCTTTATTCCAAGTGTGGCGCCCCACTACATAGGTGTCCACAAAAGGGGTACTGCACCCAGAAAAGCGGTGAAGTACTCCACTGCAATTGAGACAATGTTAAAAGATGGAGCCCTAGAGCTGACACCCACACACTAAGAAGTAGGTGGGAGGGAACCCTGGGAGGATATATAGTGGCCTTTAGGGGGAACTAGTGAGCAGTCTGGGAGAAGCAAGGAGACTGAGAGGAGGAGGTGGAAGGAGCAGGCAAACAGCCTGCAAAAAAACAAGAGGGCCATCTCGGCTGAGGGGCCCTGAGAAGGAACAGATCCCAAACAAAAAGAGGAAGAAAGCAAGGAAACTCAGGATTGCCGAGTTAACTTGAGTGGGGAGCGAATAACGGATAGAGTTTGCCCCATAGGAAGAAACCCGGGTACCGGAGCCCGCACCTGTGAGTACTCTAAGTCTCACAGAAAATCCGTATAACATGGATATTATAAATACGGCCCTGACTCCCAAACATCCCACAAGAGGGAAGCCAGAAGCGCATTAGGCAGCTGCGGCATTCAACAAAAGGTTAACCTGACGGGTACAAAAGGGAGAGGAGACTGAACATGAAGCAGCAGGAGGCCAGATCATCTACAGGAGATCAGGCTTCACACTGAGAACAGAATAGAAGGAAAGGAAAGGAACATAAAGGAGGGTTCCATCTGCAGCCAGAAATCCCAATTGCAGCCAGGAGCATTCGCCAGTATACCATCTAATGAACTGTTTAACTGTAAGGCTGAACGAGAGTGTTCAAGTAAAGTTACCCAGTGAAGTGAAGCTTTGACTCTGCTGCATCCTTTCAAATATAAACTGTTTGCTTTACAGCATTACTGCCCCGGTGGTCCAGTCCCGCCTGCGGGGACCATTCCATCCAAGCCGCAATACCACCGACCACCAGAGGACTGTGGCGGCGCTGGTGGCCATCACCAGACTCAGCAGGTGGCGTCACGACAAAGACAACTTGTAAATAATCCCTTGTAAATAATAACCCAAGCAATTTTCAGTTGACCCCCAAGGGCCACAGCTTCGGGATGGCCACCCATGACTTCCCTGATTGAAGAGCCCAAGAGCCGAGTACCCCATAGCCCTGGGTGTGCGTCACATGTTCATGGAGTAGGGTACAAGAGGTTAGGGAGGGAAGGGGGTGCAGTGGAGGACGACGGGCGCACCGTTTTGCCTTGTTCAGGCTTTTACGGGTCCAACCGTAGATATGGGGGACCCCTTCCCTGAATGCAGCAGACATGCTGCATTCAGTGCTGCATTTAGTTTGCCAAGCACCAGGGAGGTGACAGATCCTCTTTAAATTCTCACCTATCAGCCAGCTGAGAAAAACTGCTGTGCTGATACTGTATACAGGTCCTTTGATCAGTCTAATGCTGCTGATAATATGCCTTCACATGTAATTGAACCATAAATTTGTACTGCCACTTCTTCATCCTCCAGTTCACCAAATAAGGTAAGCTTTCTGGTTTAAAAAGAACTCTGCCGAAAGGTCTTATCATGCTCGTTAATTTCTCCCCTCTGGTCACCGGAGAGTTTAACCTAATGCTGAACTTCTCTTACATTTTTTCTGTTGGCCTAAATGGAGTCAAGATATCTAGCAATTTGCAGCATTCTGCTCGTCAAGCCTCTCTTGGTCCTCTTCACACTTTTCAATGTCCAAAAGAGTCTTGAGCTGAGATCTTTTATGGACTTTCTATTGATCTTCATGAAGTGCAGTGGATCACTACTGTCTAAGCTGCAGTAGACTGAAGCTCCAAAATGTCTTCTTTTGTGCTCTTACCCAGTCCACAGTTTTCTTCTTTTTCGTTTTAAACTTCCTGTTTCATGGCCTTTCAGGTTATATATTCTTTGACCGTGGTGTGCAATTTGTTTTCAGGTTCTGAAAAGCGCTCTACAAGAACATAAATATTTTCCTGGAATTCTTCTTGGCCTATTAACCCCAAAGTAATAAGCAAATAAAACCAGTCTTTGGAATATTTTGCAATTTCTTCCAAGATAACTGGCAAAACCTGTTTCCTTTTGCTGAATTTGCCTGTAACAATTATGTTTCAAAGTCAGTTTTACACATAGACTTGCATTGGTAATTCTCATCTGGTATATGCATATATCACACAAAGTCCCCAGCCAGAATCACCTTGGCAACCATTAAAAAAAAAGATATAGATATTGATAAATAGACATATATTGATACATATGAAAGAGTGTGGATAGTAGCAGTGTGTCTCTGCCTTCTCCCAGCCCTGTCTGTGTGGACAGTTTCCTGAGGGCACCAGGACACAGTGACATAGGTCCTTCAGAAACTAAGTGGCAGGAGGGATATCCTGGTCTGGCTGTGATTTCAAAAGTGTGGGAGGAAGGGAAGAAGGTAAAGGGAGAGAGCATAAAGAATCTGGTGTAACGATAATGGTGGAGTTCACTGCTAACCAGTGCAAAGACTGAATGTTAAGAGACTTTTCTCCAAGCTTCTGTCGAGCCCAGGCTTTGGGGTACTCAGGTATCAGGCTACAAGGGGTTAAAGCTCCTGTTGTCACGGGGAGTGGTGGCCGCGCCTGATCCCGTGTCCTGGGTATATCTTCAAAAAGGGGTTTATATTTACAGGGCATGCTATATACAAGATGTCGTGAAGCCACCTTTAGTTTCTGGTGATGTGTCACCAGCGCCGCCACAGTCCGCCGGAGGTAGATGGTAATGAGGCAAGGTGGCAAAGTCCTCTACAGGTAGGGCTGGACCTCCAGGGCAGCGTAGTGTGAAGAAGCAGCTTGTAGTGGAGCTGTAGATGGAATGGGGAGTGCTGGAGCAGTCTATTAGGGGCACTTGGATGGAGAGGAATGACGCACACACACTGCAGAAGTCTCTTACCTTTTACTGATGGTATGCAGGTAAAACATCCAGGGCACTGACCAGATTGCACAGTGGGTCCCCACAGCAAGTGGGTATAAGGCCTCCTCTGTTCCTCTGTAATGATTGAAGCTCAGTCTGCTTGCAGCCAGACTTGCCTCCTCTCTCTTCCTGACTCTGATATCTGTCTCTCCTCCTGTGCGGTCTCCGGGTTACCCTCTCTGATCACTGCGGTGGTACATTGCTGTTTCTTGCTCCCTCTCTTTGACCCACAGGGGGACCGGGAGGCTGCAGTCTCCATGGTGCGACAGGGTTCTCTGTGGTCTGCGGATCCCCAAAGTCCGGTACGTCTTAGGGCGAACTCCCTCAAGTTCTTTGCTCCCCTTAGGCTGTCAGCCCCTCGCCTTCTGTCCCACGTAGGCTTGTGGGACATCAGAAAAGCCACTCCGGGTCACTAATTTGGGTCTAACCGCGGCACCGACCACCAGGACGTCTTCGCAGCTCTCCTAGCGTCTGCACACTCTGACTAACTCCACCCCCAGCAGCAGTATTTATAGGGGATCTTGCCTAAGGTCAGCAAGTGGAGCATCCCTACTGTGTCGGGGTGGAAGATGTTGCATGTAGTAGGTACCTGCTGTGGAAACCCAGCTGTGCATTAGAGAAGTCTGGGGCTACCTGTGTGAGCAGGGTGCCACACTTCTCAGTGTGAGTTTAAAGTCCCTTGCCTATATGAAGTTGTGTTTCTGCATTAGGAAGAGTGCAGAGCATGTGAGATTTGTGTGACTCTTTGGGAGTTCTGGAGAAGTCCATCATGGACAAGAGACTGTGCATGGAACGAGCCAAGCGGTCAGTACCTAGAAGAGGAAAGAGGACATCTTCCCTGTGAAGAAGCAGGCAGTCTGCTGCCAGGGGAAATGTGAACTAGTACTAGAGAAGAGACTGGATTCTATGTCATCCATGTTGAGGAGATCCTGAAGAGGATTGCAAGCCCTGGTGTAGCGTCTTTCCCTGAATGTACTTTGACTCCTGGAAACTTTAGAAGTAAATCCCCGGTGTGTGGGCTCAGCATCCACAGACAAGATAAAGGACCCCTTTTGCTTTCGTTCCTTTTGTTTTTAGCCCCCGAAGATTCCTGGGAGTGGATGCAGCCAGAATAATCCACAGACCTCTGTTGGACTCCAACAGAGTTCACTGGTATCGTTAGCTCAAATACCTGGGTAGCCACTACTTTAGATAAGAATTATATATGTTGTGTTTCCCTATGTTTGGAGGAATAGCACTAATAAGACTGTACGTCCACATTTTGTCTCAAGGCCCCTTGCTAGTGCACATTCATCCTGGTTTACACGTGTTTTGCTGTTGTGCAAGTGAAAGACTGTTTTTCATTATATCTTCCTAGGTAAACTTATCCCTGTTGACAGTGATACATACCTGGTAGGAACGTTGAGACTAACATGATGAACTCAAGGCTTATTGCTGGGTGCATGTAAATATTAAGTGTAGTAGTTATGTGGAAGTATCTTATATTGCATTTCCCTCTAAAGATTCCTGTTGTTTTCTTCCGTAAAGGAAAGTGTTTGTGGTACTTCTGCCTCTGGCTAGGGTCACACATAAGCCCTTGGTCCGTTTTTGGCTTCAGAATTTAGATTTTTTTTCCTAAGTCCAAAAACGGATAGAAAAACGGATTAGATGTAATAAACACCCTATCCGTTTTTTTCTGCACCTAAAAACATTGCTAGGTACGTTTTTGAGTCAAACACGTTGCTAGCAACGTTTTTGGGGTCTGTTTTTAAAAAAAAATAAAATTTTAACATGGGCCCTATAGAAAAACGGATCCTTTTTCTTGGGTGCCTTAAAAAACAGATCTGTTTTTTCATGAATTTTGGTCAAAAAATGACTAAGTCCAAAAACGTTCAAAAGGTGCACCCAAAAAAAACGGATTGGTCATTGAAATCACTTCCAAAAATGGATTTCTATGTGTGACCCTAGCCTCTCTCTGTTTTGTGAATTGCTGGATCCAATTTGGATCTATGGTTATTATAGATAGATAGATAGACTGTATACATAAATAAATAGATATTTTTTAGCTATATAATTTCACAATGTCCTTACATATTATGAACATGCACCTTTTAGCGCCATTCATGTGGCACTAAAGAGTGCTTAGCCTTGTTTAACCTAATAAATAAATGATTACATAAAAAACATGGGGTCCCCTATATTTTTGTCAACTAGCAAAGGTAAAGCAGACAGCTGTGGGCTGATTTTTTCAGGCTGTGAAATTCCATAGTTTTGTGGCCCTTCCAATTCTTACAATATTTATCAGACAACCCCATAAATAACCCTTTAAGTCAAAAGAAAAAAACACACACACACCAAAAAAGTAAAAAAAAATATAAAAAACACTTCCCGGCTTTTTCCCAGATTCAACAATATATTGTTATAACAAAAAGCCATACAGATTCGACATAGTCCAGGGAATCTGACATGGTCCAGGAAATCAAATATAGTCCACTTATTGAAACCTGAAAGACATAAAAAGAGAGAAATAAAACAAATGTTCAACCATATATTAGAAAGTAGAATTACCACGCTGGCCCAAACTTCCCATAATGTTCCTTGTCCAACTATTTTTGTATGTGTGTTTTTTTTTCTTTTTACTTACTGGGTTAGCAAACACCTTTCCATTAGTAATACAGATGAGTGAACACCTGAGAGTTTGAACTTGGTTTGGTTCTCCAAATGCAGGGTGTTTGCCGAATTGTTCACCAAACCTTGCAATGCACCACACAGCAGAGAGACCCTAACAAGAGTCCCCACTTTTCCAAAACGTAAGTTCACACTACAGCAAAGTGGTATGTATCCATTAAAAAAAATTGTATTGGACCACAATAGCAGCAAGTCGGAAGGCCTAGCTCCAGCATTTCAAGGTTGAGTATTTAGGAAATACTGCACAAGTGTCATGAGCAGGTATTGTGCTCAAAGTGTCCTGCTCAAGGGATGCACCACACAGCAGAGAGACACTATCAAGAGTCCCCACTTTTTCAAAAATTAGGCACAGTCACCACTAAAATGGCAACAATTACCCCAGAGTAGATATATTGTAATGTGGGACTTAATGCAGCACACCGAAAATTACACCAGCGTCTAGTCTCCTCATTCTGACGCTGAGGTGGAAAAGTCCTTGAAGATCCATGACTTGTTCTTCTTGTTAAACATTAGGCAATCTACACTGTCGGTGGACAGCAGTATGTACTTATCCATAAGGACGACACCAGCAGTGCTGAAGACACAATCTAAGAGAATGCTGGCTGCCATGCATGACAAAATCTCCAAGGCATAAGTGGCGAACTCAGAACACTTTTCCAGTTTAGAAGCATAAAATGCACAAGGGTCCAGTTCCACAGTCATGGCATCAACTATAGATACTCCTGCACATTCCTCTGTAGGCGTTTACTATGTTTCAGAGTTATCCTTTTTTGATGTGGCAAAGGCTGGTCTAAAAAAAATGGTCAAATTGACAGCACAGAAATTGCTGGTAACAGATATGCTGCTGTTGGTAACATTTCTGTGATGACGACTTGACATTCCCTGGGTTGGAAGCGTAAAACTGCAATGCGCAATAAGTCCGCCACTGGTGTTTGGAGGAAAAGCAGTCCTCAGATTGTCTTAAAGCTTCTTTTGATACTCCTGCCTGCGTGTGTCCCTTTCTAGGGTGAGAATAATTTTGGCAAATTTACTTTTTTACCGGGGATCTAACAGTGTGGCAATCCAGTAGTCAGTATTACTTTGAATGCTAACAATCCGAGGATCATGTTGCAGATAGTGCATCAAGAAGGCACTCATGTGTCTTGTTCATCTAGGAGGCCAAATTCCTTGTTGTGTTGGTGGCGGGGAAACATTCCAACTTGCTTCCTCTGCCCTCTCTCGCCAACCTCACACAACAGAATTGTGACCAATATTTCCCTCATCTGCTGAGTCTTCTGTCAACATTGCCTCTTTCTCCTCCATTTCTTCCTTGCCTCCTGCACCTTCATCAATGAGCCCACATTGATCTCTCTCCTCCACCCTCCTTTGCCACCCGCCTCTGTGCTGATAACAGTCGGGACTCGGGACCTTTCAGATCTTGTTATCCCTTGTACATGTGTCCCTCCTCTATTTTCTCCTCTTCCTTTTGGATCACCACCTGACTCCTCATGCTGGTCAAAATGTGCTCGAGCATGCACATTGGGGGAAATAAATATTTGATCCCTTGCTGATTTTGTAAGTTTGCCCACTGACAAAGACATGAACAGTCTATAATTTTAAGGGTAGGTTAATTTTAACAGTGAGAGATAGTATTTGATCCCTCTGGCAAAAAAGACTTAATACTTGGTGGTAAAACACTTGTTGACAAACACATCAGACATTTCTTGTAGTTGATGATGAGCTTTGTGCACATGTCTGGAGGCATTTTGGTCCACTCCTCTTTGCAGATCATCTCTAAATGATTAAAAGTTCGAGGCTGTCGCTTGGCAACTCAAAGCTTCAGCTCCCTCCATAAGTGTTCTATGAGATTAACATCTGTAGACTGGCTAGGCCACTCCATGACCTTAATGTGCTTCTTTTTGAGCCACTCCTTTGTTGCCTTGGCTGTATGTTTTGGGCTATTGTCGTGCTGGAAGACCCAGCCAAGACTCATTTTTAATGTCCTGGCCGAGGGAAGAAGGTTGTCACTCAGGATTTGATATATGGCTCCATTCATTGTCCCATCAATGCGGTAAAGTAGTCCTGTGCCCTTAGCAGAGATACATCACCAAAATATAATGTTTCCACTGCCATGCTTGACTGTGGGGATGGTGTTATTTGGGTCATAAGCAGCATTTCTCTTCCTCCAAACACGGAGAGTGCCAAAGAGCTCAATTTTTGTCTTATCTGACCACAGAACCTTCTCCCAATTACTCTCAGAATCACCAAGGTGTTCATTGGCAAACTTCAGATGGGCCTGCACATGTGCCTTGCTGAGTGGTGGGACTTTGCAATCACTGCAGGATTTTAATCCATTACGACATAATAAGTTACCAATGGTTTTCTTGGTGACTGTGGTCCCAGCTACCTTGAGATCATTAACAAGTTCCACATGTGTACTTATAGGCCATTCTCTCATCTTCCTCATGATCCTGGATACCTCACAAGGTTATTTTTTTCATGGAGCTCAGATCGTTGTGGATTGACACTTATTTTGTACTAGCTGGGTGCCCGATGCAGATGCATCGGGATTCTAGCAGAGCGAGTCTCTGACTCGCAATGGCCGCTTCACGGGCAATGCTTCGCGCTGCTAAGGCGACTCACCATGCCCGCTGCGCGGGCATAGCGAGTCGCCTTAGAACTGCTCGCAATGGCCGCTGCGCGGCCAATGCTTCGGTCGTATCCACATGACGACATTGACTCGCAGCGTGAGCGGACTCAAAAGGGGCAAAAATCCCATTCGTGATTATATAATAGATTTCTTCTTTTTTCTTACAATTGCACCAACAGTTGTCTCCTCTCACCCAGTGTCTTACTTATGGTTTTGTAGCCCATTCCTGCCTCGTGCAAGCCTAGAATCTTTTCTCCGACATCCTTAGAAAAGTCTTTGGTCTTGCCCATGTTGTAGAGGTTAGAGTCTGAGTGATTGAGTGTGTGGACAGGAGTCTTTGATACAGGTGACAATTTAAGACAGCTGTCTTTAATGCAGGAACCAGAACTCCTAATGGTTGGCAGGGGATCAAATACTTATTTCTCTCTTCAAAATGAAAATACATTTATATAATTTAGGCAATGTGATTTTCTGATATTATTTTTAATATTCTATCTCTGACTGTTAAAATTAACCTACCTTTAAAATTATAGACTGTTCATGTCTTTGTCAGCGGTAAACTTACAAAATCAGCAAGGGATCAAATACTTATTTCCCCTACTGTAGATGACTGGAATAGTCATGCTGATAATGGCATCATCTGTGCTAAACATCTTTGTTATGACTTCATAACTGTGCAGAAGGGGGCAGAGGTCCTTGATCTGTGAGAACTCCATCAGCGTGATTTGCCCTACTTCAGACTTGTGTTGGCCGAGGTTGTACGTCATCACACAGTGCACCAGGGTTTGTTTATGCTACCACAGTCACTGCAACATGGGCAGAATGGAATTCCTTTGTGTCGGCACATCACATGTAAAGTGGTTAACTGACATGCTGAAAGTCTTCTGTAGTGACGAAAGTCATTGAGCCGTGGGTGTGAACGGCGTAAGTGAGCACACAGTCACCATGCCCTCTGCAACAGTGCATTTAGGCCTGGATACTGGCCTAGAAATTGCTGGATGACCAGGTTTAGGACATGAGCCATGAATACACATATAAAGATAAAAAGAGAAAGGAGACGCGCAATGAGAGGGACCCGCTGCCACTCTGGAGATAAGAGAATTATGATAAGACCCTCACCTAAAGAGGTTGTGCTGACCCCGCACAACCTCGGTGCTGCGTAATGTGAGACAGTGCTGTGAGGAATGCTGGCTCCAGGGAATCTGCTCTCTAGTCACGTGGTCCTCCTCAGCTGACCTGGCTCTGACATCAGATCAGGTCCTTGTGTGCTAAAGCACAGGTCCTGTAGTGTGCAGCTCCACACGATCTCCCAGAGGGAGATAGACAATATATGTGCAGAAAAAATTTGTGTTTTAAGGAGAGCTCCTTAAAACAAAAATTTTTTCTGCACATATGTGCAATACACGTGTCTCCTTGCCCTAGCGTAAGGCCACACCCGGGTTTGCAGCATTGTCGCACACAGCCTTTACTGGCTACAGGTTCAGTGGAGACAGCCATTGATGAAACTTGTTCTCCATAGCTGACCATATCTCCTCAGCTGTGTCATTCAGATTTCCCAGGCATTTTAATGTTAACCTAGCCTGATGCTGTTGAACATCATAGTAAGAAAGTGTGCTGTATTCCTTCTGTAGGGTTGGAAACACCTGTCACACTACCACAGAGGTTTTGGGTGCAGGTGGAGGCCCTAGAAGAGGGGAAGGATTCTGAAGCAATGGAGGAAGTGCTACATAAAGAGGTTTTACTCACAGACCATTGGAATGGCAGGCCCATCCCCTGCAGTCACCAAAGTGCTCGGACCCTTCTTTGTCCAACCCTGGATTGAACTCCCAAAGATTTTGTGCATCGGTGCAGATCATTACCTCCTCTTCACTCGGTGAAGTTTTGCAGCTGACCTCACAGTCTATAGTATACATTAACAGCTCTGCAGACTCGGCTATCTGTGTTGACCCACAGTCAGTAGAACGGCTGGAGACTTGTGACATGTGAGGAAACACGTGTGATTGGGCTGACACCTGTGAGGACTGCATTGTGTGTGCTGTTGAAGTTGAGGTGGAGGAGAGGCCTCTTCATGGAGCTCTTGATATCCATTGTAGAACCTGCTCTTTCTAGACCTCATCTACAAGTTGTAGCAATGTGCTGCTGCCTAAGTAAGGGTTGATACCAGACTGTCCACTAATAGAAGTTGACATTTTTATTTGCCTAGAAGCCAGTGTTTGTTGAGGAGCATGTTTGGTTACTTTATTATGTACCCCACAAACACTCAGTGTGTTCACCACATTACCACCATGCCTATTCCTCTTTTCCACCATGACCATGGATTTTACCACTCATATTTGATGGTAACAGATTTGCAAGTTTCTTGAAATCTGGGGATGTGAATCCAGCAGATCAGATTTGCAAAAAACTGGCCCTAGGCAAAAGCTCTGGTTGTTGTCTGGATGTGGCACTTGCCAGATGTGGCGCTAAGATTTGATGCAGATGTTGACACAAGCACCACTGCACTACTGGGGATTTGCCAAAACATTTTACTAGGCAAAAACTGTGGTTGTTACATGGATGTGGCACTTGCCAGATGTGGCACTAAATGGATTTTTGCACAGATTTGGTGCAGATGTCGACACAAGCACCACTGCACCACTGTGGCTTTGCCAAAAACTGGTATTTAGCAAAAACTGTGATTTCTTCCTGGATGTGGCACTTGCCAGATGTGGCACTAAATGGTTTTTGCACAGATTTGGTGCAGATGTTGACACAAGCACCCCTGTACTTCTAGGGTGTTGCCTAAAAATAGTAATAAGCAAAAACTGTGGTTGCTGCCTGGATCTAGCAATTGCCAGATGTGGCAATAAATGTTTTTTGTACACATTTAATGCCGATGTTGACACAAGCACCACTGTACCCACTGGGGATTTGACAAAAAAATCGTACTAGGCAAAAACCTTAGTTGCTGCCTGGATGGGGCACTTGCCATATGTGGTACTAAATTTGTAAAAAAAAAATTTCACAAGCCCCACTGTACCACAGAGAATTTGCCAATAATTGGTATTAGACAAAAACTGTGGTTGCTGCCTGGATGTGACACTACATGGTTTTCAGCACAGGATTGCAGCAGCTGTAAAACATAATGTCACAGGTGTGTCAGTAGCTACTCAGCTCAAGCAGTGAATTGAGATTCTGTTAATTGCTGTGTGGATCTCCTCAAGCTAAGTGTTTCTTCCTTCCCTCTTTATTTGTCAGAAACCCATGTGCTGTTGATAGCTAAGCAGGTTGTGTCTGGGCTAGTACTGGCATGGGAAACCGGCTGGAACCCTGTTTTTTTTTGTGCCGGGCATCGTTGGTCCATGCGCCGCTGTCCTGCATGGTTTTAGACATTCCCTTGTCCTTCATGACACATGAGCACCACTGGGAATTTGTTAAAAACAATGCTAATAATCCCTAAAAAGGGCTGTTTTAGGAAGTGACTCACCGCGGCCGGGACTCCGGTTTAGACAGGCGTCGTCTTCTTCCTCCTTGTCACGGGGTGCCGCGCCTGCCGGTAGTGGGGCCTGGTAGAGTGCAGATCAAAAGTTGAAGACGTCTTGCGGGAACAGATTAAGGGGTTAATTGTTTCGTGACGCCACCTATGAGTAGTTCGGTAAGTCCTACCGACGCTTCGGGACCTCCGGGGGATGGATAGCAGCAAGATGGAACGCTCCCCACAGGCTGAGCGCTGAGCGGTGATCCCCGGAGGCTGGAGCTGCATAAGATGTTCTGCGGCAGCTGCGGTTGCCTTGCGTGCAGGCGGACGTAGTCATAAGGAAGCACGGACACTGTAAATCTCTGTAACGGGTCTTTTACTGTAACCAGCAAGCAGTACATGGCATACAGTTAACGGGTAGTCGACCGGGTGGACTCAGCAGTGATAGGTGTCCCTCAGAGATCCGCGGTGTTCCTCCATTCTAGCTAAGTGTTTGCCGTTGTCGCCCAGGAATACCAGAACAGGTACGGGGAGGCTGCTTCAATGCCCTATCCAAAGTATACGTGATGGATGTTTTGGGGAGCCTTGGATCCCTCGGTGGGTACACCGCTGGTTGGACGACTGGAATTTGGCGGGTGGTGGGGTGCTCCTGTAAAGCTGCTCCTCCACTCTTCTGGTTCGCGTAGCAGAGGTGAACTGCTGCCAGCTTTGGTACCAGTGAACCGGCTGTGAGTTGGGCACAGGAGTTTTTGAGAACCCGTGTGATGATGCCCGATCCCGGTTGTTCAGGCCTCAGGTGCTGACACCCGACCAGTGACGGCCCGGGGGCTGCACAGCGGTGCAGAGCCCCGCTCCTACGTTACTCCTTTCTCTTTTGTGTCTCTCGCCGACTTTTTCTCGACTACTCTACTAATTGTGTTAACCTCTCCTACACACTACCCTTGCACTCCGCCCACCAGGACCTGGATTGGTCCCCTCTACTAGTGTTGCATGCAGGGTATGGATCTCTGTGTTAACCACATAACTACTGGGTCAGATAATATTGCTGCTGCATTTATGGCTGCAATACCTTCCTGTGACGCACTCATTGCGGGGCGCCACACTCCCCCTTGGTTAAATTCGCTTGTCTCCAAGCGTCGCACTACCCACATTACAGAGGATGTTTTTTATATTTTACAACAGGTAATACACTTTTATTAATAATAGGTCATTATTTTACGCAAAAATAAGGCAGGTAAAATAAACAGGTGACACTTTTGCGAGCCCGGCGGACGGTCGGCTGTCCTTAATGACAGTTCAGGCTGTAGCCGCCAGATCACACAGTCAGTGATTAACAGGAACAGAGTCAGTGATTGTACAGAAGCAGAGTCAGTTATTGAGTCCAAGTTTTTGAGTCACTGGCGCAGAGAACGATGGCGCACACGGATAGCGAACCACCCATCCATACAAGCATACCGCTCATAGGTGACTATGTCGCCCTGGTATAAGTCGCGATCGGGATGTCCTCTGGGCAAATGCAACTCTACTTCCCGACGCCCCACAAACACTTCTTCGTTCAAACCCACCTCCCAAGCGAACCCCCACCCTTTAGACAGATAAAAGGTGTAAATTCTACCTTCGCGGCGGAGTTCATCAGGCAGCGGCGGTTGGCGGCGAGCCTCGGCACGGGCCCGCATGTTGGCGCGTTCACGGGCTTGTCACTCCTCTCGTCGACGCTGGCGTACATCTCCGTCGGAACGGCTCGGGATGTGAAGATGAACGGTGGAGCTGGTGGTTTGGTAGGAAGCTTGGGCTTGGCGGACAGTCTGGACTGAAACCCGGTTGAACGGCACAGGGGAAGGTGCCGCTGTTGCACCCGACCAGTGTACCCGAGCTGGTTGTTCGGACGGAGGATCCTCGCTGTCTCCCCAAGCAAAACCGGTGTCAAGATCCTCAGGAATGCTGCGGGTCTCGTCGTCGTCATCCTCTTCTTCCTCGACGACCACATCGGGCTGCTCGATGGTTGGAGATGCTGGAACAGGTTCCTCTGTACAACAGGGCGGTGGTGCTGCGGATCCTTCCTCGGGGACGTCCTGCAGGGCTTCCAGGCTGCCTGCCTCTTCTTCTGTTTCTGCAGGTAGAGGTGTCTCAATCCCGGTCACCAGGTAGGCCTCGGCAGTAGCAGAGGAGGCCTCCGGTACGGGGATGAAACAGGCAACAGTCTCTTGGATGGTACAACTGTTGACGGGTTCCTCAGGGGGAACCTGGTAGATGTCAAGTTCTTCGGTGGAGCATGTTGTAAGCTCCGGCTCAAAAACGGGGTCGGCTGCGGTTCCAAGCGCTGGGACGGGTGGAGATGCGGTCTCTACCGGGATGAAACAGTCGATGGGCTCTGGTGAGGACGCAGGGCAAGCGGTAGGCGTTGGTGAGGTCGTGGAGAAACTGGCGACATCATCCGGGCCTGGGTTGGGTGTACCCGGTCGTCTCTGCTGCATCGCATGATGTAGTCTACGGCCTAGGCTCGCGATCCAGCTACGGCTTGTCCACTCGACAGTTTCCATGAGCCTCACCCGGAGGTCTTGCAGAGCTTCTCGCCAAAAGTCGGGGCTGCCATCGACGTTGAGGACAGGACCCGGACCGGGGTGGCCTATGGCTGCTCTGGCCTCGGCTTCCACTTGTTGCATGAGGTCTAGGAGTCTCAAACTGGCCATCTTTGTAGAGGAACCACACCTGTCTAACCGGTAACCGTTCTGGTAGAGAGCTGGTGAAGAAAATTGGTCACACTCCCACTTCCTTGGGGCTTTTGTAGTCCAATGGTGGGAAAAAGTCTTTGGTCCGCCCCCCTGGTTGATTCGAGCAATCAGGGCGGACAATGAGTTTGGCGCCTTTGCCTTTAGCCCTCCCACGAAGAGGGGTGGTGGCTCTCTCCTGGGTTTGCACGTGGCGATCCTCATGGTGGGGATGCCATCTTGGGCGCCATCTTGGCCCAACGGTGAAAAGGCGGGAAAGTTCTTTTAGGGACGAACAAAGTCCAAATTGTAGGCATTAAAGTCTTTTAAAGCACATTATACCCGTCAGGGAACGGGCCTGCTCGTATCCTGTTCGTGACGCCATTTTCTGACTCACCGCGGCCGGGACTCCGGTTTAGACAGGCGTCGTCTTCTTCCTCCTTGTCACGGGGTGCCGCGCCTGCCGGTAGTGGGGCCCGGTAGAGTGCAGATCAAAAGTTGAAGACGTCTTACAGGAACAGATTAAGGGGTTAATTGTTTTGTGACGCCACCTATGAGTAGTTCGGTAAGTCCTACAAACGCTGCGGGACCTCCGGGGGATGGATTGCAGCAAGATGGAACGCTCCCCACAGGCTGAGCGGTGATCCCCAGAGGCTGGAGCTGCATAAGATGTTCTGCGGCAGCTGCGGTTACCTTGCGTGCGGGCGGACGTAGTCATAAGGAAGCACGGACACTGTAAGTCTCTGTAACGGGTCTTTTACTGTAACCAGCAAGCATTACATGGCATACAGTTAACGGGTAGTCGACTGGGTGGACTCAGCAGTGATAGGTGTCCCTCAGAGATCCGCAGTGTTCCCCCATTCTAGCTAAGTGTTTGCCGTTGTCGCCCAGGAATACCAGAACGGGTACGGGGAGGCTGCTTCAATGCCCTATCCAAAGTATACGTGATGCATGTTTTGGGGAGCCTTGGATCCCTCGGTGGGTACACCGCTGGTTGGACGACTGGGGTGTGGTGGGGTGCTCCTGGGGGGTGGTGGGGTGCTCCTGTAAAGCTGCTCTTCCACTCTTCTGGTTCGCGTAGCAGAGGTGAACTGCTGCCAGCTTCGGTACCAGTGAACTGGCTGTGAGTTGGGCACGGGAGTTTTTGAGAACCCGTGTGATGATGCCCGATCCCGGTTGTTCAGGCCTCAGGTGCTGACATCCGACCGGTGACGGCCGGGGGCTGCACAGCGGTGCAGAGCCCCCGCTCCTACGTTACTCCTTTCTCTTTTGTGTCTCTCGCCGACTTTTTCTAGACTACTCTACTAATTGTGTTAACCTCTCCTACACACTACCCTTGCACTCCGCCCACCAGGACCTGGATTGGTCCCCTCTACTAGTGTTGCATGCAGGGTATGGATCTCTGAGTTAACCACATAACTACTGGGTCAGAGAATATTGCTGCTGCATTTATGTCTGCAATACCCTCCTGTGACGCACTCGTTGCGGGGCGCCACAGAAGAAGTTACTAAACCTACTATGTCTGTGTCTACAGTAGAAAGAAATAGAGTCGCTAGATATATATCTATCTAAATAGCGCACCCAGGGTCATGAGCCTTGGTACTGCAGAAGTAAGACTGTCATTGAGCTCCAACACTGAGAAAATGGCAACGAGGGGAAATGACTGGTTCTTATATGGCATGGACATGTGACATACCTAGCCAATGACACAAGCCCTTGTGTGCAAAAAGTGCAATTTGCTTTATGGGTGTTGATCGGCTGCCAGACTAGACCACCCACAGTAAGTGTGGGAAAGAAAAAAATAATTGCTTTTCTGACCTGAGACCTCTCACCCCCCTCCCGCCTGCTATACTAGACATTGACACTCTGAAAATGTAGAAAAGAAGAATTAATGCAAATGCACTAATGTTTTTTGTAATCCAAACAATTACAAAACAAATTTACGATTTTTGAGCAAAATGTTCGAGTTTGAGGTGCTGAACAAACATTGCCAAATTCAGTCCAGATTTGAAATTGACAAACATGTTCAAGCAAAGTTCACTCATCTCTATTCACCAATTTACCAATTCATCTGGAATGCTGATAAATAGACATAATGGGCAGTGCATTGCAACAATGTAAGGACAAGTTCTGTATGAATTATATATATTTGCTCGTGTAAGAGAAAACACCGGGCACTGTTTCAATTCCTGGGACAGCAGATTCTGCTCTAATCACTACTAGGTACCCTTTACGCTGCTGGGGTGCACGCCTTGTAAGAATATAAATAGTTCATATGAAGAAAAAAGCAGGCGGCACTCACCAGAGAATAAGTAATATCTTCGATTACACTAACATCTACTTAAAATGTGAAAACATGCATATTTATTACCTTGCAGAGTTTGAGATAAGATGATTTCCAAGTTAATCTGCTATAGCTCATATCCTTAAATTTTAAAACAAAACAATATGAAAAGTAGGTTAATATAGGTTACAGAAACTTAAGTTAACATTTTGCATATGATTTACTTATGCATCATACAGTGTTGGCCAAAAGTATTGACACCCCTGCAATTCTGTCAGATAATACTCAGTTTCTTCCTGAAAATGATTGCAATCACAAATTCTTTGGTATTATTATCTTCATTTAATTTGTCTTCAATCAAAAAACACAAAAGAGAATGAAGCAAAAAGCAAAACATTGATCATTTCACACAAAACTCCAAAAAATGGGCACCCTCAGCCTAATACTTGGTTGCACAACCTTTAGCCAAAATAACTGCAATCAACTGCTTCCGGTAACCATCAATGAGTTTCTTACAATGCTCTGCTGGAATATTAGACCATTCTTCTTTGGCAAACTGCTCCAGGTCCCTGATATTTGAAGGGTGCCTTCTCCAAACTGCAATTTTTAGATCTCTCCACAGGTGTTCTATGGGATTCAGGTCTGGACTCATTGCTGGCCACCTTAGACGTCTCCAGTGCTTTCTCTCAAACCTTTTTCTAGTGGTTTTTGAAGTGTGTTTTGGGTCATTGCCCTGCTGAAAGACCCATAACCTCTGAGGGAGACCCAGCTTTCTCACACTGGGCCCTACATCATGCTGCAAAATTTGTTGGTAGTCTTCAGATTTCATAATGGCATGCACACCTTCAAGCAGTCCAGTGCCAGAGGCAGCAAAGCAACCCCAAAACATCAGGGAACCTCCGCCATGTTTGACAGTAGGGACCGTGTTCTTTTCTTTGAATGCCTCTTTTTTTCTCCTGTAAACTCTATGTTGATGCCTTTGCCCAAAAAGAGAGAACATTCTTCCAAAACATTTTAGGCTTTCTTAGGTAAGTTTTGGCAAACTCCGGCCTGTCTTTCTTATGTCTTAGGGTAAGAAGATGAGTCTTCCTGGCTTTCCTACCATACAGTCCCTTTTCATTCAGATGCCGATGGATAGTACGGGTTGACACTGTTGTATCCTCGGACTGCAGGGCAGCTTGAACTTGTTTGGATGGTAGTCAAGGTTCTTTATTCACCATCCGCACAATCTTGCGTTGAAATCTCTTGTCAATTTTTCTTTTCCGTCCACATCTAGGGAGGTTAGCCACAGTGCCATGGGCTTCAAACTTCTTGATGACACTACGCACAGTAGACATAGGAACATTCAGGTCTTTGGAGATTGCTCATGCTTCCTCACAATTTGGTTTCTCAAGTCCTCAGACAGTTCTTTGGTCTTCTTTCTTTTCTCCATGCTCAATGTCGTACAAACAAGGACACAGGACAGAGGTTGAGTCAACCTTAATCCATGTCAACTGGCTGCAAGTGTGATTTAGTTGTTGACAACACCTCTTAGGTGCCACAGGTAAGTTACAGGTGCTGTTAATTACACATATTAGAGAAGCATCACATAATTTTTCTAACAGTGCCAATACTTTTGTCCACCCCCTTTTTTATGTTTGGTGTGGAACTATATCCAATTTGGCTTTAGGACAATTATTTTTGTGTTTTTTTCATTGAAGACAAATTAAATGAAGATAATAATACCAAATAATTTGTGGTTGCAATCATTTTCAGGAAGAAACTGAGTATTATCTGACAGAATTGCAGGGGTGTCAATACTTTTGGCCAACACTGTATAACACAGGTCTGCGACTAAAAAGCTGTGTGATTATTTTCATCTAATTTCCATGTATTTTAGTGTGCTGAAAACGAAAAAAAACAGTGAAACAAAATCCTGGACGTCAGGATTTGCGACATAATGCAAAATTCTCTTCAAATTTAGTAAATTTTTCTCAATTTTTGGTATTTTTTTTATCTTAGGGTTTTGAAAGTCAAAATTACTATTAATTAATTCACATCAATGCATTTAAGATATACAATGCCCAAAAAATATAACTTTGAAAGAAAAGAACTTTCAGAGTGAGCTAATGAAACCAGCATCAACATGTTGCAAGCTGAACGAGCGGGCTCTGACATGCCCGGGCTTGTTTCAATTGTTTTATCTTGCTTCTCGCCTGTTCACACTTTTTAATCTCAGTTCGTGTTAGCTCGTCATATTCAACCGTGTTTCCCAAAATTAGCATTATGGCTCAGTGGAAGTGTATTAATTCGCCTGACAGTTTCTGTTACATTTGTGGTGAATATACAGTGTTGAAGCAACAGCTGAATATTACAGACTTTGTGAAAAAAGTATACTTCGCATATTTTGGACTAAAGCTTGGAGATCAAGATAAAGCTTGGGCGCCTCTTAAAGTGTGCAAACGATGTGTTGAGGACCTCTGAAATTGGTTCAAGGGTAAGTAAAAAGCTTTCTGTTATGGGATTTCTATGGTATGGCGAGAGCAAAAGAACCATAGTGAGGATTGTTACTTTTGTTCATGCGATGTGAAAGGGTATAATTCAAAATTGAAGCATTCCATTTCATACCCCAATATTCACTCAGCAATTTTTCCCATCCCCCATGGCACAGGTATACCAGTACCCAAGGCCCCTGCTGCCTTGGGAGAGATAACTAGCTCCGAAAAAGATGGAGTCATACCTGCACCAGATGATAAATCAAGTTCTGATTTTGAAGATGATACAAGACCAAAATTGTTTTCCCAGGAGGAGATGAATGATTTGGTAAGAGACTTGAATCTTCACAAAGATGCCGCTGAGTTACTCGGCTCAAGGCTCAAAAGCAAGAATTTATTGTTGCCAGGAGCGTTTTTTTCATGGTTCAGACATCGTGAAGACGAGTTTGTTCCTTATGTTGCCCAGGAAGATAAGTTGGTTTATTGTATCAATGTCAAAGGTTTGATGGGTCAATTCAAAATCCAATAAGATTCAGCGCAATGACGTCTTTTTATAGATTCTTCAAAAAGAAGACTCAAAGCAGTTTTACTCCACAACGAAGGTTTTTATGCTTCCATCCCTGTAGGTCATTCCGTACACCTCAAGGAAACCTACGAGAACTTGGAATTGGTTCTTCATAAACTTAAATATGAAGACCACGGTTGGCAAGTGTACAGGGATTTGAAAGTCTCGTGCATGCTGCTCAGGCAACAAGTTTGGTATACCAAATACCCTTGTTTTCTGTGTCTATGGGACAGCCGAGACCGAAATAATCACTGGACCAAGAAGAATTGGCAGCCGTGGGTGCTAACATTTGGTGAAAAAAATCACTTCGAAAAGATGGAGAATGCTTCAAATACTTGGTCGCCAAATTTCCATGTCTCTAAGAGGCAAAATTGATGGAAGATGTGTTCGGCGGACCAGACATTAGAAGGCTTATAGCTGATCAACAGTTTATCAATACCATGACGCATCCTCAAAAAGAAGGGTGGATTGCATTTAAAGAGGTCGTAGAGAAATTTTTAGGCAATAACAAAGCCCCTGACTACAAACAAATCGTCGGAATGGATGCTGAAAGCATTTCAAGCTTTAGGTTGCCTGATGAGTTTGAAAGTGCATTTCCTCCATTCCCACCTTGACAACTTTCCTGAAAATTTGGGAGCTGTGAGTGAAGAGCAAGGTGAACAATTCCACCAGGACATTAAAGAGATGGAAAGAAGATACCAGGGAAGATGGAGTATTACAATGATGGCAGACTACTGTTGGATGCTTCACAGAGACATTACAGATGCTACTCACAAGCGTAAATGTACCAAGAGAAGCCTCACAGGGAAGAAGAATCGATTTTAGTGTGTGTTAGTGAGCTCATTGCAGTTAAAAAAATATTTTCATGAAACATTTGTAATAAAAAAATTAATTTTATGAGTCTATTTTCATTTATTTTGAGGTATTGTGTTATTTAACATAGTTACTTAAATTGTCAGAAAACATGATGTCCTATGACAAAACGGAGGTCATTGTCAGATTCAGCGCACTCAAAAACATAAAGATTACTGTATATACTCGCGTATAAGCCGAGTTTTTCAGCCCAAAAATTGGGCTGAAAAGTCCCCCCTCGGCTTATACGCGAGTATACAGCCCCAGTGGTAGTATACAGCCGCCCGCCACCCCCATCAGTATACAGGCCCCCCATCAGGATCCAGGGCCCCCCTCCTTGCTCCGCAAAACCTGCAAAGGAAAATCATTATACTTATCACTGTCCTGTCGCCGCCGGACCGCCGCTGCCATCGCGATCCCCGTCTTCTTCCGGCTTCCTGTGGTCGCAGGCAATGACGTCATTGCCTGCGCCGACCACAGGAAACCGGAAGACGATGGAAGAAGACGGGGATCGCGATGGCATCGGTGGTCGGGCGGCGACAGGACAGTGATAAGTATAATGATTTTCCTTTGCAGGTTTTGCGGAGCAAGGAGGGGGAGCCCTGGATCCTGATGGGGGGGCCTGTATACTGATGGGGGTGGAGGGCGGGTGGCTGTATACTACCACTGGGGCTGTATATACCTCTGGGGCTGCTGTATACTACCACTGGGGCTGCTGTATACAACCACTGGGGCTGCTGTATACTACCAATGGGGCTGTATATACCTCTGGGGCTGCTGTATACTACCACTGGGGCTGCTGTATACTACCACTGGGGCTGCTGTATATACCTCTGGGGCTGCTGTATACTACCACTGGGGCTTTTTATACCTCTGGGGCTGCTGTATACTACCACTGGGGCTGCTGTATACTACCACTGGGGCTGTTTATACCTCTGGGGCTGCTGTATACTACCACTGGGGCTGCTGTATACTACCACTGGGGCTGCTGTATACTACCACTGGGGCTGCTGCTGTATATACCACTGGGGAGGCTGCTGTAACACTGCTGGGGCCTGTATATACCACTGGGGAGGCTGCTGTATACCACACTGCTGGGGGCTGTATACCTGTGCTGGGGTCCACCCTCGGCTTATACATGAGTCAATATGTTTTCCCAGATTTTGGGGGCAAAAGTAGGGGGGTCGGCTTATACACGGGTCGGCTTATACACGAGTATATACAGTACGTGGAATAACCAAAACAGCTCTCGAAAAATTCTTTTTGCAGACCTGAGTAATCTAGAAGTTTTTTCTGTAAAATGGATTATATCCTATTTCAAAAATCTTATATAAAGGGTTATTCTTAAAAGCCAAGCTATCCCCCATTCCCAAGGGGATATGTTGCTGAACACTCATGGGATCCTCAACAATTCTGAGATCAGGACTTCATAACCCTAAAGGCCCCGTTAGACGTAGCGATATTGCTAATGATATCACTGCAACATCACAGGCTTTGTGACGTAGCAGTGACCTCGCCAGCGATATCGCTGTGTGTGACACTTAGCAGCGATCGGCCCCCCCGCTGGGAGATTAATCGTTAATGAGTGGGCTGGACTATTTTTTGAATGGCGATCTCCGGCTAGGCATGCTGGATCGCTGTGTGTGACAGGGGCAACGACAAGCGAGCTCCATGCTTCGCTTAGTAGTTTAGATCACCTCGATGTGCTCATGAAGCTGTAGACTTACTAACAGGCATAGCTTCAAGGTGATGCGTATTTCAGCACAGAATATTATGAAATATCAGCAGCTATGGTGAAATTGCAGACTGAGACTTCGAAATTTAATGAGGTGCAGGAAAGTGATGAGAGAGTGGTGTAATATTCACACTCACTATACTCGTAACAAGTACTTTTTAATACTTGCATATTTGTCCGAATAGCGAGTTCAATGTAATGGTACTGTTACACGATAAGATATCGTGAACGATATCGCTCCAAGGTCACGGGTTTGGAGGCGTTGAAATTACATCGTTATGACATCGTTGCGTATAACACTCGAGATATGGCTACGATAAATCGTTGGATCGTTGATCGCAAATTTGAGAACATGTTCTCAAATAAGACGATCCATGATCAGCCAACCTGCTGAATTGGTCGGTGTGACACCACGAAACGATGTCGTTTACGACTTTGCCCATTCACATCAGTAAACAAGTGTTGTTTGCTGTGTTGTGCGAATGATACCTACTCACTACATCGTTGGTGCGTCGTCCACGATATCAAAACGACATCGCCCCCAATATTGTTAGTGAGATCATTTCAATATTGAGGTGTTTAATCAATTAATGATTGGCTCCGCCCAATTGGCTATAAAACGAGTAATTCCAGGACAGGGCAAGAGGGTGGGCATTTTCGCATTTCTACTGCATAAAACACCTTGCAGTGCCCCCCAGAGAGAGACTAACATTCAATCTGCTCTCAGTGAGGTGCCAGCTCACTTTGTGTACTGAAGGGAGTTGTCAATTTGTGTCAGATCGATAATGATTGACACATCACTTATGAGCACCAGGGATACTCACCGAGTAATGGGTATCGCAAATACCATCCTATCCGTGCGAGTAGAGAATAGTATTGATTACACTCGCTCATCACTAATGCAGGATGGATCTGTGCAGAATTTGCAAAGTCATGGTGCATGTTGTGATGTTAATACTTTTTGACCTTCTGAGTGGTTGTGCAGAATAGTTGCGGACTTCATCAGACTTGTTGAAGAGGTCCGGGGATTCAGACTATGTGTCAAAGACCAGTCAGTTGAGATGTGAGTATAAATATTTTTATTATTTTGTATATCTTACTTTACTTATAGTATTTAGAGATCCACTAAGCATAATAACGGACATTTGATTTATGGGGAATAATTTCTCAGTAAATTAAATTTCCCAGGAATATTTGAATAGTGCCTGTTCGGCTCATTCATTTACAGTGATGTGCAAATTAATTGGGACAAAGCATTTTTTTAAGGAAATCATAAGTTGGTTACCAGTCAGTGATTCAAACCAGTTTTAACTGCTTTGAACAGGTGTGAGTGTACAACCTTGAGTAACAAAATGTGGTTTGACTGGTTTTAGTCAGAAAATAACAGCTAGCTGCCCCCTCAGCCTCAGTTGAGAGCTTGTTTCTGTGAGGAGTGGTTTAGTGTACTTTTTCTCTTCGTGCGATTCGTGCCTGTAAAAATGGATGTTACTCCACGGAAGAGGTCTAGAATTACTACTCTTAAAGAACATACAAGTCTGACTGTAAGAGAAATCGCTTCCACCATTGGTATTGGAAAATATACTGTTTCAAGAATAGTTCGCACACACAATGAAACTGGATCGTTTTCTCCAAAATAAAAAGGGACATGTGGAAGAAAAAGGAAAAAGACACCAAGAACTGATAAAACACTTATCAGAAATAGCAAAAATAATGCAAGAAAAACAAGTAAAGACCTGCTTTGTCCCAATTAATTTGCACAGCACTGTATTTGATAATAAAGTTTGTAATTTATAGCTTGTCCCACAGATTATATATATATATATACCCGTCATACAATTATATTGGGGTTTGTCGAGCCCACTGGGACGAGGGTACTCGGTACCGGACTGTGTCTGCTATTGGGGAAGTCACGGGTGGTCCTGGTCCGGACCGTGTCCCGGGCCCTGGCAAATAAAAGGGTGTATTTACAGGGGAGAATAGTCTATCGTGACACCACCCACTATGTGCGGCCAGTGATGGGGCCGCCGCTGCTGCAGAACCTGGATGGTGTAATGGCAGCGCAGATGGAATAGTTCCAGTGGGTAGAACTGTATTCCCCGGGGCAGTGATGGTATAGTCTATAATGGATATGGATAGTGGAGACGGGGTTAAAGAACACACACTCATGTTTTGTAGTAAAAGGTGCAATTCTCCTTCTCTCCTGATGCTGCAGCTTTCTTCCAGCCCGTGTGCAGAGCTGACAGGCTTGTAGCTCTCCAGGTGGGACCTCTCTGCTGTTGGATGTAGGGCAAAGGTTGCAATCAATACACAGACTCACAGTTTTGCTGTTTTCCAAAGCTTTACTGCAGATGTTGTTGCAGATTATAGTCCACGGAGTCTGTACTGGGGCTAGGCTTTCCTCCCACCCTGTCCAGGTCATCAGCTTCCTCGTGCTGCACTGTGTGTGTGTGTGTCTTGGCTCCTGCTTCTAGCTGAGCTGCTAGGACTGCCTCACTCTTTCTCTCTTTCTGCTGGTACCACTTGGCTAGGCAACTTGAGTCCTCTGTGCTGTACTGACCCCGCCGTGTTGCTTTGCTCTGGTACTGTGGGCGTTTAGAAACCCCACTGCTCCTGGATTCACCGTGCTGTGTGTCAGTCACAGTACCGGATCCAGTGTCCGTTCTGTGCACTTCTCTGGGGCGAGTAATGGTTGCACTCAAGCACCCAGGAGTGTCTCTCCGCTTGTAGTTCTCCTTTCCTCAGACCCTCACTAGGCCTGGAATCAATGAGCAGACTGCAGAGAAGCTTAGCACAGCCTCTCTGGCACTGCAGTCTCTCTCAGTTCTTCCAGAAACTGAAACTCTGCACTAAACTGTGCTATTCACAGTAGGGTCATTCCATGTCAAGTGAACCAATGATTACCTCTATTTTTAATTCTTTTGAGATTTTGTTTTTGATAATAGCATGTCAGACAATGCAAAATGTGAAGAGAAAATTTTTTTAAAAAATTTATTTTTTTTTAAATGATTTTCAAAGTTCAGAAAAAGTGCGAATTTCGCTGTTGCCTGCCTTTACGTTTCTCCTCATAACTAAGGCTAGGAATAACATAGAGAGACAAAATAAACACCATTCTACTCAGAACTATACAGGCTTTCACCAGATATGTCACAAGAGGATCTTTGTTAATATTTTACCCATGTGATCGCAAGCGCAAAACTTTAAAACGCATTTCCGAAATATCGGCGAGCTTTAAATATTTCAAAAACTGCCCATGTGTCTGCTTTGCTCTTAGCCACATCTGTACCAAATTTCAAGTTGGGATCGCGATGGGATCATATTTTAAAATGTTTTACTATTAATAGCGTCAATGGGTCATTCCATATCAAGTGATCTAAATATGAATATTTTTTTTTACCTGACGTCTTTAGATTTTTTTTTATTTTTTTTCCTTTATGAAGTACTACTTTAGTTAATTAAAAATTAAACGTTTAGAATTTTTTTCTTCATCAGTTAATTTTTTACAGATTTTTAAAGTTTAAAAAAGTGTGAATTTTGGCCTGGTATTACTTTACATTTTTTTTTATCTTGGGCTAGAAATAAGATAGAGAAACAAAATAAACACCATTCTACTCAGAACTGTCCAGGCTTTCACCAGATATGTCACAAGAGTATATTTGTTAATTTTAATTTTTTATCCATGCGAACGCAAACGCAACATTTTGAAACGCATTTCCGAAAAAAACGTTTTAATAAAAATTTTCCAAAACTGCCTATGTGTCTTTTATGCTCTTAGCCACATCTGTACCAAATTTCAAGTTGGGATCGTGATGGGATCATATTTTAAAATATTTAACTATTATAGTGTCAATTCAAAAATCTTGAATTCAGATCTGTTCAACCTGTGGTCTAAAAGCGTGGGGTCTATATTTATCAAATCCATTATTTTTAGACATTACTGTATTATTTTGATATGTTACAGCTTAGAAGCAGGAGAGGACATATAGGAAAAAGCTTTGTTAGGGCTCAACCTGAGAAAGCACAGGAATAGAGAGTGAATGCAGAGCAGATGATAGGCCAGCAGCTCTGTCAATCATGTTAAGTGTCTACCCACTGCATTCAGGAACTAAGACAGCTCGTTCAGACCTTTCATGTCCTGACATG
Source organism: Allobates femoralis (assembly GCA_033576535.1). Classification (NCBI taxonomy): domain Eukaryota; kingdom Metazoa; phylum Chordata; class Amphibia; order Anura; family Aromobatidae; genus Allobates; species Allobates femoralis. The sequence continues at coordinate 431,340,055 of JARQOC010000002.1, read as the reverse complement.
TCTGGACATCTTCACTCCTGAACAAACAATAGTCTGTACAAAGCCATCAAGGCTGTGTACTAAAATATGGGTGAGTAAATATATTAATAGTTTAATGCTTTTATTATTAAGGGCCAATACACACAGTGCTATTCTTAGGGATCATCATTCAGAAAAACAGCCCCATTGATTTCTATGGGGTTCACCACATGCAGTGTTTTTGGAAACACTCAAGAGTGAGTAAATCACTGCTTGAACTACTTTTTAATCGCTGCAATAAACGCAGCATTTATCATTTATATAAAAAAAGCTGCCATTTTTTTCACTAGCTATTAAAAAAACTAAACACATATGTGGTAAAAACTTGGTAGAAAAACAAGCTGCCAAAACTGCAGCGTGTATCTGCAGACAGAAAAAACTGTGCGCGCTAGCCCTAAAACTCACTTTATAGTAATACAGTTCTATCTCAAGTGTACTGTAAATCTTTATTTTTATTACCTATCTTCCTTACTTAATATTAACTGTATTTTTCCCACACAGCAATGGCTGCTACTTCTCAAGAAACAGCATTTTATCATAGACACTGTTGCAATCCTTTTGAAAAAATATGAATATGATTGGCGCTGGTGGCTGGCTACTGTACTCTCCAAAGATTGTGAAAATGAAGAAGTAGAATTGACTTTATTGCATCCTTCTGGTCCAGCACCATCCTTTGTGTATCCAAGAAAGCCAGACATTTTAAAAGTGCACAAAAATCAGATATTAACTCAGGCGGAGCCTAACACCGTGACAGGCCGGACATACTCTTTGACACACAAGGAAATGGCGATTGCTAGTAAGCGTTTATGGACAAGATTACATTTTACCCACTAGAAGGGACAAATTGATAAAATGCCACTTTAAAAACATACTAATAATTATTTGATTAGTTCATAATTTATAGAACGATGATTTAACTACTGTACTATTCTTATTAAACACTTTATAAATCACATGTTTAGTGATAGAATAGAAAACAAATTTATATGTATAAATAGGGGTTAACATTTTTGGTTCTTTTAATCTTGTTTAATCAAACTTGAGGATATGATCACCTTTTTCTTTTGGTTTGTTCAATACATTCAAGTTGAAAATGCTGAGTGTTGTGTTCTGATGATTAAGATGTATTTATCCTGGCACTTATGGGATTTGTTTTTTGTGTTTCTTTTTTGTTGCATATAAATGTTTTATTCAATAAGTTGTGATAACTCATACAACCATAAAATAAAAAATATATAAATTTGACAGGTCCCAAGTTGAATCTCTGCACAAATATAACCAAGAACACAATCAGTCATTTTTTCACAATTGCCCGTCAATAGTTTGAATTTGATATAAAGAAACATAGTCTTGTAACATATCAAATGAAAGCTGTTACCGTTCTGAGTAAAATGATGCCTCTCCCACTTCATTATCTTATTTCTAGCCTGAGATAAAAAAATGTAAGGTCATACCAGGCCAAAATTCACCCTTTTTTTAAACTTTAAAAATCTGTAAAAAATTAACTGATGAAGAAAAAAATTCTAAACTTTTAATTTGTAATTAACTAAAGTTGTACTTCATAAAGAAAAAGAATTAAAAAAATCTAAAGACGTCAGGTAAAAAAAAATATTCATATTTAGATCACTTGATATAGAATGACCCATTGACGCTATTAATATTAAAATATTTTAAAATATGATCCCATCGCGATCCCAACTTGAAATTTGGTACAGATGTGGCTAAGAGCATAGCAGACACATGGGCAGTTTTTGAAATATTTAAAGCACGCCGAATTTTCGGAAATGCGTTTTAAAGTTTTGCGCTTGCGATCACATGGGTAAAATATTAACAAAGATCCTCTTGTGACATATCTGGTGAAAGCCTGGAGAGTTCTTAGTAGATTGGTGTTTATTTTGTTTCTCTATCTTATTTCTAGCCCGAGATATGATAGAAAATGTAAAGCCATACCAGGCCAAAATTCACACTTTTTTAAAATTTTAAAAATCTGTAAAAAATTAACTGATAAAAAAAAAAATTCAAAACTTTTTTTTTGTTATTAACTAAAGTTGTTCTTCATATAGAAAAAAAATTTGAAAAATCTGAGGACGTCAGGGAAAAAAAATATTCATTTTTGGATCACTTGACATTGAATGACCCAGTACTGTCCCGTACTGCACTTCTGAGCTACTTCCTCATGAGCTGTAGTATTTAAGAGAGCAGGTTGTGCTCCCCCTCCTGGCCCAGAGGTGCTAGTGTTTGTCAGTGTATTGTGGGGAGGGAACCCATGTGATGTTATTGTGGCACATTAACCCATGGGGTGCAACACATATAGAAGCTCCATTAGGTATCTTTGTTTTTTGTGCAGCAGCAGGGATGAACAAACCATACGGCTACCGCAGGCATTCACAGGTGCCTTTTTATCTCTTTTAAACGAGAGAAAAAGTGATTATACCTCCGTAATAAACCCAGTAAGCAGTCGCATACAACAATGGCTATGCTTGTGCAGAAGATTAATAACAAGGCCAGTTGCAAGTACAAAAAACTAGGAACGTACAGATTGGATGGTACATGACACCAGAGGAGACCGACACAGAGGTCAAAAGCATTAATACATGGAAGGTATAAAGTGCAGAGTGCAGTACAATGAGGTAGACAAGTCAATATTACATCCATGGACTATTGCACAGTAACATGATAAACAGCGTAGTAATCACAATGTCCACAGGTGACAATTATGAAACCTCATTACTGCAGTAACTCACCCATGATTATCTGCAAGTGACCCTCAGTGTCTGGGGAGCGACCCCGATACGTGTTTCGTGACCTTTTTCAAGGGGTGGGGAAGGAGTGCAAAGTGAGGCTTCTGATAGGGCTCTCATTACCTAAAGTGTATCATCATGTGTGCTGCCAGAGGTCGCACTGCAAGGGGCGTGTCACGCCACTTCCTGGATGGAGAAAATAAATAAATAAATAAAAATATATATATTTTTTTCTCCCATCCAGGAAGTGGCGAAGCGGATCCGCCATTTTGGTTTAGGGCAAAGTAGTGGGCAACCAAAATGGTGGATCCGCTTCGCCACTTCCTGGATGGGAGAAAAAAATGTATTATTTTGGAGGAATTGGAGGAGGAGGGTACTCTGAGAGAAAAAAGAGGTAAGCTTCCGATGCACCTTTGCCCACGGTCTACCACATTCCCCCCAGTATCCTTATGCCCCCCAGGTCGAGATTTTCAGTCGGCTTGTTGTCAAGGACTTGACTGATTTGGGTCGACAAGGTGAAAATCATAACCTTACATTAAAACAAAAGGAAGCGATTGGGAGTCTTAGTGACCTGAAGGATGTAGTCATAAAACCAGCGGATAGGGGGGAAACGTGGTGATCTGACCGTCTGGTTGGTATGAGAAGGAGGCTCGGAGGCAGCTAAAAAACTGTGATTATTACTCTACCCTCCCCTCCAGTCCTTTAGCCGAATTCTCCAATCAGCTAATCTCGATCCTAGACAGAGCCCTAGAAATGGGTGTTATCCCAAAAAAGCTCTATAATGGACTTTTGACTGAGTCAGCAGTGATGCCCACCTTTTATTTACTTCCTAAAGTACATAGAAATCCCACGGTACCTCCTGGGCGTCCGATTGTCTCTGGCATTCGATGGATATGTGACCCTATTTGTAAATTTATCGAATATTACCTCCATCCGTTGGTTGAGACCTTGCCCTCCTATGTCAGGAACACTACAGACGTCCTGAGGAGACATGAGGGGCTTACGGTTGATGAGGGGTATCACTGGTGACTATTGATGTGGATTCGCTATTCACATGTATAGGACACGCAGATGGTCTACAGGCCACTAGACATTATTTGATGAACAGCAATTGGGACAAGGACATGTGTGAGTTGGTTTTGGAGCTGTTGGAGTTCATCTTGACGCATAACTTCTTCTTGTTCGGGGATCGGTTCTTCCTACAGCGGTGCGGCACTGCGATGGGGGCGGTGTGCACACCTTCGTATGCCAACCTCTTTCTAGGATACTGGGAGAGGGAGGTCTTTGGCGAGGGGGCGTGCGCCTCCGCCCATGAACAGTGCTGGCACTGCTATATTGACGATGTTTTCGTCGTCTGGGTGGGAGCGTCCCCGAGCTGGGGAAGTTTGTGTCGACTCTGAACTCCAACAGCTACAATATCCATTTGACATTCAAAGTCACTCAGAATGAAATTGATTTTTTGGATATCCGGGTCTCTATCCTAGATGACGGCTCTATTGGGACGGACATCTGTAAACTTGCTCCTCCATGCCACTTACTCGCACCCATTGTCTATCATCCGGGCTATCCCCATGGGACAATTTTTGCACCTACGGAGGATATGCTCTCGTGATGGTGACTTTAAGTTGGGGGCAGTTGACATGGGAGAGCGGTTCCAGGTTCGTGGGTATAGTAAACGCTCAGTAAAAAAGGCCTACAGGCGTGCCAAATTTACATCGCGCTCTCAGCTCTTGGGGTCGGGCCATGCGTGGATGAGGACACAAAACCGAAGACACGCTTCATCACTACCTACTGTAATCAATGGGATGAGATACGAACGATTGTCTCCCGCCATTGGTCTATACTACAGACACTTAAAGAATTTCTCCCAGACGGTCCGCTTATGACATCCAAGAGGGGCAGGAGCCTCAGGGATTGGCTGGTGCATAGCCACTACGTACCATATATTCCACCAATTTTTGGGTTATCTGCACCTAGAATAGGATGTTATCCCTGCGGATCCTGCCTCTCGTGCCAAAATATCATCAGGGCCAAGACATTTACAGATAATCCAGGGAAAAGGGGTAGGTGCTACTACTGGTATTTACCTTGGAGGCCGGTTTGTGCTGAGGAGTGAGGCGTCTGCAATCCACTGATTAGATTAGTATGAGGAAACTCCAGCACAGGACTTCAGTCTTCATTTAATTTATTTCTTTATTAGTGCAGGTTAAAATCATTGACTTACGCTGGACGCGTTTCGGATACCATCCTTTGTCAACAGCTGTTGACAAAGGATGGTATCCGAAACGCGTCCAGCGTAAGGGACCATGTACCCTGTGACACTTGTCAATGATTTTAACCTACACTAAAATCATTTAAAGAAATAAATTAAATGAAGACTGAAGTCCTGTGCTGGAGTTTCCTCATACTAATCCAAGACATTTACGTCAGTGGATGGTCTGAGAGAGTTCTCGATCTGAAAATACATATCATGTAGTTCCAAGGGAGTGATCTACTATGCGACCTGCAGGTGCAGTCTTGTCTACGTTGGTCTGAGCTCCCTTGAGTTGCCAGTGCGTGTCAGGGATCACGTCTGCAACATTCTCAGTGCTGGGAGTGTTGAGGACCTGACTACCTTGCTTACTCTCCCCAGGCACTATAAGCGGCTCCATGGCTGTGACCCAAAATGTTTCCGGGTCCGTGGGATCAATATCGTGAATCTGGGGAGTAGAGGCGGTGACCTTATGAACCGCATGGCATGTATGGAGTGCCAATGGATAGTTCGACTGGGTACCATGAGCCCTAATGGACTCAATGAGAAATTGAGCTTCGCTCCTTTCTTATAAGTGTTCTTCTGTTGACCTCTTGAACACCTCGTTTAGCCTAGTCTTGCTGTTATTTTGCTATTCTTGCTGTTTTTCGGCTCAGATTTTCATTGGCTCTCGTGCCGCCCTTGATACGAGTGCTTTTTATCTTTAACCCTTGTTTTTAAACTTTTCACAGTGAGCGTCTTCTGTTATGGACTTTCATTCCTTTTGGCTGCCTAGGTGTGGGCAATAACCGTGACCAAAGCCTGCTCTAACCCCGGGAGTGAGATGATATTCATACCATATGCACCTTTCAGTGGAGTAAGGAAGAATGATGCCACGCAGGACCATATGACTTTTTCTATGATGGACTCGGCATTGACACAGATTTATGTCATTAATATCTGATCCCCTGATGGCTTGATCTAACTATGTAGGTATGTGGTGTCTTTGAGGGTAGTTTTTGCCCCCCTTTTCCCACCCTGTGGGGTATTTTTGATGTAGGTTAATGGTAAACAGCTTTCCCACTACTTTGCCTTAAACCAAAATGGCAGATCAGCTTCGCCACTTCCTGGATAGGAGAAAAAGATTTTTTTTTTCTCCATCCAGGAAGTGGCGTGACACGCCCCTTGCAGCGCGACCTCTGGCAGCACACAAGATGATACACTTTAGGTAATGAGAGCCCTATAAGAAGCCTCACTTTGCACTCCTTCCCCACCCCTTGAAAAAGGTCACAATACACGTGTCGGATCGCTCCCCAGACACTGAGGGTCACTGGCAGATACTCATGGGTGAGTTACTGCAGTAATGAGGTTTTATAATTGTCACCTGTGGACGTTGTGATTACTACGCTGTTTATCATGTTACTGTGCAATAGTCCATGGATGTAATATTGACTTGTCTACCTCATTGTACTGCACTCTGCACTTTATACCTTCCATGTATTAATGCTTTTGACCTCTGTGTCGGTCTCCTCTGGTGTCATGTACCATCCAATCTGTACGTTCCTAGTTTTTTGTACTTGCAACTGGCCTTGCTATTAAACTTCTGCACAAGCATAGCCATTGTTGTATGCGTGCTTACTGGGTTTATTACGGAGGTATTATCACTTTTTTCTCTCGTTTAAAATATTGCTTAAGTGTACCTCATGTTTACGTCCATGATCCCCTGTGTTTTTTGTTTATGTATGCACAGGTGCCTTGCGGTAGCCGGATGGGCTCCCATAGGCACCGATTATACAAAACCGGATTCGGTTTTGGAAACGCTGCGATGGACACTGCCTGCATGATTTTTCCCGGTAACCGAATTGAAAATAGTGCAATCCAGTTTTTGTATTGGAGCCTATGGGCTGCGAATCCAAATCCAGTTTTGAACATTTTTAATGCTCAAAACCGGATCCGGATGTAAAAAAAAAAATTCTAATGTGACCCTACCCTTAATACTACTAATAGAATTCTATGGGTGACAGACTCCCGAGTGCATGTAAACACAGACACGTAAGTGTCAGAGGTTAAAATCTCCCGCTATTTCATAGCGCACAGGAAAATGCAATTTTCCATACAGACCAGCCACTATGCTGCTGCTACACTTGCACTAAGAATTTAGGATGGAGTCACCTGCTGAGTATCCCCTGAGGGTACTGGCCTGAGCTGATCCTCATGTGGGAACCTACCCACGTACTCTAACCACATCCACAAGATACAACTGGGAAAGGCTCGCCTTGAGCCGAAACGTTGTGTGATACAACTTGTTCTTGTCAACCTTTATAATAAAGAACACAGAAAAATACCAAAAATCTCCTCATCTATTTTGTGTGCCGGGGCTATATTTACAGACTCTGCAGCCTTTTTTCCCCAGAGCACCCAAACGGTGGTTGAGCTGTACTATATGCTCTCTAAACAATGCTAGTGTGGTCCTAGCCTAAGTACAGTATGGAGACAGACTTTTCAACATTTTTTTGCAAACTAGGAAGAACTTTTCGCTATTTTAAATTATTGTCCACTTTTACAATTGTTCAACTGACACTTGAGCATTGTAGGAAATGCTGTTTTTCACATTTATTATCTTCACCTTTTAAGTTACCAAATGTCAATACTTTTTCCTGACAGTTCAGTTTTTGTCTTTCACTTCTTACTATGCTCATTTCATGCTGTTACATTTTCAGTTTTTGTGCTAAAGTGTTTTAAGTAGCAATAAAACACTTCTTCTCCATTGTTTGCTTGTAGATTTGGAAACTGATATGAAAATTCATGTTATTGACCTTATTCATTGAATGTAATACTTTTTGCAAATGGATTGTTAGACTAAGTTTTCTTGTAGTGCTTAAATCAATGTAAAATAATTACTAAGATAACCACGTTATAACAGAACATATGGAAAAAAGGTACATGTCAAATAAATTATGGGATTTCTGATTTGTCACATTTGTTAAAGTATTTCATTAACACTAATTATACTGCTTCATGAAAAAGTGAATAAAGAAAGGCGGCACTCACCATGTAGGCTGGTGCAAGAATGTTTTAATCCAGGTAGCTTAGTCCATTAAAACATTGTTGGTGCGGTGGGGAGAGAGAGAGTATACTGGAACCCGCAGAAGTATCACCACACGATACGAAACAGTACCGTCGTTCCGACGGCCTCTCACTCTCTCTCCCCACCGCACCAACAATGTTTTAATGGAATAAGCTACCTGGATTAAAACATTCTTCCACCAGCCTACATGGTGAGTGCTGCCTTTCTTTATTCACTTTTTCATGAATCTTAGATTACTTATTCTAAGGCTGTGCAACACCAGGCACCAGGGGGTAGCCGACAGGCTGTTAGCAGAGCTCCATGTGTGTAGTGCCCGGTCATTTGACTTTTTTCTGCACTAATTATACTGCTACAAAATTATTTAGAGCATTGCAGTACACGTGTTACAACATCTTATGTCATCCTTTCAAAAAGCACGATGAAAATCTAGTTAATATTCAATTTTCAATTTAAAAATGGACAAACTTGGACCACTAGCTTACATGCAAATGTTCCCTTTAACCAGCAAACTTTCTTCTTGGCTGTCAACAGTATTATGGTTAAAGGGAATCTGTCATAAGGATTTTGCTATGTAAGCTGAGTACAGCATGCATTAAGCATTAAAAAGAAAAAGCACCTGCTCTTCTCTAAGGTTGCTTTCACATCAGCAGCAAATGTAATTTTGCGGAAGATCCGGCAGATGTCGCTGCACCTGCCAGATCTGCTGCAAAACGGCTGACTTGCAGCACCGATCCGGCAAGCCCCATTCATTCTCTATGGGACTTTCAATCAGGTGCGGAAAGTGCAGTTTTGCCAGATTCGGCAAAACATCACTGCCGCACCTGACCACAAGCCCCATAAGGAATGAATGGGGCTTGCCGGATCGGTGCCGCCACTCGGATCCAGCAGGTGCAGTGACATCTGCCAGATCTGCTGCAAAATAACATTTACCACTTATATGAAATGTCCCTTAGGGTACTTTCACATCAGCATTTTTTTTAAATCGCGGCAGATGATGTGAAAAAACGCATCTACCGCGATTACCGCATAACCGCTGCACTTGCGGCACACTTGCGGCAAGCCCCATGCAATGTCTATGGGGCTTGCAGTAAGTGTGCGGCAAGTGAGGTATCGGCACTTGCGGCAGATGCGGCCGCAAAAAAGCCGCGGCTGACCGCGTTTTTTTTCGCAGCCGCACCAGCCGCAAGTGCCAAAAACGCACTTGCCGCACCGGCCGCAAGCCCGCATATACATTGTATGTGGTTTGCCGCAAGTGTGCCGCAAGTGTGCCGCAAGTGCAGCGGTTATGCGGTAATCGCGGCAGATGCGTTTTTTTCACCGCATCTGCCGCAATTTCAAAAAACCGCTCATGTGAAAGCAGCCTTAGGCTGCTTTCACATCAGCAGTAAGTTTTAATTTGCGGCAGATCTGCAGAAGTCGCCACGCCTGCTGCATCTGCCTCGTTACGGCTGACTTGCGGCACAAATCAGGCAAACCCCATTCATTCTCTATGGGACTTGCGGTCAGGAGCAGCAAGAGCGGTTTTGCTGGAATGGACAGATCCGACACTTGTGGCGGCGCAAAAAGAAAATGCTGCTTGCAGCGTTTTTTTGTGGTTACGATAGTGCCTGATCTTGCAAAACTGCACTTGCTGCACCTGACCCCAAGCCCCATAGAGAATGAATGGGACTTGCCCGTTTCAGGCCACAAGTCAACCGTTTACACAGCAGATGTCGCAACATCTGCCGGATCTGCCACAAATTACAAATTACCGCTTATGTGAATGCAGCCTTAGGCTAGGGCCCAATTTGCATTTGCTTTTTGTTATGCCGGATCCGATATAGAGCAGCATGACAACAGCATTAACGCAGTGTTACCGTATTGTAGCGCTGCGTTAATGCTGCCATAGTGTAATATGGATGACAGAAGCTAAAGCGCCTGTGAGCACGGGCACAAAAAAGCCTGCTTTTGGGATCTTGCGTTATTTTGTAGCAGACAGCTGAACGCCTCTTGTTGCCACGCCACATCAAAGAGAAGTAACTCCAGCCACTACAGTAGGGGGAGTTGATTGTTTAACCAAATAAAGCAGGGGAATTTTCAAGTTGGTAATTTTTTGCGTCCCCCAAAGGATGGTAGAAATTTCCAAAAGGCCCCCGGCAGCAAAAGGTTCCCCTGCCATAGTGAAACGCTGCCTTCATGCTGCCAATAGAGTTCTATGAGTGATGGAAGCCACAGTGCATGAAACCCTGGCACATAAGTGCCAGAGTTTAAAATCTCGTGCTATTATAGCGCATACTCAACAAGGAGCGTTTTACTGTGCACTACGAAATAGCACAAGATTTCAAACTCCCCACTTACATGCCAACGTTTGCATGCGCTATTGAGTCCGTAACCATAGGAGTATATTGACAGCATTAAGGCAGTGTTATACTTTGGTAACGCTGCGTTAATGCTGTGGGAATTTGAGTCTTTGGCGGACCCCAATGACGGCGGCCACAATGCTAGTGTGGCCGTAGTCTATGACTGCGGAACAAGCCAAGAGTGTAGGAACCAGATAAATTAGTAAATAAAATCTGCACTGCTTTTGATTGAAGAGGTCCAGAACAAAGATTGGTGGTTTTCCTGATGAAGAAGTGGGGACATGCTTCAAAATGCATAGAATAAACAAATATTTCTTTATTTTATTTTTTCTTGACCTCTTCAATTGACAGCAGCATGGATTTTATCCACTACTTTATTTGGTTACTACATTGCTTAGTTAAAAACCATGGCAGGTGGATGTATAGATACATGCATTGCTAAAGGACAACGGCCGTTTCATACTATACTTGCACTTCATAGAGTCTTCTGCACAATGCGAGTACTTTCAGGATCGCTTTTAACTTGTGTTACTGTGTGTGCACCTGTTTAATTGTTATAAGCTAATCACTGTTTTATTTCTTCTCTCCAACTCTCCATTGGATCATAATGTGGATTTTTGGTGCAAAGCGTTTTCTTTGATTTTGCCTTAATGATTATATAAGCTGGACTATTTGTCTGCCTGACTGTTGTCTACACCCTTTTCTTTCCAACAGTTATCGATGGACCACAATCTGCTTAGCATGTATGCCCAGTGCATAATTTCATCTATACTCAAATATTATTTCTCCCAGGGTTGAAGACTGCTTGTCCTAAACTGCCAAGCCTGGCCAATCCTAACTCTCTACCATGCTGTTTCTTGCTAGAACCACTTCACAACTACACCAGCAATACATCTTTGCTGCTGTTGTTAAAAGAGTTTTCCACTACTAGGACACCCCCTTCTATATCCATTTGTTTCTCCCATTAAAATAATAGACATTGTACTCACCTCATGTGCTGCCACCATTCCAGTGCTGTCATTAACCACAGCTCGGGGTGTGGAGACACGGGGGTCAGTGGGTGCTCTCGTCCGCTGGCCCCGCCGCCTTTAGCAAGACAACATGGACCAGGTCTCATCCCCAAATTACACGCCCGAGCTCCTTAACCATGGGCGAAACACTACTCAGACAACACAGGTGAGGGAACCACAATATTAAGGCTTTATTGGATCCCCAAACAGTTAACAGCATATAACGCATAACCAGCAAAACACAAACTGTAACAGGCAACAGAGTCTCCCCCTTCCGCTGGCTCACCAGGGATTAAAATATAGCGCAGCAAAGCCTGTAGCCAGGTGACTGGATCGTCCCAACCTGGATTGCTTCCTTATACAGTCTTTGTCATCCAGCCGAATCTGATCATTCGATGCTGACGTCCTTTAGTATTATAACCATGGTTCTGAACCTCTCGGTTGGCACTGTAATGCCTAGGCCAGGGGTTATGGGCAGCTAATCAGGTCCATAATCCTAGATTAGCTGCCTGTATCAAGTCCAGTGCACCTCTAGCCAGGACCCTAGACTGAGGGCACTAGACAGAATCTCTAAAACTCACCCTGGTTAATCAACAGGTCTCCTTATATACCCTCAGCCCTCATTGCAGGATATTGGGGACTTCACAATTGGTGGAATAAAACTGCCTTCTCATTGCTGAATCTCAAGCCTAAAACATTTCTACTAGTATTGCAGTCCTGTCAAGGGAAGCCATATACTGATTGACATAGCACCTAGCAGGAAACATTTAATCTGCAATCCATGACATTAAACAATGGAGCATTTACATAGAGTCAACAATCCACATCGTAATACAATGGCATTTTGTCATACAGGGTTCATATGACATTGTGACATTATGCAAAACCTGCGTCCAATCATAGCCAGTTTTCTTTTCCCAGCCTTCGGTTCCCAAAAGAGCTGTCAACAGGAAAAGAGTGATGTGGCAGCCGCTGGCTTCTTGTTGATAGCTCGTTTGACTGAAGACGGGGAGAAAACTATTATTTTTATTTTCGAGAATTGTACAGAAAACAGAGGGCATTACATACAGTACATACGGTATAAAAGGTCTACAACTACTTATAAAATGTCAGGTTTTTATTATGGAAAATCATACCAAGAATAATCAGTTCAAAACTTTACATTCTTAATGTCAGCCATAACCCAAATAAATCTATTGAGAAATAAACTAAATTAATTTGAGGGGGGAAATCAAAATAGTAAAATTAAAATAATGTGCCTGTCTAAGTGTGAATGAGGATGCAAATGTATTCAGTAATAGTCACATTTAGGTCAATTTCAAAAGTTGTATATTTGGTCAGTATTTTAAGTCAAATTTGGAAGCCAAAATCCTGAGTGAAAGAAATAGAGGAAAAGTATTATAGAAAAATATGCACCACATCTGTATTTATTTATTCACTCCTGGTTTTGGCTTCCAAATACTCATATAAAATACTGAACATGAAAACGTTGCCTTTGGCTTATGTTTAATATTGGTCATAATACATTTGCCATTATTTAACTACGCCCCATACAAAGTTTAGTCGTTGTAACAGGATTTTCCTGTCCTTAGTTGCATTTTACAGTCATGGCCCAAAAACAGCTTTCAACAAAACATAAGTATTTCATTGTTGAAAACCAGTCAGAAAAAGGGTACAAAGCAATTCCCAGGGCTATATGTGAAGACAATCATCAAAAATTGGCTTCAACATAACATAACTGTTAACTTACAAAAAACTGGACAACCCTCAAAAATTAATTAACAAACATAAAGAAAATTTGGTCCAAGAGGCTGCCAAGAGTAATACTGCTACACTAAAGATGCTGCAGGAATTTCTGGCAAGTACTGGTTGTGTACTGCATGTGACAAGACCCTTACAATGAAAATATCTTGCTTAAAAAATCTAAATCTTACTTTGCTTTGCCAAAACTTGCATTTAGGCTAGGGTCACATCTGCAGCTGCCTTTTCAAATCCTGATCCGGTTTTGATCTTTCAAAAAGCTCAAAACTGGATCAGGAAACGCTCCTCATAGGAGCCCATTATGGTAACCGGATTGCTTGTAAAGTTACCGACTCCGGATCTGCAGCCTGCGTGAAAAATCATGCAGGCTGCAGTTTTCGCAGTGGTACTCTGACCCGCAATGCGGTACCCGCATTGCTCAGGATGTGTAATCCTGAGCAATGCCGTTACCGTATAGTTTGTTCATCCATGCTGCTTTTCCATTAAAAATGTGTGTGAAGGCAATTGCGTTCACCGCATCTGGATCTGGATGCAGTAAACACAATTGCCCTAACAAATGTGACCCTAGCCTAAGGCTGGGGTCACAGTTGCCTTTTTTACAAGCGTTTTTGGAGACCTGCGTTTTCAAAAATGCATGTAAAAACGCACCCATAGGCCCCCATGTTAAAAAACGCATGCCCTAACAGCAAAAACGCATGTGTGACTGTACCATGCGTTTTTGGTGCATTTCCAAAAACGCATGCGTTTTTTAATATGGGGCCTTAAGGGAAACGCATGCAAAAACGCATGTACAATTAGTGCCATTCAAAAACGCATGCGTTTTCCATAGGAGCCCATGTTAAAAAAACGCAAGCGTTTCAGAAAACGCATGCGTTTTTTTAACATGGGCTCCTATGGAAAATGCATGCGTTTTTGAATGGCACTAAATGGTACTAATTGTACATGCGTTTTTGCATGCGTTTTCCATAGGGGCCCATGTTATAAAAACGCATGCGTTTTCTTACAAAAACGCATGCGTTTTTCAAAACGCACCAAAAAATAGTACATGCACTATTTTTTGGTGCAGATTTAAAAACGCAGCAAAAAACGGAGGGAGCCATCACACACCTTACAAAACTCATGCTGACATGAAAAAACGCATGAGTTTTGTTAAATCACTAAAAAAAAACTCATGTCAACTGTGACCCCAGCCTAAGGCTGGGGTTCCACATAAGCCCTCAGTCCGTTTTTGGCTTCAGTTTTCTCATTTTTTTTTCTAAGTCCAAAAACTGACAGAAAAACGGATTGGGTGTAATAAACACCCTGTCCGTTTTTCTATGGAGCTCCAAACATTGCCCTGTCCGTTTTTGAGTCAAAGGCTATGTTCACACACAATTTGCGTTTTTTTTAGCACTCTTAAAAGCACTTGCGTTTTTTTAAGAGTGCTAAAAAATGTCCCTTGTGTGTCTGAAAGGATTTGCCACGTTTTTGGACTTAGTCATTTTTTCACCAAAAACGCAGGCAAAAACGCAAGCGTTAACGCAGGGTGCATAAATGTGCCTTTTAAAAACGCATGTGTTTCCCATAGGGCCCCCATGTTAAAAAAACGCATGTGCGTTTTTTCAAAAACGCATGCGTTTTTTTTAACATGGGCCCCTATGGGAAACGCATGCGTTTTTGAATGGCACTAAAAGGTACTAATGTACCATGCGTTTTTGCATGCGTTTCCCATAGGGCCCCATGTTAAAAAAACGCATGCGTTTTTGGAAAAGCGCACATGCGTTTTTTTACAGCACCCAAAAACGCTGCATGCAGCGTTTTTTGGACTAGGGGTAAAAAACGCAAATGGAGCTGAAAAACGCAGCTACACTCAAATGTACCCTGCGTTAACGCATCTGCGTTTTTTTAAACAGCCCAAAAACGCAGAGATGGTCAAAAAAACGCATGTGTGTGAACATGGCCAAAAACGTTGCATGCAACGTTTTTGGCATCAGTTAAAAAACGCATGCGTTTTCATGCGTTTTTTTTAACATGGGGCCCTATGGGAAACGCATGCGCGAACGCATGCAAACGCGCACTTGCATTTGCGCATGCGTTCGCGCATGCGTTTTTTTAATGAAAATTCCAAAAACGTTCAGGAGTGCAGGAGGCTCAAAAAGCACCCAGAAAAAAAACGGATTGGTGATGAAAATCACTTCCAAAAACGGATTTCTATGTGTGACCACAGCCTAACTCTTTAAAAAGGACATAAGAAAATATGTTCTGGTCTGTTGAGAACATGGTTGAAATATTTGTAAATACTCAGTACATCATGCCCACAGTGAAGTATGGTGTAGGCAGCTTTGTGCTTTGAGGTTGTCTTTCAGTAGCTGGAACTGGAGCTTTAGTCAAGGTGGAGGGAATTATAAACAGTTCCAAATATCAGTCAATTTTGAAACAAAACTTTCAGACCTCCACAAAAAAGCTGAACATGAAAAGGAAGTTCACCTTTCAGCATGACAGCATCCCTATGCATACTTGAAAATCATTAAAAGAATGCCTACACCAGAATGCAATTGAAAATTTGTGGCTAACTGAAGAGGTTGCATACGAAGATACCCTTGCAATGTAAGGCTGGGGTTACACATGAGCCCTTGTCGTTTTGGCTCATTTTGTTAATTTTTTTCAAAGTCCAAAAACTGACAGAAAACTGATTGGATGTAATAAACACCCTGTCCGTTTTTCTGCACTTAAAAATTGCTATGTCAGTTTTTGAGCAAAAACTTGCTAGCAACGTTTGGGTCCGTTTCAAAAAAAAAAAAAAATTTTTTTTTTTAACATGGCTTATGGAAAAAGGATCGTCTTTGAGGTGCCTTAAAAAACGGATCCGTTTTTGAGAATTGGTCAAAATGACTAAGTCCAAAAACGTTCAGGGGTGTAGGAGCACAAAAAGCACCAAAAAAACGTTGGTCATGGAAATCACTTCAAAACGATTTCTATGTGTGACCCCAGCTAACAGATTTAAAATTATACTGGAAGGAGATTTGCAAAGATTTCAACACAAAAGACTGAATATTGTCATGAATTAAAAAGGTTACTTAAACAAATATAGTTTGAATTTTATGCAACCACATTATTTTAGTTCTTTTTATTAGTTACTAGTTGGTGGTCCAATTCTAACGCATCGGGTATTCTAAAATATGTGTGTAGTTGACATTCTGTGACTGACAGAACTTGTTCAGTCAACGTGAGTGAACTAATATATATATATATAGCAGCGCTACGGTTTATGGTGGTACATTACAGCACATTTGTAGCAGCACTATAGTATATGACGGTACAGTATAACACATGTATAGCAGCACTATACTATATGGCAGTATATTACAGTATATATACAGGTGCACTATAGTATATGGTGGTATTTTATATCACATGTATAGCAGCATTATAGTATATGGCGGTACATTACATACATGTATAGCAGCACTATGTTATATGGCGATACTCCGCTCCCCGCGGCCCCCCGCTCCTTCACAGTAAAAGTAAAAAAAATCCTCAGTGAGGATACTCACCTGTCCGTCAGCTCGCTCCACCTCCGTCTTCTAGGTCCTACAGGCCTTTAGGACCCGTCGTTGCCTGGGAAACCGATCAGCTGATCGATCACATGACCGCTAACTGCCGGGGGGGCAGGATGGAGCAGGGGGGCAGGATGGTGACAGGGGGGTGGAGAAGGGGCAGGATGGAGCGAGCGGGCAGGATGGAGCGGGGGGCAGGATGGAGCCGGGGGGCAGGATGGAGCCAGCGGGGGGCAGGATGGAGCCAGCGGGGGGCAGGATGGAGCCGGAGGGGGGCAGGATGGGAGCAAGAACAGTGGGGGGCAGGATGTAGACGGGGGGCAGGATGGAGGAAGCTGGGGAGAAATAAGGGAGCGGGGTAGAATGGAGGGAGAGGGCAGAATGGAGGGAGTGAAGCAGGATGGAGCCAGAGGAGCAGGATGGTGGTGTGGGGGGGCAGGATGGTGTCAGGGGGGCGGGCAGGATGGTGTCAGGGGGGGGGCAGCGATGGTGGCAAGTGGTGTAGGTTGGGTGGCGGGGGGGAGGATGTAGCGAGTGGGGCAGGATGGAGCGAGCAGGGCAGGATGGAGCGAGTGGGGCAGGATGGTGGCGTGGGGGTGGAGGATGGAGCTGGCGGGGCAAGATGGAGCGAGCGGGGCAGGTTGGAGCGAGCGGGGCAGGATGGAGCCAGCGGGGCAGGTGGAGCGAGCAGGGCAGGATGGAGCGAGCGGGGCAGGATGGAGCCAGGAGGCAGGATTGAGTCAGGGGGGCAGGATGGAGTGATGAGCGGGGGCAGGATGGAGTGAGTGGGGCAGGATGGAGCCGGGAGGGGGGGCAGGCTAGAGCCGTGGGGGCAGGATGGAGACGGTGGAGGGGGCAACGGAGGGCAGAATGGAGCGGGGGGGCAGGATGGAGGGAGCGGAGGGCAGAATGGATGGAGCGGGGCAGAATGGAGGGAGCAGGGCAGAATGGAGGGAGCAGGGCAGAATGGAGGGAACAGGGCAGGATGGAGCCGGGAGGGGGGGCAGGATGGAGCCGGGGGGGGGGGAGGTGGGCGGGGGGCAGGATGGAGCGGAGGGGAGCACCGGATGGGCAGGATGGAGGCGGGGGCAGGATGGAGAAGCGGGGGCAGAATGGAGGGAGCGGGGCAGAATGGAGGGAGCAGGGCAGAATGGAGGGAGCGAGGCAGGATGGATCGAGCGGGGCAGGATGGAGCCGGAGGAGCAGGGAGTGGGGCAGGGGGGGGGGGGGCATGATGGTGGCGGGGGGGCAGGATGGTGGCAAGCGGGACAGGATGGTGGCGGGGTGCAGGAAGTAGCGAGCGGGGCAGGATGGAGCGAGCGGGGCAGGATGGAGCCAGGAGGGCAGGATGGAGCCAGGGGGGCAGGATGGAGCAAGTGGGGCAGGATGGAGCTAGCGGGGCAGGATGGTGGGGGGGGGAAGGATGGAGCGAGGGGGCAGGATGGAGCCAGGAGAGGGGGGGCAGGATGGAGCCGGGGCAGGATGGAGCTGGGGCAAAATGGAGCCGGGGGGGCAGGATGTATGCGGGGGGCATGATGGATGCGGGGGGGGCACGATGAATGCGGGGGGTGGCATGATGGAGGTGGGGGGCACGATCCCCCTCGCCTCCTCTGTTCTCACCTGTCTTCTGTAGTGGTCGTCATGTGACAGGGTGGGCTGTGTGATGTCACATCAGCCCGCCCTGTCACATGACCGTAGTGATGGAGAAGACGGGTGAGAAGAACAGCGGGAGGCGAGGGGGGGCAGTATGGATGTGGGTGGAGTGAGAGGCGGGAGGCAGTATCCCCCTCGCCTCCCGCTGTTTTCACCCGTCTGTATACAGGACGGGCTGATGTGACATCGCACAGACGGGTGAGAATAGCGGGAGGCGAGGCGAGGTGGGGGCGTGTGGGGAGAGGCGAGGTGGGGACGGCGGGTACCCTGTATAACCCGGCAAACAGAGGCACTAATGCACCACTGTCCCCAGGCTTCAGCGACAGCGGTGCTAACGCGCCACTGTCGTCAGCTGCAAATTGGCGCGAAATTAGAACTTTGAATTCTCGCGCCAATTTGCATAGTCTGCACTCATTGAGCGGCCTCTGTCTGGTGTGCGATTTCTATGACCGACAGACGTCTTAGACAATTATATAGTAGATTATTTTAGCGTTCTTTTACCGCATGAAAAGATTTCATTTTTTTTTCAGTTGCATTATACAGATAATGTATAACTGTTAATGTGGAAAAAGTAAAAAAATTATTATCTAAGGTATCAGTTTTCTGGGACAAAAAAGTGACAATTTAATAGAGATGTGTAGACTTTTTAAATAAATATGACACAAAAAGGGGTTGATACACTTGGTTGGGTTTAACCCTTCAGCGGGATGTTTATTTCTATATAAAAATGTTTTAAAAGGTTTAAAGATGGATTTCCTATGAATCACAGTGAAAATAGAACTATGTATTCAGGTAGAAGGAGTCCCTCCGGATGTGCCTGGTACCCTTCACGAGTGTAGTGCTCTTCAATGGTACCTGTGCATATGCTCAGAATTAGGGTTTAAATGTCTATTGGTTTTGCTATTTAGAACTTTATGGATCTCTATATCTCTTACCAACTTGAAGGTCTGTAGCTGTTGCACTATGGTGGATCCAGGGATCTATTCTTCTTATAGGCTGATTTCACACCACAGTTTTTTTCCTGATCAGGTTCATCAGGTTTGGGTGCCAAAACCAGGAGTGGAACTAGCAGAGAAAAAGTATAATTGAAAGATTGACACCTGTTTTGTGTTTTTGAGACACTCCTGGTTTTGGCACTCAAAACCTGATGAAACCTGATCAGGGAAAAACTGTGGTGTGAAACCAGCCATAGTGTGCCTGCAATATTGTTAGTTGCCCCACTATGATTTATAGATATATCTTATCTATATTAGCTAGGTTACCTAGGGTCTTCTTATATGAATTCCAGCGTATAGATGGGGGGTGATCATACAGGCTGCAGTTTTTGGAGCGATTGTAACATCCACAATGCGGTAACCACGTTGCTCAGGATGTGTAATCCTGAGAATTTGGTTCCCGTATACTTTGCTTATCCCGGCTGCTGCCGGGATAAGCAAAGTGTTCAATGTTGTAGAAAAAGCTTTAATATTCCTAATAATTGTGCCCATCATGTCTATAGGGGGTGCCCACCCCCCCTAGAGACATGCTACCTTCTTAGGTGGGCATGTAATGTGTTAATAACTCCTGTATAGTAAGTCGGCTCCTGTCGGCTCTGTACAATTTTGTGAATGAAGCCGCGGCTCCACTGACAGAGGTGCGTATACTATACATAATGTACGTATAGTATGTGCGCTGTCTGAGGTCCTGAAGGCTTTTACAGTAGATCTATGGCGGTGCACAGCCCATAGAACTTCTGTAAAAGCCTTCAGGACCCTGGACAGCGGCACATACTATATGTACATTACGTATAACATGCACACAGCTGTCAGTGGAGCCGCGGCTTCATTCACAAAATTGTACAAAGCCGACAGGAGCCGGCTTACTGTACAATATTAACACATTATATGCCCATCTGAGTAGGTAGCATGTCTCTATAGGGGGTGGGCACCCCCTAGAGACATGATGGGCACAATTATTAGGAATATTGAAGCTTTTTTTAAAGAACTTACAGTTTGCTCATCCCTGCGGCAGCAGGGATGAGCAAACTGTACGGTAACCGGATTGCTCCGAATTACACATCCTGAGCAATCCGGTTATCGAATTGCAGCTTCAACAACACATTTTGCATGCAAAATATGTCTGAAGCTAATTGCGTTCACCGCATCCGGATCTGGATGCGGTGAATGCAATTCTCTATTAAAGTGTGAACCTAGCCTTAGTATTGTCTTTGGAAAGAATGAGATATTTCCCAGCCCTTTGTATTGACCACACATGTATTTATACATCTAATGGCCACTTTACACCGGCTACATTTCTAGCTTATCCACAGGTATCTTACTGGCTGCAGTGAAATCAGGAACATGGTTCTATCTTGTTGCGTGTACAATGAATAATGTCTCCATGATTTCACAGCAGCTAGTAAGTTACTGTGGATAAGCTAGAAATGTAGCCGCGTGTAAAGTGGCCAGTGCCACGTCACACACACAGATATATGTGCAGATATTGTTCGCAGATCTCTGGTTGCATGAATCATGGACATATTGTTCATTGTATATGGGCACAAAATGGAGCAATGTGTCCATGATTTCACTGCAACCAGAGATATGCGAACAATATCTGCACAATTATCTGTGTGTGTGACGTGGCACATAATGTGATCTCCTCTTAAGGCCACTTCACACACACAGATATCTGAGTCCAATATCTGAACAGATCTCTGGTTGCAGTGAAATCATGGATACATTGCTCCATGTTGTACACAGCCACAAAATGGAGCAATGTATCTGATTTCACTGCAACCAGAGATCTTTCAGATATTGGACTCAGATATCTGTGTGTGAAGTGGCCTTAAAACATCTATTTCCTAAGCTAAACAATTCCAATTTTCCAACCTCTCACCATATGGAAGGCCTTATACCCTTGTAATAATCTATTAACCCACCTTCGAACTGACTGTAAGGCTAGGGTCACACTTGAGCCTTGGATCTCTTAAAATCATCTGTTTCTCCAAGTTGAAAATGTTGAAAAATGTATCCGTTAACGGATCTATAGGCTCCAATGTAAAAAACGCAGTGTCAAAATGCATTGCTAAAAACGCAATGCGTTTTTGCATCAGCATCAAAAAATGCTGCTAGCAGCGTTTTTGCGTGCTTTAGCAAAAACACATGCATTTTTTAACATGGGACCCTATGGGAAATGCATGCATTAACGCATGGTACATATAAGTATATATAATATAACGCATGCGTTAACGCTAGCATTAATATTGGCATCAAAATGACACATAAAGAAATGGCAACAGTAACGGAGGTTTCTAAAAAACTTGCTCCCAATTGTAACTCTGCCTAACTTCTGATATCCTTTTAAATGTGGAGCCCAAAACTAGATTGCACATTATGATGTAGCTTTACAAGTGATTTATAGAGGGCTAATAATACACTTGGATACCAGGATTTTATCTCTCTTTTTCTAGTCCCTATACACTTGTAGCCAGAATACCGAAGTTTTTCTCTTGTTCTTTTGTCCTAAATTTACTTCCATTTAATATACAGGTACAGTGTTGGCCAAAAGTATTGACACCCCTGCAATTCTGTCAGATAATACCAGTTTCTTCCTGAAATGATTGCAATCACAAATTCTTTGGTATTATTATATTCATTTAATTTGTCTTCAATGAAAAAACACAAAAGAGAATGAAGCAAAAAGCAAAACATTGATCATTTCACACAAAACTTCAAAAATGGGCCAGACAAAAGTATTGGCACCTTCATCCTAATACTTGGTTGCACAACCTTTAGCCAAAATAACTACGATCAACTGCTTCCGGTAACCATCAATGAGTTTCTTACAATGCTTCTGCTGGAATTTTAGACCATTCTTCTTTGGCAAAATGCTCCAGGTCCCTGATATTTGAAGGGTGCCTTCTCCAAACTGCCATTTTTAGATCTCTCCACAGGTGTTCTATGGGATTCAGGTCTGGACTCATTGCTGGCCACCTTAGAAGTCTCCAGTGCTTTCTCTCAAACCATTTTCTAGTGCTTTTTGAAGTGTGTTTTGGGTCATTGTCCTGCTGGAAGACCCATGACCTCTGAGGGAGACCCAGCTTTCTCACACTGGGCCCTACATTATGCTGCAAAATTTGTTGGTAGTGTTCAGACTTCATAATGTCATGCACACGGTCAAGCAGTCCAGTGCCAGAGGCAGCAAAGCAACCCCAAAACATCAGGGAACCTCCGCATGTTTGACTGTAGGGACCGTGTTCTTTTCTTTGAATGTCTCTTTTTTTCTCCTGTATACTCTATGTTGATGCCTTTGCCCAAAAAGAGAGAACATTCTTCCAAAACATTTTAGGCTTTGTCAGGTAACGTTTTGGCAAACTCCAGCCTGGCTTTTTTATGTCTCGGAGTAAGAAGTCGGGTCTTCCTGGGTCTCCTACCATACAGTCCCTTTTCATTCGGACGCCGATGGATAGTACGGGTTTACACTGTTGTACCCTTGGACTGCAGGGCAGCTTGAACTTGTTTGGATGTTAGTCGAGGTTCTTTATCCACCATCCGCACAATCTTGTGTTGAAATGTCTCGTCAATTTTTCTTTTCCGGCCACATCTAGGGAGGTTAGACACAGTGCCATGGGCTTTAATCTTCTTGATGACACTGCGCACGGTAGACACAGAAATATTCAGGTCTTTGGAGATGGACTTGTAGCCTTGAGATTGCTCATGCTTCCTCACAATTTGGTTTCTCAAGTCCTCAACAGTTCTTTCGTCTTCTTTCTTTTCTCCATGCTCAATGTGGTACACACAAGGACAAGGACAGAGGTTGAGTCAACTTTAATCCATGTCAACTGGCTGCATGTGTGATTTAGTTATTGCCAACACCTGTAAGGTGCCACAGGTAAGTTACAGGTACTGTTAATTACACAAATTAGAGAAGCAACACATGATTTTTCTAACAGTGCCAATACTTTTGTCCACCCCCTTTTTTATGTTTGGTGTGGAATTAGATCCAATTTGGCTTTAGGACAATTCTTTTTGTGTTTTTTTCATTGAAGACAAATTAAATGAAGGTAATAATACCAAAGAATTTGTGATTGCAATCATTTTCAGGAAGAAACTGAGTATTATCTGACAGAATTGCAGGGGTGTCAATACTTTTGGCCAACACTGTATATGCAGCAATAGGATTATTCCATCCTAGATGCATTACTCTATATTTAACAAAAATTAAATCTCATTTACCAAGTGTTTGCCCATTTAGCCATATTATTCAGATTGTTTATTGATATTGTACTGTCAATGTTGTTTTTAAATATCCTACATAGTTTGGCGTCGTCAGCAAAGACTGAAACTTTACTCACAATCCCATCCACAAAGTAATTAAAAAGAGATTTCAGAGAGTCGTTCCAAGCACAGATTCTTGTGGTACCTCACTGCTGGCTCCCATTTAGAGAATGTACCATTTACGATGACACTTTGTTTCCTATACCTTAGCAACATCCTTCCCCACCTGCATATAGTTTTCCCTAGTAATTGTTTCTGGTGCTTCAGTATAAGGGTTTGGACACACTCATCAGAGTTTGACAGAGGAGACTCTGAAAGGGCTGGAGTAGTGACCCTGAATGGCTTCTCCCTATCTGGACGGGGCTGTCAGCTGATTGTGTTTTTGAGCAGCTCCAGACTCCCCGTGCAGAGATGGAGAGGCTGTTCAGGGTCACTGCTCCAGCCCTTTCAGAGTCTCCTCAGTCAAACTCAGATGTAACTAGGAAAATGTGTGTTCAAGCCCTAAGAGTGTTATGTGGTATAGTATCAAATGCCTTTGCAAAGTCTAGATAAATCACATCAGCTGCATAAACAACATCCAGCACTTACTTTCAATAGAAACCAAATATATTGGTTAGATACAACTTACCTTTCATAAATCCATGCTGATTGTCAGTTATTATATTATTCTCTGCAATATATTTTTGCATGTCATCTCTTAAAATGCCCTAAAAAATTATTGATTTTCTTATTTCAGACTGACTGGACAGCAGTTGCGTGGATCCGCCTACTTACCTTTCTTAGATATAGGTACCACATCAGTCATTCTCCAATCCTGTGGAACCAAACTTATCACAAGAGAGTCTAAGGCTGGCTTCACACTACACCGGACGGGAGGCAAATTAGCCCTTCAGTTCTGTGTGCTGATTGGCCGGGCTGTCTGGCTCAAATGGACAGCCACGGATCGGATCCCAGTCCAGTCCGTGTGCGGCCACACGCAGCTGCCGCCGCTGATATGTCAGGACCGCGGCTCGCCGGGAGCTAGTCCGCGGTCCTGACCTATCAGCGGCAGCAGCTGCGTGAGGCTGCACACTGGACTGGAGGGCAAATTAGCCCTTCAGTTCTGTGTGCTGATCTGGTACTGGCTGTCTGGCTCAATCGGACAGCCACGCATCGGATCCCAGCCGTAGTGTGAAGCCAAACCTAAGACGATGAGATACAGCAGTTTGTCAATTACTGAATCCAATTCCCTCAATAATCTCAGGTGAATGAAATCTGGCCCAGGGGATTTATTAATGTTTAATTTGCTCAGATGAAGGCGCACTTCTTCTTGTGTTGAATTAATTATGTAAAGTGCTGAACTTTCATTTTGCCTTCTTGAATGATCCCTGGAACAGTCAGTTCCTTGGTGAACACAGATAAAAAGTGTCTGTTTAATATCTCGCCCTTCTTTTTTATCCTATGTAATTGTCTTATTATCTTTTAAGGAGCAATTACCATCCTTTTGTTTTGTTTTTGGCATGGATATATTTATAAAAAATGTTGGTATTTATTTTAAAGTCTTTTGTGATTTTGCTAGCTTGATTTTTTTTTTACATTTACTATTGAGAATTTGAGATCTTTTTAAAACTGAAATAATACTTCTGTATTCTCAGCTTTCAAGACTTTTACTACCCTTTTGTTTTGTCTACTTATACTTTATACTGTCCTATTTATCCATAATGGTACCTTTACACGCGGCAACATTTCTACGGTGTCAACAGGTAACTTACTGGCTGCAGTGAAATCATAGAGACATATTCCATTTGTACACAGCAACAAGATAGAACCTTGTCTCCATGATTTCACTGCAACCAGTAAGTTACCTGTTGACACCCTAGAAATGTTGCCGCGTGTAAAGGTACCTTAATGGTTTCTTTTCATTCATGGACATTTTATTACCAGAAGATATGTTTTCCACAGGATTCTAGTAGTAGATCTTTAAAAATGCCTCATTTATGTTCAGTATCCCTAGTTACCCTGACATAGTCCCAGTATACATGATTCCCTATTTTGTTGAAATTAGCTTTATTACAATTTCAGATTTTTGAATTTGCCCTTTGAAATGTTCCAATGTTATTTTCGATGTTTGAATATTACATTGAATCTTACCATATCATGGTCGCTGCTGCCATACCTGTAGATCTGAAATTGTATTTGGTTTATAAGGGTACCTTTACACGTCGCAACATTGCATGCAATTTCACTTGCAACTTACTGGTTGCAGTGAAATCATGGACACGTTGTTCCATTTGTACACAGCAACAAAATAGAACAATGTGTCCATGATTTTACTGCAAACAGCAAATTGCCAGTGAAATTGCATGCAATGTTGCGACGTGTAATGGTACCGTTAGACAAGACCAGATCCAGTACATTTTATCACCTGGGTAACTCATGTAATAAGTGAGAGAAGTAATTGTCTTGAATTGAAGATAAGAATAGAGATTCGAGAACTTTCACCCGAACATGTTCGCCAATTTCAAATATGGCACAAATATTGTAGGTTCTGTTCAAGATCAGAAACCCGAGCAATTTGCCAAAAAAAATCGGTGAACATGACTTTGTTTGGAAAAAAAATGAAATTTAAAATGTCCTTAAAAGTTTCCCTGATTTTTTTGGGCCAAAACGCTCATTGGAAGATCCACTGACTGGAAACAACACCTAACCTTACAGTTCGGAGTGTTCCCAGCCACCGGGTCTACTGTTTTCTTTAAACCTGTAGAATTTTTTTGAGATTTAAATTAATCTTTATAAACTTCCTGGAGTTTGCTGGTGATTTTGACACCTGCAGGCTGTGAGGTTTGGAAACAGTACAAGATGTGGTAGCAGCTGTGAAGTCCGGGAACCTTACAATGTACTTAAAACATTATAATTTATTTATTTTTATTTATTTCTTTATTTTTTAATTATTTTTTGGGGAGAGAAAACCTTTATTATTGCTTGGGTCAGCAGCATGTGAGGCCATGTCTTCTTCTACACTTATGTGGTAGCAATTCATATAAAAATAGAATATGGCCGTTAAATGCTTTACATACATGGTCTTATGGGTCAGTTTACACTCATGAAACACCATAATATGGATATTGCTTCTTGAAAATGTGCAATCCCTTTAATTCATTTCATTCCATATGTTTAGAGTACAGCCATGTTTACAAGTGTGTGGTATATATCATAAATATTGAATTTGTTCATGCATTGCTGCCCACTAGCCTTATTCAGTATTAAAGATGAATTAGTGGTGATCTGAATTAACTTATTTGTTTCCCTTATTTCTCCTCCAAATATGTCAGGCTTCAATAATTACTCCACCCATCTGCAATCACAGGTGTAACCTGTGGCATGGTGAATGGGATTTGTAATGTAAGTCAGCCCACCCTATAGAGGAGTTAATGAAGAGCTAGGCAACAATATTATGCAAACAATAATATCCTGTAAGTAATTATGTCCTTGCACTGGAAGAGGCGGTCCCCTAGGCAATGCAAATAGGCGTCACTGCAGAGTCGGGTGCCAACTTGGTTGTACAATGCCGCTACACTCTGTTACATATTGCTACCACGTGTCTGCAATGTGCAGGGATATTAATAATGGATCAATTGCAAGATATTCCAGCTCTGCAGGATGTTATCTTCCTCACCACCCCAGGGACAGAGAATGCTTCAACACCAGAACCAGAACAGCCCGCACAGGACACATGTCACCTGGAAATCCACCACACTACTCGCATTTGGCCTTATATGCAGCAAGGTCAGTATCCAGAGCTGTGCTCGTATGACAGAGGAGGACCTGAAGAGCGCGCAGTAAGGAGGTGAGCTGCTCCAAATGCCAGCCGGGAGCATCAGATGTCACACTCAGGAAGATTACGAAATATAGCTGCAGCCGGAGCCACAGCCACTGGATCAGCAAATACAGGAACAAAAGCATGAAGAAAAGGATGAGGAGGATGAGGAGTATGAAGATGAGAAGTAGGTAGTAGAGGCAGAATTCCCTGTATCCCAGATTGAGTAGCAACTCCGCCAGAGACCTTTAAAGGAAAACTGTCAGGTCATAAATCCACATGTAACTGCTATCATTTTCTAATTCCTCCCTCTAAACTCTCTCTATTAATGTATTTATTGTATTTATATTCTCCTCCTATCTTCTGTAAACTTCAAATAAAGAGAATCATTCCATCTGTCAATCACAGTCAGTGATCCACTTAGTTACTCTGCTGTCCACTCCTCATACATGAATATGCATGTCACATCACAACAAAGGAGATCAGCGGGGACTGTATTCTCCTCTCTGCTCTCTGTGTGCAGCATCACAAGAGGTGAAATAGGGGCGGACACAGACTGTAGAGGGCCCCTGTGCAAGAAATTTTTTTGGGCCCCCCCCCGCCCCTCATAGTGCAACAAAGGTATGTACTATTAAATATGCAACAGGTAAATTAGGGTGCCTTCACATAGGCAAGTTTTTTGTATCCGATGAGATCAGGCGAAAACTACATCTGACTTGATATGCTTTCACACTGATGTTTTTCGCCACTAGCAGCAGATTTTCGCACCTCTGCCGCCTAACGGGCGACTTGTGGCACCGATCCGGCAAGCCCCATTCATTCCCTATGGGGCTTGCGGCCAGTGCATTTATTGAAAGTGATTCAGATCTGGTCTCCTAGTTCCTTATACTTAATGTTTATTGCACATCCAGATCTCCCGCAGGGGAGTGTGGGAAGATTATTGTCTGGGTAGCAGCACTGTGCCAAGCTCTTAGCAATTAGCAGGAGGCAAGAGAGAGGATCATTTCTGCACTATAACAGCTTCCAGGTCCCAGCAGCACATCTCAGTTGCTTGTAGCCTGTAATCTCATATCCTGCTCTCCCAGTTATAAATGTCCAACAATTTCAGTACACTCACACTGCAATCTACCTGCATGGGTTTAATCATACAGTGTTTTCTTATATGGTGTTCAGCTAGTTCTGGGGATTTCCCAGGCTGCATATGTGTGCCTGCACACCCTGGCCCCCTGCCCATCACTCCTTGGTATTTATGGCCTCATTGGCTTTGCACTGCTCTCTCTCCCCAG
This sequence comes from Allobates femoralis, assembly GCA_033576535.1. Lineage (NCBI taxonomy): Eukaryota > Metazoa > Chordata > Amphibia > Anura > Aromobatidae > Allobates > Allobates femoralis. The sequence goes on along the minus strand of JARQOC010000002.1, from coordinate 431,311,339 downwards.
TACCTACAGCTACCAGCCAAGTCCTGCCGTGGATCCACTGCTGGGGTGGGGGAATCAGATTCCCTCAGGAAGGATTGGAGATGAAGACGTTTCTAGTCCCATCAGCTGTGGGGGAAATCTGGTGGGATTGTCGTCCAGGCTTTGTTCATAGGTGGTGGTTCTGTGTGATCTAAATCCGGGGGCTCCTTTCCACAGTCCGGTCTCTGTTGTGGCTGCAGGGTTTCTACTGGGGGTCAGCAGTCACTTCTGATCGGGATGTGGTCTGTCGGTGCAAGCCTCACATCTGCTATGGTGCCTCTGACTCCCCTGGGTAGGAATCCACAGTCCAGATCCCACTATAATGGGCTTTCAGGGACCCTGAGTTTAGATGCCATACAATTGTTGTTTGTGGGGGTCCCATATGAGCTGGGTGCAATGGATTGATAAGCCCAGTCATGGAGCTCCTCTAATGTGTGTCTGTTCATGTCGGCAACCATCTTGGATCTCCCATGACTTTTTTTGACACACTATGACACCAGAATGGTTGCCATACAATAATGTGTATGAAAAGGGTGGAGAACTCCAGCCCTCAAGGGCCGCCAACAGGTCTTGTTTTCAGGATCTCCTTAGTATTGAAGAGGTTATAATTGAATCACCTGCAGTGGTGATGATTCCAACCGCTTCGCAATACTGAGGAAATCCTGAAAATATGACCTGTGTGCAGACCTTGAGTCCTGGAGTTCCCCACTCCTGTTATATGACAACCAAGCACAGACGCCATCCAGATTGTGGAAATGCAGTCTGACCACAACAACCAATCACAGATGCTCTCACAGAGCATGAGCATCTGTGATTGGCTGTAGCTTGTCAGTGAAGTGAATATGCATGGCATTAACATCTTTATTACCTAGTCTGTCAACCCCAAAAGGCATCTGGAAGAGGTGGGTACAGCTCAAGAAAATGGCGCTTGTAATGAATGCGCCATTTTCTGGGGTGGCTGTGGGCTGCAATTCACAGAGGGGGAAAAATACTTGGGCATTCATTCACTGAGGATACCAGTCTCCAGAAGTCTATTGTTACCTGGCTAGCAGCAGGTGAAGCGCACAAATATTTTTTCATTTTTTTTTTTAAAGTACTCTGACATCAGTTTGGTTGCCATACTGGCAATCAATAACAGAAGCTGGCAAACAGGTTGGGTGGGGCTAAATATAATTTTATCCAATCAAGAGAGGGTAAGCAGTGACATTCATGAGTGGACCTGGAACTACAGCAGCTTGGTGTCAGCGTCATAGAAGCTTGGTAGCTAAAACTTTAAGAAGCTAATATCTGTGCAAAAACAGCAGAGCTTCACTGTAAAATTGTTTGAGCTGTATTTGGCAGCTCTTGCGTCCCTTTGGCCAGGGTCACACATACCATCCATTTTTGGCTTAAATTCGTTTTTGGAATAATTTTGGTCATTTTTTTTTCAAAGTCCAAAAACGCATAAGCGTTAATGCATGTGTATGTGCGTTTTCAAAAACGCATGCGTTTTTGTGCAGCATCCCAACAATCGCTGCTAGCAGCGTTTTTGGGAGCATTTTTTTAACATGGACCCCTATGGGAAAAGCATGCGTTAACGCATAGTACATATAGGCACCATGCGTTTTTTGTGGGGAAAAAATGACTAACTCCAAAAAAATTCCAAAAAACGTCCAGGACCTCAGGGGACACTATTGGCAGCCTTAAAAAAACGGATCCATTTTTCTAAGGGCTTAAAAAAGCGAATTGGGATGTGTGACCCCAGCCTTTGAAAGTGTTTTCTATGACCTTGATTTTGCCTTCTATTAATTTGAATGAGGTTTAGAAGTTCAGCGAACTGTTTGCTGAACAAGTCGGCGAACATATGCCCATTTGGCAAACAGAGATAAATCCAAATATCAATAGGTTTTCTTATGTCTAGTTATAAAAAGAATATTAAGCCTTAGTTCAACAGCCATAAAATTACTAATGATGAAATTTCTTTATGCTTCTATTCAGACCTTCCGAAGGTAATGTGGATAGTTTCAAAATTCTAAATGATTCCCTGTTTATTAGTTTTTGGAACCTACTAAAACATTCATCAGAGATCTGCCTAGAATAATTAATCGAAAACCCTCAAGACTTTTTTGGCTCTATGAAAAATGTGTCTCGATAAATTTATGGTTTAAAACCCCATTGTTAATATTTGATCTGTGTTTGTTCATGTTAACGGTATGGGTGAAACATCCTACATTTTGTAATTTATTGTTATATTGAAGCAAGTACTTTAAATTGAAGCTGTTGCAATTACTTCTTTATAGGAAACGTTTTATCAGTATTAATGGAAATTCAACATTAATACACATAGGCAGGGGCGTAACTACAACAGGTGCAGGGGTTGCACCCGGCCCTGCGGCCTAGGGGGGCCCCAGAAGTCCCTTTGGCCTATAGAAGAAGACTAATATTATTAAAGATTTGCAATAAATGAAGGCTTTCATTGGAGCTTTCGCATCGGGGCCCCTGGTCCTGAAGTTACGCCACTGCCCATAGGTCGCCATTCTACTGTATTGCATTTGGATCTCCATCAGCAATATGTCCCCAAAAATTCAGGATAATGGGTATTTTTTTATTTTCTCTCTGGCTTTGTGCGATCTTATTTTTTAGGTTTTCATTCCTCCTAAAAACTATGGGGGATCAGGCAAAAATTTTTTATAATATTGGATTGTTTTTTTTTACAATTAACCAGTATGTTTGAAAATGCCCCGGATTGACTTGTGAAATTTTTTAAAACGAATCACAAAGCTGTCTCTATAGTTATTATCATCTTTAGGACAATCTTTCTTTTTGATGTTGTTTTCTCACTGGAATATTTTGCCAGTCACTGTGTTTTAGCCTCATAGTCCTTCAATAGGCATCCTTGGTAATATTCTTTCTTTCAAAAGGCGATATTCTTTAGTAAAAACACTGTCAAGGGTGCGATTTTTCTATATTCACTGATGTTAGCCATATGGCACATATAGGTAGATGTCCACTTGTGAAGTCCAAATGTTGACATCTTCATTTCTGACATTTTCATGATGAATTACCCTTCTGAGATATTACCTGAGAGTATCCATTGGATAAAGAAAATGGCAACATTACATGACATGATACGAAACAATGAATTATTCCAGCGATGTTCAACGTATTTATTTGCATCTGATTGTTTATGAAAATTTATACTAGAGCAAGATTGATATAAACAATATCTATCAAATTTCGTTTATATTGTTGTCAGTTTGATGTGCGTCATTTTTATAATGAACCATTTTTAGACTGAAAATAATGTTCTCTTATGGATGATTATCTGCTGGAAATGTTCAGAAGATGGAAGAGTATGCAGACTGTATCACTGACAAGACATTCATTCCATCCTTGCTTAGCCTGTGGCACATATCATAACAGAGAGAGCTTGAATGGAACAAATTTAGGTTTGCGATGATTAACGGATTCACAGCTGTAATCTTCAATATAATTATAAGAATTTGGTATTCAGTAAAACGTATTTGGATTACTCTCTGTTATTATAAGCACGTCAACAACAATTTTTAGTAGGAACAATTCAATCAGCTAAACAAGAATTATAGAAAACCTCTTTAAAAATGAATTGTTATATTTAAATCTTTTAAAACTGTAATTATTTCAAAGCGAGAATTGCTTTACCCGTGTGCTTGCAAACAAAGGAATCACAATTTTGCTTTTTTTAATCAACATTGCTTTAACACTTGGGATATACAGCACATGAAATATGTATTAAACACAAGAACAATTTTCTATGTAAACATATACCGTATTTTTAGCTTTATAAGACGCACCTGATTATAAGACGCACCCCCAAATTTGGTGAAGGAAAAGAGAAAAAAATAATTTTTAATGTCAAATGGGGTCCATCTTATAATGCCGCTGTCCGTCTTACAAATCATATACTGTATATGTCCCCTATCCTGGTAAATGACCCCCCCCATCCTAGTATATTTAACCCATGATGTTACACATAGCCCCTCTGCTGGCACACTGTCCCCCTCCCTGCTGGCACACTGTCCCCCTCCATGCTGATGCCCAGTGTCCCCCTCCATGCTAATGCAGAGTGTCCCCCCATGCTGGCACATAGAGCCCCCACAGAGTGCACAGTTACAAAAGTAATAAACAATATCATACTCACCTCTCTTCATCCTCCCTGCTGCCCGCGCTATCCCCGATGACTCTGTGCTGTCCCAGCATCCGGGTCCTGTAAGCAGCGCGCAGTATGATGTCACTCTGCAGCGACGCTCACATGACCTGGATGCCAGCACAGCACATCATCAGAGTCATCGGGGATAGCGCAGACAGCAGGGAGCATGGAGAGAGGTGAGTATAATCCTCCATTGCCGGGATAGTCAGTGCTGTCCACGCAAAGGAAGCATGGAAAGCACTGGCTATTCACATGGCGCTGCCACCGCTGAGCTGCAGGCCACTCCATTCACCCCTGTAATATGCGCTGCTCCCGCTGGTGATTGACAGCGGGATTCAGTGATTATTACAGGAGATAATGAGTGGCCCCACGTTACAACGGGGCCACAGCTGCAGCCACCTGACAGCCCCTGGACACCGCTCCTGAGCTGGCCTAGCACTACCCTCCCATACAGCACATATTGTACTTTCAATTACTTTCACTTTCATGCACGCCCCACTTTCCCACAAAATTTGGGGGCATAAAAGTGCGTCTTATAATGCGAAAAATACAGTATCTAAAGAGGCTATTGGCATGGATTTCTCACTAGATGTCTGTAATAACCCATCCTATTCACACAGGCAAGGAAATCAAACCATAGATATCTATCAATTAAGATATTTGTAATAATGAGAACTGACAAAGAGAAGAATTATTGAACACGTTTACTGACATATATTTAATACTTAGTACAAAAGCCTTTGTTGGGGATAACAGCTTAAACAATCCTCCTGTATGGAGAAACTAGTGGCATACATTGCTCAAGAGTGATTTTGGACCATTCTCCCACACACTCTTCTAATTCTGAATCTTCTGCGGGCTTCTTCTGTGAAATCTGACCTTTAGTTCGTTCCAACATTTTCTATTGAATGGGCCATTCTCATAGCCTTATTTTCTTTCTTTAAAAGAAGTTTAGAATGTCCTTGGTTGTGCGTTTGAGATTAATATATTGCTTAAATTTCTACCCTCGCTTCAGCTTATCATCCTGGTGGATGCCAGCAGAAATTAGCAAGAATGATACATTTGTCCATTTTTCCTTCCTTAAAGTATATGAAGTTTGCTGTATTGGCTTTAGCCATAATCATCAACATTAACAGGAATAAACACTTGAAAAAGATCACTGTCTGTAATGACATGGCCCTATGTAATATATGCATTTCACTGTATGTATTGAATTACTGAAATAAATTAACTTTTTGATGTTGTTCTTCGAATATATATATATATATATATATATATATATATATATATATACATGTAATATATTTACAGAGAAAAAACGTTCACAGCAGCACTCAGTCACTGTCAATCATGTGTGTATATATACATATAGATATATACAAGTAAATCACCTATGCATTTAAGACAAAATATAAAAACATGCGTTATTTCAAAAAACTAAATTTTTGGATTTTTTTTTTACATTTTTTTGTAAAGTAAGGTTCTTAGTACACTTATTGGCCAATACCTGTTTGACCATCAACCACGGTAAGGTGACCTTAAATCTGATGGGTCCCTGTCCTACCATGACACTGTTTCCTTGGACTCAGCTAAGGCCAGGGTCACACATGGCATCTTTTGGCTTAGATCCGTTTTTGGGATTTATTTGTAATTTTTTTTAAGTCCAAAAAACGCATATGCGTTAACGCATGTGTGTGTACGTTTTTCAAAAACGCAGGCATTGTTGTGCAGCATCCCAAAAAACACTGCTAGCAGCATTTTTGGGTGCATTAAAACAATGCATTCTTTTGTTTCACATAGGGCCCTATGGGAGACGCATGCGTTAACGCATGGTACATCTAGGCACCATACATTAACGCATATATGTTTTTGGTTAAAAAGTGCCTAAGTCCAAAGAACGCCCAGGACCTCAGGAGACACTATTGGCACCCTTACAAAAATAGATTAGTTTTTAAAAGAATTAAAAAAAGCGGATTGGTATGTGTGACCCTGGCCTAAGCCTCCATTTTTATAATTTTTATGGGAAGTGGGAGGACTCACTTCAATCAAAGACCACCTGGGGTCAATGGGGGAGCAGAATAAAGCTGTGGAGCCAGTAACTCCAACAATTAATTAGAAATCAAAAAAAGCTGAACAGCACCCAAGGTCTAGTCTGAACTGGTGCATAGGTGTTTTACTTCTATCTATCTATATATGTATATATACACACATGATTGGCAGTGACTGAGTGACGCTGTGCACTTTTTTCTGTATATTGTTCAGTATTGCAGCTTACACCAGTTCAGACGAGACCTTGAGTGCTGTTAAGCTTTTTTTGGAATATACAGTATTATATATATATATATATATATATATATATATAAGTACTTTGAAGGGCATCCTTACCTGGTAAATGTTTCCCCATTGTTTCATACTATATGATGAGATTTTATATGATACCCCCCAAACAGTAGCATGCATTTGTGAAGTCTAGAGGAAATGATACGTGGTCTAAGTATTTTAAAAGTATAAACCTGAAAGCTGTGATGTGCATTTTTATTCATTCCTTTTGAATGACCACTTTTTGCTACAGTTACTGCTTCACGTCTCTAGGGATTTGCCTTTACCAGTTTTACATATCTAGAGGCTGAAATTTAAGATTTAACTTAGTAAAATTGGTGATCATGAACTTTGAAGTATTGCCCCAGATTCTTAATAGAATTTAGGTCTGGGTTTTGATTGGGACATTAAACACATGATGCTTTGATTTAAACCATTGTATTGTAGGTCTGGCAGTATGTATATGGTTGCTGTCCTTCTAGAAGGTGAACCTATGCTTTTGTCAGCTTCATTGTCACTGCTGAACAAAAGCATGATGCTGCCACCCCCATGTTTGACAATGGGGAAGATGTTTTCTGACTGATGTGCAGTATTAGTTTTCTGCCTCACATAGTGTTTTGCATTTAGCCAAAAAGTTTGACTTGGGCAGCCGTCACACGCTTCAATATCGATAGCGATATTGTTAGCGATCACGTGCACGCGCGATCGCTAACAATATCGTTCACATCACTGGTGAGCTGTCACACAGGCAGACTCACCAGCGATGTGGACCAGCGAGATCGCTGGTAACTATGGTACACATCGGGTTACTAGGCGCCGCGCGGCGCTTTGTAACCCGACGTTTACCATAGATACCATCTCCCAGCATAGGCTCTGCCGCTGGGAGATGGATCATCGTGGTGTCACACACCACGATGAGGCAGATTGATCAAGCGTTTATCGCTTGATATGAGCTCCGGCTCACCAATCTGCGATGTAACGATCAAGCGATTTTACATTGAAAAATTGCTTGATTGCACGCAGCGATGCACAAACTATATCGCTTAAACGATCAAAAAACAGATCGCTTAAGCGATATCGTGCTTTAAATTGATGCGTGTGACGGCCGCCTTGGTCTCATCTGACTAGAGCATCTTCTTTCAAATGCTATCTATGAGGCATGAGTAAGAAGATGCTTTCGTAGTAGGCTAAATATTAAGCAATTCTGAGGGAAAAATGTACAGAGTCTGCAAATAAAACTTGAGATTGTGGTACAGGTTTGTCTTCCATCAGGACAATGACAACAAACATACTGCCATGGCTACAATAGAATTGTATTTGAATTGCTCAACCAAAGTCAAGACCTTAATTCCATTAATTCCATTGAGCATCTGTGGCAAGACTTGAAAATTGCTGTTTACAGACACTCTTCATCTAATCTCAGTGAGCTAGACATAATTTGAATAAATTAAAAATGGGCAACAAATTCAGTCACCAGATGTACCAAACTGGTAGAGACAAATCTCAGAAGACTTGCAGTCATAATTGCCATCCTGCAAAGTATTGTTTTTTAGGGAGGCTAAAAAGAAATGCACATTACATTATTAAATGCATTTTTTTTACAACATTTAGAAAGCCATGTATCCACTTCACAAATACTTAGGGTTATCATCTACTTGCATAATTACTTTGGCGTCAGAATGTCCTCGATAAAATGCCACCTGATAGTCCAGCTGTGGCTAACAGACCACCACCTGATTGGATTGGCCACCGAAACACAAAGGTTGCGACCTCTATATTGGCACACTCAAGTCATGGTTGGGCCAAGATGACAGCAACATACTGCTACTATCCTCCTGGCCTTTGTCGTCCTCCTCCGCCTATATCAAAACTGTTGCTGTGCTGCTGCAGAGCACAATCCCATCATCGCGTCACAAACTTTGACAATGTGAATAGGGGCACCATGTTTGGACGCCCAATCCTGTACTGTGCATGTTAGGGTGAGCAAACATGGTGTCGGTGTGAGTGCGCATGTGCCTACCATGTTTGTACACCTTGTCATGCTCACTTCAGACGACAGGAAACAAAGCTCACGATACCAGTGATGTTAAAATGGCCAATGTGTACATTCAATCTCAAATTCTTAGTGGATAATCACACTGAGTCTCCTACCTTAGAGAGGACCAACCAGCAGGTTTTAGGTCTATAAAGTGAAGCCAGGGCCTTACAGCCTCTTGGGTACTGAGTGCCATCATATTTTTACTTTAATAATTACATGTATGATTGCTGAGATAAATGTTTTAAAAGTCCTTAGAAAGTGTGCAGCAGGGGGATGGAGTGTGCAGCACATTAGCATAAGAGGGGCTGGTTTTCTTTGTATTATTGCCCTGTTTTCTCTAAGCCAAACCCTCCTCCTTCCCACTCTCCCTCCCTCCATCTCCCTGCTTGACTGTGACCGCACAAACTGGAAATATCCCTGATATTGTCATCACAGATCACAGATAACATATCATAGATGATCTGTCCATTGAGCATGCTGGGAGTTGTAGTGTCTCTGGATCTGCAGACTGTGTGATGAAGCATGCTGGGAGTTGTATTGTTACTGGCTCCGGATCTTCAGACCCAGAGACACTACAATCCCCAGCATGCTCCATCACACAGTCTGCACATCCAGAGACACTACAACTCCCAGCATGCTCCATCACACAGTCTGCACATCCAGAGACACTACACCTCCCAGCATGCTCCATCACAAAGTCTGCAAATCCAGAGACACTACAACTCCCAGCATGTTCCATAGACAGATTCAGATCTGTGATGACAATAGCAGGGATCTGTCCAGGTCTGTGAGGAGATCACCATCAAGCAGGGAGGGAGAGAGAGAGGGAGGAGGGTTTGGCATAGAAAAAGCAGGGCAATAACACAAAGAAACATCCCCTCAGTTTCCCATAGGGCCCCATGTTACCAAAAAAGGGTCCATTTTTTTCCTGCACCCAAAAACGTTGCTTGTAACTTTTTTGGACCCTGGGAAGAGGTCTTCAAAAATGGAATGACCCATAAAGTGCCCCATCCGTTAACGGACCGTTTTTTTGGACTTAGAAAGGGAAAATATTTCCCAAAAACAGATCAAGAGCAAAAACTGCTGGCGTGTGTGATCACCACTTTACACAATTTTTACAGATACACAAGAACAACTACCAAACCAAACCTAAATTGCATTTAACAGGCCAAAAACATTGAGAAAAAGATTTTCCTGCATAATCACTTGTATATAAGGCTAAATAAATTAGATAAAAAAAAAAAATTGCTTTTAGCATTTGTTCAGACGTAGTGCTTTGGCTTTTTTTTTGCCTTTTACAATTGGGAGGGCCCTGACTTATACATTTTGTATGTCCCTCTGTCATACATCATTTTTAGTTAGCTATTCCCCAGCACTTTACAAGACCATCTACAACATACCAGTAGGTATATTGATGTTTGACCTGAGAGGCCTCAGGTGGCCCTGAAAGATGTGTTTTGGAGGGACTGCTCTCAATCAGACATTTGGGTGGTTCCTCCCTCGTTGAGACTCAGATAGTGGAATACATATTCCATAGCAGTTTACAATGTGCAGATTGTATGTACAATGTGCCGAGCAGGGCCGGCTCCAGGTTTCTGTGGGCCCCGGGCGAAAAGGTCTCAGTGGGCCCCCTTTAAGTACATATCGCGGACTATATATATATATATATATATATATTGCCGCACACTTACCGCAAGCCCCATAGACAATGCATGGGGCTTGCCGCAAACGTGCAGCAAGTGCAGCCGCTAGACGGAAAATGCGGCAGATGCGGGGTTTTTTTTACCGCAACTGCCACATTTTTAAAAAAACTCCTATGTGAAGGCAGCCTTACAGGAACAGTGACTGCCGAATCCAGCAAGAGCTGTTTCTGACAGTGAGTATGTTACACGTTGTTAGGAGCGGGCTAAAATGCGATTGCATTCCCTTGCGCCTTTTAAAAATACCCTTCAAATGCAAAATGTTGCATTTTTGTGCGTCTGAGGATGCTTAGTATATACACAAGCATCCTGAAGCACACAAATAATGCAAGCAGCTCAATGGAGCCGCACTGCCATATGGTGGCACCGCAGCCAAGCGCAGTGTCTGGCCGTCCGGATCTCTCTTTCTCCTCACCTTTCTTCTTGCCGCTCCGGTCTCCTCCGGTCGCTCTGCACATATCAGCACAGTGATGACATCGTGCCCCTCCATGCTGAGCTGCAGAATGCAGACAGCGGCAGAACAGACTCTGGAGAAGAATGCTGCTGGCAAAGGTGGCTGAGACTATAGGAGCGGAATCCGCGGGGGGACTACCACTGGTACACATACTTCGTACACACGCAGCTCTTCTCCGTACACCTCGTACACACGCGGCTCCTCTCCGTACACCTCGTACACACGCGGCTCCTCTCCGTACACCTCGTACACACGCGGCTCCGCTCCGTACACCTCGTACACACTCGGCTCCGCTCCGTACACCTCGTACACACACGGCTCCGCTCCGTACACCTCGTACACACACGGCTCCGCTCCGTACACCTCGTACACACACGGCTCCGCTCCGTACACCTCGTACACACACGGCTCCGCTCCGTACACCTCGTACACACACGGCTCTGCTCCGTACACCTCGTACACACACGGCTCTGCTCCGTACACCTCGTACACACACGGCTCTGCTCCGTACTCCTCGTACACACACGGCTCTGCTCCGTACACCTCGTACACACACGGCTCTGCTCCGTACACCTCGTACACACTCGGCTCTGCTCCGTACACCTCGTACACACTCGGCTCTGCTCCGTACACCTCGTACACACACGGCTCTGCTCCGTACACCTCGTACACACACGGCTCTGCTCCGTACACCTCGTACACACTCGGCTCTGCTCCGTACACCTCGTACACACTCGGCTCTGCTCCGTACACCTCGTACACACACGGCTCTGATCCGTACACCTCGTACACACACGGCTCTGCTCCGTACACCTCGTACACTCGCCTCTGCTACATTCACACTGTAAATCCCTCCTGACCCCACACATAACCTTCACCTAATTGCCATACACCTAGTACACACTCACCTCTGCTACATTCACACTGTAAATGCCTCCTGACCACACACAAACTTCACCTTATTGGAGCATCATTCATGATGGCCAGCACAGTCCTGGATACACTAAGGAGCTGATCATGTGATCCCTGACTCCTCCCCATCCATTGACATCATCACAGGTCCTGTAAGCACACTAGCACAGTGTGTGCTGCTCTGTTGGCTCCGTGGAGGGGGGAGGAGGGAGACCTCCGGTGCTGCAGGAGCCTGAAAATGACCCCCCAGCTGCCCCCTGGATATGGCTCTGGCTGTGGTGGCAGTGCTCAGGGGCCCCTGAGGCTAGGGTCACACTTGCATTGTGCAAGTATTGTATGTTGCAACGCTGCTATGCGCTGGAGGCAGCCCATAGAAACCCGACGTTTACCTTGACAACCAATGGTTGTCAATGTAAACTGCGGGTTTCTATGGGCTCAGTTGCTGGCAGCGCATAGCGTTAAACGCTCTGCGCTGCAGCAGACAATACTTGCGTCAGGCTACGGTCACAACACAAGTGTGACCCTAGCCCTCAGGGGCCCGGTGGGCCCCCTCCAAGCCGTCGGGCCCCGGCACTTGCCCGGGTACGCCGGGTGCTGACGCCGGCCCTGGTGCCGAGTGTGTACACTTTATCATTTGGTTTGACCCTCTTCTCCTTCCTACACCTCCCCCTCTGCCATGTCAATCTGCGGCCCTACATTCAAATGTTCAGAGGGCCTGCAGTAGGCAGGAAACCTGAGTTTGCTGAGGGCCCAGAGATAGCCCTGTAATGTACGTTTTGGAGTCACCACTCTTACTTAGATATTTGGGTGGTCCCTCCCTCCTTGAGAATTAGATACTGGAATACATATTCCATAGCAGTTTACAATGCGCCGATTGTAGCATTGGGCTTGACCCTCTTCGTCCTCCTCCACCATCTCCTCCATCACCATGTAATTCTGTGGCCCTAAATTCAAATGTTCAGAGGGCCTGCAGTATGCAGAAAAACGGAGTTTGCTGAGGGCCGAGAGGGGGCCTTGTAACATACATTTTGGAGGGACAGCTCTTACTTAAACATTTGGGTGGTCCCTCCCTCATTGAGGCTCAGTTAGCGGAATACGTATTCCATAGCAGTTTACAATGTGCCCATTGTAGCATTGGGCTTGATCTTCCTCCTCCTCTTCCCCGCCCCCTCCACCACCATATGATTCTGCGGCCCTACATCAAATGTTCAGAGGACCTGCAGTATGCAGGAAATCCAAGTTGTCTGAGAGCCCAGAGGGGGCCTTGTAACATACATTTTGGAGGGACAGCTCTTACTTAAACATTTGGGTGGTCCCTCCCTCATTGAGGCTCAGTTAGCGGAATACGTATTCCATAGCAGTTTACAATGTGCCCATTGTACCATTGGGCTTGATTGACCCTCATCCTCCTCCTCCTACTACACCCTCTCCACCACAATGTAATTCTGTGTCCCTACATTCAAATGTTCAGAGGGTCTGCAGTAGGAAGGAAACCCAAGTTTACTAATGGCCCAGAGAGGGCCCTATAACTTACATCATGTCCATTGAAGTTGTGGGCTTCATCCTCCTCCTTCTCCACCTCCATGTGATTCTGTGGCCCTAAATTCAAATGTTCAGAGCACCTGCAGTAGGCAGGAAACCTGAATTTAGTGAGAGTCCTCATGTGGCTCTGTAACATACATTTGGAAGTGCCCTCCTCTAGAAATTTTGAAGTTCCCTCTTGTTTACATTTGAAATTGCACTCACTTATTCATATTGTAGGGCCCTTACTCTATTACGTAACTCATTTAAGGGCAGAAAATACATGGAAAAAGGGAAAGAGACATGGAGTAATAGAAGGTAGCAGTGAGTGCGGCTTGCGATCCTCAGGTTTGGCTGAACTGTGTGAACTAGAAAAATAAAGCTGCTGTAGTCAACTGGATGTCGAGCTCAAATATATCTCTTGTGCAAGTCAATGGACAAAGGATATATGGTGCCCCCCTCCATGATAGGCTGGTGAAGCTTCTCTAAATGGCTCAAAGATTGTTATTGACAATATTCCCCAGATTATACAGGAAGAGAAGACTTCTTGATACTCAACTACTTGGTCCACTGCAGAATGTGCATTAACCTTCCTAGCGTTATTCCCGAGCCTGACTCGGGGTTAACATTCACTACCAGAAGCGTTAACCCCGAGTCAGGCTCGGGCTTACCCGCGTTCGCGGCAGATGCGGTGAGAAAACCGCATCTGCCGCACTTGCCGCACTTGCGCCGCACTTGCGGCGCGGTTGCGGTAATCTGCATAGTAAAGGGAACCAACCACCTCGGATGACCCTCATACACTGTTAATATGTGCCCCTGCAGCCTAGTAAACCATTTGCAGCACTGTTTTTGTGTGAAAAGTGGCTGCAGTAGAAGTGAGATAATGATTTTATAAACTTACATGCCTGCGTACTTGAGGGCGTCTCCCTGTGTGTGCTGGCACTTGTGGGCTGTGCTCATCATGTCTGCTCTCCCCCTCCCTTATGCACGCCCCCTCTCAGCCTGCTATAGTGATGTGAGGCTGATTGCGTCATAAAGGGGCGGGGCTACTGGGATGCCGCGATTTAGCCCCGCCCGTTTATGAGGCAATCATCCCCACATCACTATAGCAGGCTGAGAGGGGGCGTGCATAAGGGAGGGGAGAGCAGACATGATGAGCACAGCCCACAAGTGCCAGCACACACAGGGAGACGCTCAAGTACGCAGGCATGTAAGTTTCTCAAATCATTATCTCACTTCTACTGCAGCCACTTTTCTTACAAAAACAGTGCTGCTAATGGGTTACTAGGCTGCAGGGGCACATATTAACAGTGTATGAGGGTCATCCGAGGTGGTTGGTTCCCTTTACTATGCAGATTACCGCAACCGCGCCGCAACCGCGCCGCCAGTGCGGCGCAAGTGCGGCAGCTATGCGGCAAGTGCGGCAGATGCGGTTTTTTTACCGCATCTGCCGCGAACGCGGGTAGCCCGCTTTTAGCAAAAAATTCAAGACCTAAACAGACCGCCAGGGAGGTTAAAATTTCCAAAAATTACTCCTGGGGGGCTGTGTCATAGGTGCAGGAAAATACCGTGACAAGGGCCTCCCTTGAGCAACATTATCTACGATAGACTACTGTAGTAGTTTTGTCCCTCAATTCAAGTTTTCAGGGGGCCATCAGTCTGTCATCAACAGTCAGTGTAAATTTCTATTAAATATGTATCCCTTAGCTCAGTCACAATGTGGCAAAACCAGGCATGTTTTTTGACAAATAGGGTGACTGACAGATTATATTGAATATGTATCCCCTATCTCAGTCATAATGTGGCACAAGCCAGGCGTATTTTTTTGACAAATAGGTGATATATATTCAATAGAAATCTGCAGTCATTTACCCTATCTCAGTCACAACAAGGGCCTCCAATGACAAATATTATTTTAGTAGGACCACTGTACATTCTAGATTTGTCCACTTCACAATGTGCATAGGATTTGTAAAAATTAGCCCTATGGATTGAGTCAAGGTTGACGCAGGAAGCCACCATCCCAGGACCTCCAATCACAGTTTGTCCACTGTGTCCACAGACAATGTACATAGGGTTTGTAAAAATTAGCACTATGGGCTAAGTCTTAGTTGATGAAGGAAGGAAACAGGTTTTTATGGGAAGGGGTTGACATTAACAGCAGTAGCATGAATCAGCATTTTTGGTGAATATAGGTTGGCTTGCTGTCATCTGGAGGGATTGCAAACTGTGGAGATATCCAGTCCTTGTTGAATTTAATCAGAGTAAGTCTGTCTGCATTTTCCACTGAGAGGGGTGTGCGCCTATCAGTCATGATTGACCCAGCGGAACTGAAAACACACTCAGACATCACATTAGCAGCCGGTCCCCTCTGCAGCCTGGTCCCTCCATGCACCTCCAGCTGGCAGTGAATGCGGAGCACCATGGGTGGTTCCCCCACAGCCATGCCCCTAGGACCCTTTTGTCCATCTCACTCTCCCTTTGTCCCAACCTGGAAGGAGCCTCTCAGCAGTTCCATCCTCCTCTTGTAAAGTTGTTACAAGAACATACAAAAACAATTTTCTTGTGCCTGTTAAACAGTAACATCAACAATAACTTCTTCTCTTAATGGGAGGCTCTTTCTTCATTTTTACACGTTGTATATAAACAAGTATAAAATACTAAAATATTTAAAAAGGAGAAAAGTGCAAAAGTCATTAAACTGTTCAGGCAAGATTTAATAACATTCCTAGCCAGGGTATATATTTTTTGCAGAGTCCAGTGCAATCAGGGGGAACTGCTTCAACCCCCTAATATTGTCACTGGGTGTGACTACAGGGAATGAAGGCCTTTCGTTGGACCAAACTCTTCGGCCACGCCAGACGGTTGTTTAGTGATCAAAGTGCAGAGTGCATATCATTCAAGATGCACCCCACAGTGCTGGCTTAAAACCAACAAAAAACACATTTAAGAAGTGCTAACTATTTACATTATAGTTCAGATCACATCATCATCCTATGATCAAGTGGTCCATCTGCAAACATTACATAAAAAGTCTAATTGTAATTGCCTAGCCGGCTAACTTGAAACATTAGACAAGTGCGAGTAGTACCCAGCCAGGTAGAAAATAAAATACACACAGTTCAACATTCCTAAATAACTATTTACACTAGTTAATGAAGTGTTTTCATCCTACTCTCTTTGGCTGCTTCCAGGGCAGCATTCTGGCAAATTAACAGCCCCCTCTGCCTGGGAGGATCTGCATCCTTCCGCCTTCATCTCCGCTCCAGAGGATACCTCTCCCGGAGTCTGGTCGGTGAGGTGACCATTGTTCAGCTCCCCTTCCTGCTCGGGCCACTTGTCCTCCTAATGGCTCATCCGGTGGCACCAGGGCCGGCTCCAGGTTTCTGTGGGCCCCGGGCGAAAAGGTCTCAGTGGGCCCCCTTTAAGTACATTATCGCGGACTATATATATATATATATATGTATATATTATATATATATATATATATTGCCGCACACTTACCGCAAGCCCCATAGACAATGCATGGGGCTTGCCGCAAACATGCAGCAAGTGCAGCCGCTAAACGGAAAATGCGGCAGATGCGGGGTTTTTTTTTTCCGCAACTGCTACATTTTTAAAAAAACTCCTATGTGAAGGCAGCCTTAGGGCCCTTTCACATCAGCGGTATTTTCAAATCGCGGCAGATGCGGTGAAAAAAACGCATCTGCCGCGATTACCGCATAACCGCAACACTTGTGGCACACTTGCGGCAAGCCCCATGCAATGTCTATGGGGCTTGCGGTAAGGGTGCGGCAGGTGCGGCAAGTGCGGTTTTGGCACTTGCGGCAGATGCGGCCGCGAAAAAAACCGCTGCAAGCAGCGTTTTTTTTCACGGCCGCACCTGCCGCAAGTGCCGAAACCGCACTTGCCACACCCTTACCGCAAGCCCCATAGACATTGCATGGGGCTTGCCGCAAGTGTGCCGCAAGTGTCGTGGTTATGCGGTAATCGCGGCAGATGCGGTTTTTTCACCGCATCTGCCGCGATTTGAAAATACCGCTGATGTGAAAGGGCCCTTACAGGAACAGTGACTGCTGAAACCAGCAAGAGCTGTTTCTGACAGTGAGTATATTACACATTGTTAGGAGCGGGCTAAAATGCGATTGCGTTCCCTTGCGCTTTTTAAAAATACCCTTCAAATGCAAAATGTTGCATTTTGTGGCGTCTGAGGATGCTTGGTATATACACAAGCATTCTCAAGCACACAAATAATGCAAGCAGCTCAATGGAGCCGCACGGCCATATGGTGGCACCGCAGCCAAGCGGAGTGTCTGGCCGTCCAGATCTCTCTTTCTCCTCACCTTTCTTCTTGCTGCTCCGGTCTCCTCCGGTCGCTCTGCACATATCAGCACAGTGATGACATCGTGCCCCTCCATGCTGAGCTGCAGAATGCAGACAGCGGCAGAAGAGACTCTGGAGAAGAATGCTGCTGGCAAAGGCGGCTGGGACTATAGGAGCGGAATCAGCGGGGGGCTACCACTGGTACACATACTTCGTACACATGCGGCTCTGCTTCATACACCTAATACACACGCGGCTCTGCTCCGTACACCTCGTACACATTCGGCTCTGCTCCATACACCTCTTACACATTCGGCTCTGCTCCGTTCACCTCGTACGCACGGCTCCGCTTCGTACACCTCGTACACACATGGCTCTGCTCCGTACACCTCGTACACACGGCTCTGCTCCGTACACCTCGTACACACGCGGCTCTGCTCCATACACCTCGTACACACACTGCTCTGCTCCGTACACATCATACACACAGGGCTCTGCTCCGTACACCTCGTACGCACGGCTCCGCTTCGTACACCTCGTACACACACGGTTCCGCTTCGTACACCTCGTACACACTCGGCTCTGCTCCGTACACCTCGTACACACATGGCTCCGCTCCATGCACCTAGTACACACTCGCCTCTGCTACATTCACATGTAAATCCCTCCTGACCCCACACATAACCTTCACCTAATTGCCATACACCTCATACACACACGGCTCCGCTCCATGCACCTAGTACACACTCACCTCTGCTACATTCACACTGTAAATGCCTCCTGACCACACACAAACTTCACCTTATTTGAGCATCATTCATGGTGGCCAGCACAGTCCTGGATACACTGAGGAGCTGATCTTTAGACCCCTGACTCCTCCCCATCCATGTGACATCATCACAGGTCCTGTAAGCACAGAGTGTGTGCAGCTCTGTCGGCTCCCGTGGAGGGGGGAGGAGGGAGACCTCGGTGCTGCAGGAGCCTGAAAATGACCCCCCAGCTGCCCCCTGGATATGGCTCTGGGTGTGGGGGCAGTGCTCAGGGGCCCCTGAGGCTAGGGTCACACTTGCATTGTGACCCTAGCCTTATGCAAGTATTGTATGTTGCAGCGTATAGCGTTTAATGCTATGCGCTGGAGGCAGCCCATAGAAACCCGACGTTTACCTTGACAACCACTGGTTGTCAACGTAAACGTCGGGTTTCTATGGGCTCAGTTGCTGGCAGCGCATAGCGTTAAACGCTCTGCGCTGCAGCAGACGATACTTGCGTCAGGCTAGGGTCACAACACAAGTGTGACCCTAGCCCTCAGGGGCCCGGTGGGCCCCCTCCAAGCAGTCGGGCCCCGCCGGGTGCTGACGCCGGCCCTGGGTGGCACAGTTCCCATGTTCGAGTCACACTTTGGGGCTTTGGTGCGTTTGCATCTCGGTTGTTTTTGGAAACAACCCCTGCATTTTTTTTACAGCACCCAAAAAACGCTTCATGCAGCGTTTTTTGGAATGGGGAAAAAAAACACAGGTGTAGCTAAAAAAAACATGTACAATTAAGTGTACCATGCGTTAAACGCATCTGTGTTTTTAAAAACTGCAAAAAAAAATGCAGAATGTGCCAAAAACCGGTATGTGTGAACAAGGCCTATGGCACCTGCAAGTGCGACGAGAGTCTAGTCCATAGAGATATTGGCATCTCATCCTCCTCTTCTTTCTCTTCCTCTTCCTCTGGGACCACCATCTCATCCTGCAGACTTTTTAAAGTTTGCTCCAGCATGTAGATGACTGGAATAATGATGGTGATGATGGCATTGTCAGCAATAACCATCTAACTAGCTATTTCAAAACTGTGCAGAAGGGTGAAGAGGTCCTTGATCTGTGCTCATTCTGCAAGCGACATTAGACCCACATTTGGCTCACTTTGAGTCAGTCTACACATCATGACCTACTATGCCATGGCTTGTCGCTGCAGCCACTGTCACTTGTAACATGTGATATTCCACCGTGTCTGCACATTGCATATCAGGCTATTAACTGGTTGTCCAAAAGACCACTGTTGCAATGCTAGTTAATGAGCCATGAGGTGCGAATGGCAGAAGTGAGCACACAGCAACCATGCCTTCTGCAGCTGCTCATCCAGACCGGAATACTGGCATAGGAATTGCTGTAAAACCAGGTTGAAGACATAAGTCACGCAAGGCATATGTATACGTTTGTCCCTGTGTAGAGCCACCAACAGGTTTGCACTATTATCACACACTGCCTTCCCTGGATCCAGGTTTAGCGGTCAAAGTTATGCTGCAAAACTGTCCACAACTCTTCAGCTGTGTAAATGACATCTCCAAGGTATTTTATTTCCAACACTACCTGATGGCGGTGAGCTCTACCATCTCAGTATGGGGGAGGAGAAGATTTTCTTTTGACTGTTTGAGCATTAAGGGGGAAGTAGTGGGTGCATCCTCCTTGAGCAGGTGGAGGAGGCAGAAGCAGTGGATAAAGTTGTGTGCACTTTTTCTCACACAGAGATTCTCAAGAAATGGGTATTGTTGTCTGCGACATTCTGGTGTAGCGTTGGCACAGCTTTCCAAGAGAAGTAATGGCGACTGGGCAATTGAAATTTGGGGGTTGTGATGGCCATCAGCTTTCAGAAATTATCTGTATTAACCAGAACCAGGCAGAAATTCAGCGTTTTCATGGTAAACAAATTGAAGATGGCGAAGTTCAAGCTCTTTGCTTTGGGATGTGTAGGAGGAAATAATCTTTTACATGACCATAGCTGTGGGACCAAGGGCTGACTGCTGTGCTGAGACAGGGTGGAGTAGGTGTACCCCACAAACTGCTACACTGTAAGGGAGGTGCAGGTGGAGATGTTATGGTGGGTTCAAAAACAAATGGTGTGCTGAGTGTCTGAGAATGGTCAAAAACAGCATGCGTGTCCACTTTCAAGATAGTTGACAGACTCTCTCGCCCCGACTGTAGTGGGTGAACAAGTGGAGGTTCTCTGTGGTCCCACTCCTAGCCCTGAGAGTCACCTTCCTCCTCTTTCTGCCATGAATGCACAGTACAGTGTGAGAGCTCCTCAGATATCTGAGTGTCATCATCATCATCTCTACTCCTGGGAGTTAATCTCTGGTGACGAGGGTCTGGATTCTGCTCTGACCCAATTTTATTCATCCCTAGGATCCAATTCCAAAAGATTTTGGACATCGGTGCAGATGTTTTCCTCCTTTGGAGTATGTGAATCTTTGTAGCAGATCTCTGATGTGTAAATTAAGGAAGCTTTAGCGGTTTTTTGAGCGGGCGCTTGGAGATGAACCACAGAGACAGCTTTTTAGTACCTTCTCTTTACTTGCTCAAATGTGGACTGGTCATTCCTCACAGCATGTTTCGGCAGCTGATAACGCCTTCATCAGGTTTACTCCAGCAGCACCCCTCCTTGTCTTTCTATTATTTTAGAACATCTGTGCAGAAATACCCATTTGTGTTTCCCCAAAGTTATTTGTCTGGTTGTAGAGTTGGGACACGGGGGGAAACATGAGTAATTGGGGCACCACTTTTAAGGACTGTACTCTATGTGATGATGAGTTGGCTGAAGAGGAGGAGAGGCCACTTGATGCAGCGCTTGCCATGAACTGTAGCAAAAGCTCTTTCTGCGCCTAATCCACAACTCATATCGCTCTGTTGCTGCTGCCATTCAGAGACTGAAGTAGGCAGTCCAGTAACAGAAGTTGTCACTTCAATTGGGATAGGGAGAATATACAGTGTCTTGTGAAAGTATTAGGCCCCCTTGAACTTTTCAACCTTTTGCCACATTTCAGGCTTCAAACATAAAGAAATAAATTGTATTTTTTTTGTGAAGACTCAACAACAAGTGGGACACAATCGTGAAGTGGAACGAAATTTATTGCAAACTTTTAATCTTTTTTAACAAATGAAAAACTGAAAAGTGGAGCGTGCAATATTATTCGGCCCCCTTTACTTTCATTGCAGCAAACTCACTTCAGAAGTTCAGTGAGGATCTCTGAATGATCCAATGTTGTCCTTAATGACTGGTAATGATAAATAGAATCCACCTGTGTGTAATCAAGTCTCTGTATAAATGCACCTGCTCTGTGATAGTCTCAGGGTTCAGTTTCAAGTGTAAGTGCAGAGAGCATCATGAAGACCAAGGAACACACCAGGCAGGTCCAAGATACTGTTGTGGTGAAGTTTAAAGCCAGATTTAAATACAAAAAAATTTCCCAAGTTTTAAACATCTCAAGGAGCACTGTGCAAGCGATCATATTGAAATGGAAGGAGTATCAGACCACTGTAAATCTACCAAGACCCGGCCGTCCCTCTAAACTTTCATCTCAAACAAGGAGAAGACTGATCAGAGATGCAGCCAAAAGGCCCATGATCACTCTTATAAACTGCAGAGATCTACAGCTGAGGTGGGAGAGTCTGTCCATAGGACAACAATCAGTCGTACACTGCACAAATCTGGCCTTTATGGAAGAGTGGCAAGAAGAAAGCCATTTCTCAAAGATATCCATAAAAAGTCTTGTTTCAAGTTTGCCACAAGCCACCTGGGAGACACACCAAACATGTGGAATAAGGTGCTCTGGTCAGATGAAACCAAAATCAAACTTTTTGGGCACAGTGCAAAACGATATGTTTGGTGTAAAAGCAACACAGCTCATCACTCTCAAAACACCTTCCCCACTGTCAAAAACGGTGGTGGCAGCATCATGGTTTGGGCCTGCTTTTCTTCAGCAGGGACAGGGAAGATGGTTAAAATTGATGGGAAGGTGGATGGAGCCAAATACAGGACCATTCTGGAAGAAAACCTGCTGGAGTCTCCAAAAGACCTGAGACTGGGACAGAGATTTATCTTCCAACAAGACAATAATCCCAAACTTACAGCAAAATTTACAATGGAATTGTTAAAAAATAAACGTATCCAGGTGTTAGAATGGCCAAGTCACAGTCCAGACCTGAATCCAATCAAGAATCTGTGGAAAGAGCTGAAAACTGCTGTTCACAAACGCTCTCCATCCAGCCTCACTGAGCTCCAGCTGTTTTGCAAGGAAGAATGGACAAGAATTTCAGTCTCTCGATGTGACTGATAGAGACATACCTCAAGGGACTTGCAGCTGTAATCGCAGCAAAAGGTGACACTACAAAGTATTAACTCAAGGGGGCCGAATAATATTGCACGCACTACTTTTCAGTTTTTATTTGTTAAAAAAGTTTAAAATATGCAATAAATTTCATTCCATTTCATGAATGTGTCCCACTTGTTGTTGATTCTTCACAAAAAAATTACAATTTATATCTTTATGTTTGAAGCCTTAAATGTGGCAAAAGGTTGAAAAGTTCAAGGGGGCTGAGTACTTTCACAAGGCACTGTACACCTCCAACACCAAGCCTATTCCCCCTTCCTCCATGCCTATTCCCCTTTCCACCACGATGTCAGGATTTCCCACTCATGTTTAATGCACACAGCTTTGGGAATAACAATGATTGGGCAATCACTTGTTTGAGCACAAAAAAGCCTGTTATGGGGAAACTCAAAGATTTGGCAATCACTTGCTGTATGCAAAAAATGTGGCTTTGGCAATGTACATAGGTGTGGTAAACACACCTGTTCTCAGCAAAAAAAAAGCACATGTCCAGATGGACCCTGTCCCATCCTATTCTATCTAATAAGCAGAGTAGCTATCTTCCAGTGTAGCACAGATGAAGCTGGATGGAGAAGCACAGAGCAGAACGGAGCGGCAGCAGCTCTGCCCCTAGCAGTAAGGTTAGTTTTAGATTAATTTAAAGTAGGCTTGCGTTAAAGGGATCCTGTCACCTCCAAAACGCCTCCTAAACTAGCAAAACATGTCCCTGCAGCATCCCATCACTAATCTCACACTCCTTTTGTCTCCTAAAAGCATCCTGTGAAAGTGCATAAAAACGTTTTAATACTTACTCATTAGGGATTATAATTAGCAGTGACTATATTCTTTAATCACCAAGGCGGGCTGTTTTTCAGCTCCAGGGATCCACCCTGTCTCTGTGTGTTCTGCTGTGATGTGCAGGCATTGCCCTCCCCCCTCTCTATCACTCACAGAATGCAAATTATTAGTCCTGCCTTCAGTTTCAGTTTCACAGCAGCGCAGACAGAGAGAGGGTGGATCATTCAGGCTGCAAAAGAACACCCCCTGGTGACTAAAGAATATGGCCCCTGCTAATTATAATCACTAATGAGTAAGTATTAAAACGTTTTTATGCACTTTCACAGGATGCTTTTAAGAGACAAAAGGAGTGAGAGATTAGTGATGGGAAGGTGCAGGAACATGTTTTGGTAGCTTAGGAGGCATTTTGGAGGCGACAGGATCCCTTTAAAAACATAGGTTTTGGCAGCCATAACACAGTGAATGAAATATCGTGCTTTTTCCTAATGCGAGAAAATATGTTGCTGAAAGTGTTTTTCTTGCATCAGGAAAAAATGCGAGATTTCATTCAGATGTCGGCTTTTTAGCCGTGCTAGGGGCCGCGTCACCATAGGTAGGCATTAGCGGCGTTAACGTAGTGCTACCATGGCGGTAGCACTGCGATAAGGTTGCCAATTCCTATGTTTTTAACGCAAGCCCCCTTTAACGTTAATCTGACTCTAGCTAGGGTCACACTTGGAGGGTGACCGACGCTTGACAGAAGCTATAAAAACGTAACATTTTCCCTGCAGAGCATAGCGTTAATGCTTATTAGCGTTAGCGTTTTTGGGCTGCTGCATAAAAACGCATGCGTTTTTTTAAAACGCACGTACACATGCGTTAACGGATCCATTTTTGGGACTTAGCAAAAAATAAGGAAAAATTTTATCCAAAAACAGTCCTGAAACAAAAAAGGCTGGTATGTGTGACCCTAGCCATAGACTTCCATACAGTAACATTAGTCCCAACACAGCCTTCCAAACAGTATAATAGCCCACCATATAACCATTCAGGGTATAATGTCCCGCACAAAGCCTTCCAAAAATGAACCACCACATAACCCTTCAAACAGTATAATGGCTCCTGTATAGTTTGCCAACTATGTATAGTTCTCTCAAATAGCCCTCTTAGTAGTGTGATTGCACCCCATAAAGCCCACCAAATAGTATAATTGACTTAAAAATATTTCTCCAAATAGTATACTAGCCCACCGACTCTAAACAGTATAATGGCCTTCTCTCAGCCCTCCAAATAGTATGATCACCCCACTTATCCCTTCAAATAGTATGATGTCCCCCACATAGCCCTCAAATTAGTATGATGGTCAAAACCAATAGCCCTCCGAATAATTTGAAGGCCCCTCACTTTGGCTGGGGTCACACTTGAGCCCTGGATCTGTTTAAACCATCAGTTTTTCAACTTAGAATTTGAGAAAAGCGGATGGTTTTAACGGATCCATAGAGCTCCATGCAAAAAAAAGCAGTGTCAAAATGGACTGCTAAAAAACTATGCGTTGTTATACTGCACCCAAAAACACTGCTAACAGTGTTTTTGGGTGCTTTAAAAAAACGCATAGCATTTTTTTTTAACATGGGGCCCTATGGGAAACGAATCCGTTAACGCCTGGCACCTATATGTACAATGCGTTAACACATTACGTTAACGCATAGCGTTTTTTGGTTACAAACAAAGCAATCTCCAAAAACAGAATCAGGTTTTAAAAAGGCAGAAAAACTGACTGCCAGGTGTGACCCCAGCCATCGAATCCCAAAAAGTATGATAGCCGCCCAAGTAGCCCTTAAAATAGTATGAAGGCTCTCTTAATAGCACTCCAAATAGTATGATAGCACCCAAGTAACCTTACAAATACGTTAATAACCCCAACAAAGTATTAATTGATTTTTTTTTAAAATACCTCTCTCTATTCCCTAGTCTCTGTAGTTTGGTTTCAAGCTCTACACTGCTCACTGAGCAGATGTATTATAGTGACATCATCATGCTCATTGTGCCCATTGTGCAAGATATTAGATGCAGATGAAAAATGATCTAGGCGAGAACTGTCAACTTCCAATTCTATCATTGCTTTCAACTGTATTTGCATTCAGGATGTGGATACAATTGAATGTTTGATGCCTGGCAGAGGAGCGTGACTCCAGAATTGGCAGAAGATCCCCTCCAACTCATGAGCCCATAGTGGTTGCGTGGTCTGTTGCTATGCTGTACACCACAGAGTGGTAGGTTCCTCTTATGGCCGCTTTACACATCCCGATATCTTTGTCCAACAATGATAAAAAGTCACGTGGTTCGTGCGTTTCCGCAGATATCGTTCGTGCGTTGTGTGGTGTAAATGTGCAATTCGATGCAAGAACGATGCCAAAATGTTATCGGCGGAGAATTGAGCAGGCTCTCCAACTGGGCGATATTGGATGGACGATCTGGCAGGATCGTGCTGTGTGACAGCGCAACTACGATTTGGAGCACAACTTCCCCTATTCACTACAATGTTAATTGGTTGTTCCCGAGTTGATGAGACGCAGTGTGCAAAAGGGGCATACGACATCGCAGTTGCGTTGGCTGCCGATATCGTGCTGTGTAACATCTCCTATGTGATCTTGGATTAGTGCCAAAAACGTGCGCGCTCCCGTGCTGTTGTATACAATATCGAAACGATGTTGGGACGTGTAAAGTGGCCATTACAGGTTAGGCTTTTTGGATTCAAGTTAAGCATTTAGTGCAATACAAAATACTTCATGGCTTTGGCAATTCTTTGCATCCATCACACAGTAAACTATATTTTTTTCTCATCTTTTGGTCTTCAGTTTTCTATTTATAGTACCTGATAAATATTGGCAACCTACAGAAAGATTTATTTCAGTAATAACAAAACCACATTTATATATTCTCTTTTGCTCCGGACAGTAATTATTACAGCCTAAAACAGGTCAGCCAAACTGATTTAATCAAAATAACTAGGAGAACATTCTAATTAACACACTATTACTTGGTTATTTTAATGGTCTGTTCTTTAAACTTTCAGAAATAAATGATAATTACAGTAAAAAAATAAAGCTAAGTGAATTTGCATGAGTAAACCAAATAGATGCATATATAATAAAAAAAACATTAACATAAGTAGCATGATAATGGTGAGCGAACAGGATCTGCACTGCTTGTTACTCTGCTGAGTATCGGCGGGTGCTCAAGTAAGTGTTTGCGTCCATGCACCACATGTTTCGCAGCTTTTTAACAGCCAATAAACATTAAGCGGTTTCTTGTCAAACACAATAATACTGGCATTACTGTGATGGTATGGCTGCAACGCCTCATTGGGTTTGTATAAAACCCAATAATGTGATGCTAGGTACACAATGGCTGCTTGAAGGTTTAAAAACAAGCAAAGTAAGTTATCCCCTCAATACATATTATAAACTTACACCCTTTAGTGCCTTTCATGGGGCACTAAAGAGTGCTTTTAACCCGAATTAACTGAATAAATAATAATAAAATGTTTTGGTGTGCCCCTATTGTTGATAAGCAGACAAAGCAGACAGTTGCAGGCTGGTTTTACGAGACTTGGAAAACCCATGATTATTTGGCCCTTCCTAGCCTAAATATTCCAGCCTGCTGCCACTCCATAATTGGCGCATCCCATTTGATGCACTAATTCTGTCGCTTCGCCCCAGCTCTTCCTGATTGCCCTAATGAGGCATTACTCGAGGTAATATTTTTTTAGGTTTATGTCAGCTGTTTAATGTCAGTTTGCATCAAGCCTAAAGGTTGGTATTGGAAAGGCATCCATCAGACACCCCCATTACCAACATGGTAAGTGTAAAATGAAAAAACGCACACAAAAAATAATGTATTTTAATAATGATTCCCCACACTATGCCTCATTCACCAATTACATTTTTTTTACA
The DNA here is from genome assembly GCA_033576535.1 of Allobates femoralis. Lineage (NCBI taxonomy): Eukaryota > Metazoa > Chordata > Amphibia > Anura > Aromobatidae > Allobates > Allobates femoralis. Next base: position 431,284,022 of record JARQOC010000002.1, on the reverse strand, counting down.
AGATTCACAAAACTTCAACATAATTCAAGGTCCCATGGCGTCTACGGAATCTATACTGGAACCTACAGAATTTGGTCACTCGTGGACAGCGCCTTGAGAGATTCCATGTCTGTAGCTAACCTAGAGTTACCTATAGAACCTTTTTCTCAGAATGAGACTTCATAGGTAACTCCCAGTCAGCGCCAGGCCTGGTATTTCTGACAGGTGTGAGCTGTATCAGATGATAGGGAAAAATGGTGTCTCACAGTCCGCGCTGCCACGATCATCGTGAGCTGTAGTGACCTATGAAGTCTCCATCTCGGAAAGTTATCAGAATTATACTCCATAGGTAACTGTGTGACCAAATTTGTACTCCAACCTATAAGTTGAAGTCATTACAGAGGTCTAACTAAAGGCCCAGTTACACACAGAGATAATTGTGCAGAGATTGTTCGCAGATCTCTGGTTGCAGTGAAATCATGGACACATTGTTCCATTTGTACACGGCCACAAAATGTAACAATGTGTCCATGATTTCACTGCAACCAGTGATCTGCAAACAATCTCTGCACAATTATCTGTGTGTGTAACTGGGCCTTTATAGAGCCAAAAGATTGTTTGTACTATAAGGTGGGATAATAGGTCATTATGTTAAAGTCTTTTCGTCTGTGCTCAAGGTCAAAAGATCTTTCTTCTCTGCCTTATGCTCTCTGTATAATGTTGGTGGCCATTTTATTTTTATATGACTCATAACAATCGAAACAAGAGTTTTTTTTTATTTTCAAAATTAAACCCTTTCACAACATCTGCCATACGTGTACAATGCTGTGTGAGGTGCATTCCCACAAATCGCCTTAAATGCATGGGGCTAAAATCGCACTGGCTCACATGCTGCACCAGCAGTGTACAATAGCTGACACCCTGCTGCAATTCCAACCATTGGTACCTGCAGTGATTGCAGACATTTACCTCTCTGATGCCACTTTCAATACATAGAGACATCGATTTGTTTGTAGAAGGAGAGGAATCACACTTTCCTTGCATCAGCATGATGCGATTGCAATTGCATTGTGCTGATGGTCTCCATGGTGACCATGGGTCAAATAACAGCCATAGGGTCACCCCGGTAAGGTTGCCTCTGAGGTCCTGCTTATAGCGGGGCCTGACATGCCTCCTACCTGTGTCTGATCCAGGGATCTAATGCCCTACAATGCATAAACATTACATACTATTAAATCAGCGATCAGACCAGGGAAAGATGTTCTCCCCATCCTGACACTAGGTAAAAATCTAAAAAAAAAAAACATATTTAAAACATGTTAAAATAAAGAGTGAAAACATGAAAAAAAATTATTATACTGATAAATACATATATTTATGTAAAAATTAAAAAACAAAACAAATAAAGTAGAGATTTGGTATTGCAACATACAGAATAACCCAATCTATAAAACTGTTAGTGTTAACTAAAGTGTCAGTGGGCACTGTAAAAAACTAAATTGGCAAAAAAAAAACATGCTTTTTCATTATACCGCAAATAAAATTTACACCATGAATACGGCTACTCTGCAATATGTCAGGCTATTATTTTTACCTGTGTCATCCATGTGTGTATTAGTGTTCTTTATGGCAAAATTAAGAAACAGTATTTTGGATCCCTGTCATGATATTTCCTTTCATTGTGAGATGCAACGTTCTTTTGTTTCCTGTAATCTTCGGCCCATGCCAGGGCAATTCCATGCTGACGTCTCCACTGCAAATGCAGTAGTACATGGTGAGCCGACTCTCCGTTCCCGCTTTGCTGAAAAAAGTTGAATAAAATGCTATCAAAAAGTGACATGTAAATGGTATAGCTAAAAATGTCAACTTGTCCAGCAAAAAGCAAGGTCCTACCCAGCTCCGTCAGTGGAGAAGATAAAAAGTTTTCTGGAAAAAAATGATGTGTAAACAAATCATGTTATAAATTTGCTTTTATTGTGTAAAAGCAGCAAAACATTAAAAAAATGAAAAAATGTGGCATCGCTGTTACCATACTGACCCAATGAATAAAGTTGTCTCATCAATTTTATTACAGTGAATGGCATAAAAACTAAATCTAAAAACAATTCCTTAATTGCCCATTTTAGTTAATTCTGTCCCCCAAAAATTGGAATAAAAAGGATCAAAAAATGTTTTGTACAAACATATTACCAAAAATGATTAAACTTGTCCTACAAAAATCAAATCTTCACATGATTTTGTACCAAAAATGTTTTTGTTTTGTTTTATTCAATTCAGTGGCTAAACATTATAAAATTCTGTAAAGCACATATAGGTGTAAGATGCTCACCACACTTTTAAATAAAGTCCTCCAGGAGTGTAGTTTCCAAAATGGCATCATTATTTGGGGTTTGCACTGTTTAAGCATAACAGGGGCTCCGGAAACGCAATATGGCATCCTCTATCTATTCCATAGAATTATGCAATCCAAGTCTAATGGTGCTTCTTTCCTTCCAAGCCCTGCTGTGCACCCAAGAATTAGTTTTCCACCACACATGGGGTACTCTCTGTACTCAGGAAAAACTGCATAACAAATTGTATGGTGCATTTGTTCCTGCTACACTTTTAAAATTGAAAAATTTGCTGCTAAAAACATTTTTGTGGACAAAAAATGTATTTTTTTCATTTCCATGGCTCATTGTTATAAATATTATGTAAAGAAATTTGGGTGTGCACGCAGTGTGTTATTGTTAGTGCAGGGTATAGACCCAAAATAGATATTGAAGAAAAGAACCACCGCACTTCACACTAGTTAGGATGGAAACAGTGTGCCTTTCAGTTTATTAAGTAAAGAATGGTTGCATAGCAATAGGGCATATGCAGTAATGAATATATTTACCGTATATATACACACACGTGATTGACAGTGACTGAGTGCTGCTGTGAACTTTTTTCTGTGTATATATATAATATATATATATATATAGAACATCATCAAAAAGTTAATTTATTTCAGTAATTCAATACATACAGTGAAATGCATACAGTATATTATATAGGGTCATGTCATTACAGACAGTGATCATTTTCAAGTGTTTATTCCTGTTAATGTTGATGATTATGGCTAAAGCCAATACAGCAAACTTCATATACTTTAAGGAAGGAAAAATGGACAAATGTATCATTCTTGCTAATTTCTGCTGGCATCCACCAGGATGATGAAGCTGAAGCGAGGGTAGAAATTTCAGCAATATATTAATCTCAAACGCACAACCAAGGACATTCTAATCTTCTTTTAAAGAAACAAAATAAGGCTATGAGAATGGCCTAGCCAATAGAAAATTTTGGAAGGAACGATTTCACAGAAGAAGCCCGCAGAAGCTTCAGAATTAGAAGAGTGTGTGGGAGAATGGTCCAAAATCACTCTTGAGCAATGTACGCCACTAGTTTCTCCATACAGGAGGATTGTTTAAGCTGTCATCACTAACAAAGGCTTTTGTACTAAGTGATAAATATATTTCAGTAAACGTGTTCAATAATTTTTCTGTTTGTCAGTTCTCATTATTACAAATATCTTAATTTATAGACATCTATGGTTTGATTTCCTTGCCTGTGTGAATAGGATGGCTTATTACAGACATCTGGCGAGAAATTCATGCCAATAGCCTCTTTAGATACCGTATTTTTCGCATTATAAGACTCACTTTTATGCTTCCAAATTTTGGGGGAAAGTTTGGCGTGCGTCTTATAATGCGAAAGTACAATATGTGCTGTATGGGACGATGGTGCTAGGCCAGCTCAGGAGCGGTGTCCAGGGGCTGTCAGGTGGCTGCAGCTGCCGCCCCATTGTCACAATGGGCTGCTCATTATCTCCTGTGATATTCACTGCATCCCGCTGGTGATTGACAGTGGGAGCAGCGCATATTACAGGGGTGAATGGAGCGGCCCCCAGCTCAGCGGCGGCAGCGCCACATGAACAGTCAGTGCTTTCCACGCTTCCTTTGCGTGGAAAGCACTGACTATCCCGGCAAAAAAGGATCATACACACCTCCCTCCATCCTCCCTGCTGCCCGTGCTATTCCCGATGACTCTGTGCTGTGCTGGCATCCGGGTCATGTGAGCGTCGCTGCCGAGTGACATCATATTGCACACTGCTCACATAACCCTGATGCTGGGACAGCACAGAGTCATCAGGGATAGCGCGGGCAGCAGGGAGGATGAAGAGAGGTGAGTATGATATTGTTTATTACTTTTATAACTGTGCACTCTGTGGGGGCTCTATGTGCCAGCATGGGGGGACACTGTGCATTAGCAGGGAGGGGGACACTGGGCATCAGCATGGAGGGGACATGGGATCAGCATGGAGGGGGGACAGTGTACCAGCAGAAAGGGGGACAGTGTGCCAGCAGGGATGGGGACAGTGTGCCAGCAGGAGAGGGGGACAGTGTACCAGCAGAAAGGGGGACAGTGTGCCAGCATGGAGGGGGACAGTGTGCCAGCATGGAGGGGGACAGTGTGCCAGCATGGAGGGGGACAGTGTGCCAGCATGGGGGAAGACAGTGTGCCAGCATAGGGGGGACAGTGAGCCAGCAGAGGGGACAGTGTGCCAGCAAAGGGGCTATGTGTAACAGCATGGGGTATATATACCAGGATGGGGGGTTCATTTACCAGGATGGGGGACATATACGGTATATGATTTGAAAGACGGACACTGGCATTATAAGATGGACCCCATTTAACATTAAAAATTATTTTATTCTCTGTTCCTTCACCAAATTTGGGGGTGCGTCTTATAATCAGCTGCGTCTTATAAAGCGAAAAATACGGTATATATGGTCAATAAATTTTCACAAAAGTCATGATATTGAAATAAAATTAATTATTAATTTTTATGTGCTGAACACAAATATGCGAGTCAAAATGAAAATGTTTTTCTAGTTATTTGTAATGTGCAATTTTTGTTTATATCATAAAAAGCATGTAAATAGTATTAGGGCTATGTGAATACATCTTAGAATTCAAGTAGAAAGGTAATAATGACACTCACCGGTTTACCCTTACCTGCAAATGATGTAACAACCCTCACTACAGAATTAAGTCTGCACTTTACAGAAGACCAGTGGGTGTTGTTATTACCTTGTCACTTGCAATTGCTGTGTCTCCCACTAAGAGCAACATCGTTTAGTGCTTCCTGCAGAAACCAGGTAAAATCGACTTGAAAGTCTCGAATAATAGGTGCTTGGACTTGTTGGTGCCTGGATTCACCTCTCCCATATTACATCTTAGATTTCTTTGCCTCTCTTGCTAGTGTCACACATAAGCCCTGGATCCGTCCAAAAACTGATGCAAAAAAAACGCATTATATGTTAAAAAAGCGCTATCCGCTTTTTCCTGCACCCAAAAATGTTGCTAGGAGCATTGTTTACCCAAAAACGTTGCTAGCAACGTTTTTGGGTGCAGTAAAAAAACTAAACTATTTTTTCAACATAGGGCCCTATGGGAAAGCTATCCGTTAATGCAGGGCACCTATAGGCACCATCAGTTAACGGATATCCATTTTTGTTGAAAAAATGAATAAGTCCAAAAAAGGTCCAGGACCTCAGAGGACACTTTTAGCCCCTTAATGTTAACGGATCCGGTTTTCTAAGCCCTCAAAAAAGCAGATTGGCATGCGTGACCCTAGCCTCTCTTGTACAGTGGTTTGGGAGCATCTCTGGGAAGTGTCCAACAGTAGCAAGCCAGCACGGTAGTGGACCATTTACCCTGGTATGTCTATTCCATTGTTGCATTATGTGTTTCAAATGATTTTTATTGGGTTTTTGTATAAGAAGTGAGTAGTACAGCATTAAAGGAACAGTTGTACAAAGTTAATTTTGTAAATACAAGTATGACATAAGGCAAGTAAATCACAGTGTAGCGTAAAATAATATATCATAAGGTTATGATGATAATCAGGTAGATCATGTCTAGAATCGATTAATTTAAATGAATCTTGAATGTGTCTATAAGTTAACAAAACTGGTCTCAAACAAGTATTTTCTAGCAAGCTAGAATTAACTCAGATATTGGTAAATAATTTACAACAGTGGAAGTTCACAGATGAGGGGAGTAGGGTGGAGGAGAGAGGGAAGAGGAGAGGGGGGGGGAGTTGTTGCATTATTGCATTGTTGCATTATGTTGACCAAAATGTTCACAATGTTCATCACTAACCACAGTTGTCAGGAAAGTAATCCAGTTGGGAATGAAGGTAGTGGATCTTAAGAGACGTATTGCAGCCAAGTTTCTGATACTGCATCAGCATGTCTTCTATTAGTTTGTTATAGGTTTCTGCCCTAACATTCCATACAAAATTTGTAGAAATAGTCAATAACCGTGTTGCACATGTTGCACAGTCAAAGGCTTGTTCTGGTCGCCTATCTTGCACCCGAAATAAAGATGATATGCCTTCTTCATTTGTGAAGTGATACTTTTCTTCTAGTTGGCAAAAGTCACTTTCCCACAAATATAGCAAAAATTGTCCATGATATTCATGCACATCCAAGGCATTAGTTTTCTGTATTGTAACTAAATGGATAAAATAAAAACAGATATACGCAACATTAGCTTCGACTATATCCCTTGAAGTTTGAAATATATTAAATGCTCAACATTTATGACCAGGATTTATATAAAACACTACTGACATCAGCTTACTTTAGCAGGCACCTGGCAGGAGTATACATTGCATTAGAAAATGATGCAATAAACTCTGGATGATGTGTGCATGATGGTATTATGCAGTGTGATACAAGATTACATCATTTTAGGCTTATTGTTGTCCTACCGGATAAATTTACACAGTGAAATATAGTAAATGCACTTTATGAAATACCTTCAAAATGAGAGCCAATACAACATTTTCAAGGTCATATTCATGTTCAGCACACCAAAATAGGACCTTTTTAAGTCAGTAGCAATTTCAGTGTTGACCAGTGATATTCGACCTATCCCAGGTCTTAATCATATGTTCACTTGGTCCTGTATAAGGAAGTTACCTATATGGTGTACAGGGGCCGGCTGGGCCAGGTGGCAGGGAGGCATTTGCCCCCGGGCCGGTAACAGTTCAGGGCCACCAGGTGTGTTGTTAACAGCAATGCAAAAGTAAATCACTGGCGGCCGCAGCTATTCTTAGTGCGGGATGCGGCCACCGGTGATTTATCATACAAACAACAGCCTTAATGCACCCAGCGGCCAGCACAGGCTGGCTGCAGCAAAGTCCTGAGGATTGCTTACATTGCACTCACCCTCAAGACCGGAGCGCTTGACAGGTGCCATTCTAGGGCAGGCTGGGCCGGTCTCTGCCAATGTTGGCTACCAACTCTTCATGGCTGCCCGCAGGACCCTCTGCTTGTTGTTTGGTCAACCGGCACCTTCTGTTTCTGAGCAGGTCTGACTGCGTCACTGCTGACAGACAGAGCTCTGAGCAGTGGCCATATCTGCAAGCTGTGACATCACGCAGCGCGCCCTGCTCCATTAGATTCCCGCCATGGAGGAGCTGAATGGGACACCATCAAGGGGGAGGTGAGTGATCATTCTAATCTTTATCTAAAACTAATGTGCATGTTTACATGCCTGGCTGCGTCTGTGTGTGTACATGCCTGGCTGCATCTGTGTGTGTACATGACTCGCTGCGTCTGTGTGCATGTGTACATGCCTGGCTGCGTCTGTGTGTGTGTGTGTACATGCCTGGCTGCATCTGTGTGCATGTGTACATGCCTGGGTGCGTCTGTGTGTGTGTACATGCCTGGCTGCATCTGTGTGTGTACATGCCTGGCTGCGTCTGTATGTGTCTGTGTGTACATGCCTGGCTGCGTCTGTGTGTATCTGTGTATATGCCTGGCTGCGTCTGTGTGCGTGTGTACATGCCTGGCAGCGTCTGTGTACACGCCTGGCTGCGTCTGTGTGCGTGTGCACATGCCTGGCTGCATCTGTGTACACGCCTGTCTGCGTCTGTGTGCGTGTGTACACGCCTGGCTGCGTCTGTGTGTGTGTACATGCCTGGCTGCGTCTTTGTGTGTGTTCATGGCTGGCTGCGTCTGTGTGTGTGTTCATGGCTGGCTGCGTCTGTGTGTGTGTTCATGGCTGGCTGCGTGTGTATGTGTTCATGGCTGGCTGCGTCTGTGTGTGTTCATGGCTGGCTGCGTCTGTGTGTGTTCATGGCTGGCTGCGTCTGTGTGTGTTCATGGCTGGCTGCGTCTTTGTGTGTGTTCATGGCTGGCTGCATGTGTGTGTGTTCATGGCTGGCTGCGTGTGTGTGTGTTCATGGCTGGCTGCGTGTGTGTGTTCATGGCTGGCTGTGTGTGTGTGTGTTCATGGCTGGCTGCATGTGTGTGTTCATGGCTGGCTGCATGTTTGTGTGTGCATGGCTGACGGTGTGTGTGTGCATGCATGGCTGGCTGCATGTTTGTATGTGTGCATGCATGGCTGGCTGCGTGTGTGTGCATGCATGGCTGGCTGCGTTTGGGTGTGTGCATGGCTGGCTGCGTTTGGGTGTGTGCATGGCTGGCTGCGTGTGCATGTATGGCTTTCTGCGTGTGTGCGTGCATGACTCGCTTTGTGTTTGTGTGTGTGTGCATGGCTGGCTTCTTGTGTGCATGGTTGTTCGAGTGTGTGTATGAATATATAAGGAAGGTGCTCTGCTAGTCTGTGTGCACACTATCAGTATTTGCAGCATTATGGCCCCAGTGTGTTTGCACTGTGTCCATAACGCTGCATTATACAGTACAGTGGATGGGATTTACAGAAATCCTGTGCCCACTGCTCTTTCCTCCGCAGCGTAAACTGACCTGAGGAGCGGCTTTTCGTGCCACTGCTTGTCTGCAGCATGTCAGAGTGAGAAGCGATCACCAGTAGGTGAACACAGGGAAAAGTCACTCTGCACCAAACGCAAATCGTGGGCACAGGGTGGCTTCGGCTTCCTTGCTTTCACCCGCGGCTATTCTCAGGTCTGGAGGCGCTGCATCCAAGATACAGTGTCTCCTGATCGTGTGCACATACCCCTATAGTCATGTATGCTGCAGGTGCTGCATCAAGTAGAAAATGCCAAGAATAACCAAGAAAAAGAAAAGACAGCGCTTAAAAGATGCCCAACAGAAAAGAGAGTAGGTATCAAAAAAAAAAAAAAATCAAACTTTATTATATATTAAACATATGAAAACTTATTATGATCACACACCCTATCACCCCAGTAGGCAATTGCAGAAACAGCCCTTTTCATTCCAGCACACAGATCAGGTATCTTGCATTGCTCATTTATTGTTATTTTGGTGATTTTTATAGTCCTGTATTTATAGGCTTTGACCCTCCATAGAATTCTATGAGCACTGACTGCTCTAGTTACCCATCAGTGGTGCTGCTTTATTGTATCGTCCTGTGATTATTATATTTACTAGTAAAAAGGCCCGATGCAATTGCATCGGGAGAGCGGTGAAATGAATTGTGTGTATACAGGCGGGTGAGTGGGTAGCAGAGTGTAGAGGGGCTCTGTGGGTAGCAGAGTATACAGGGGCTCTGTGGGTAGCAGAGTATACAGGGGCCCTGTGGGTAACAGAGTATACAGGGGGCTGTGTGGGTAGCAGAGTATACAGGCGGCTCTGTGGGTAGCAGAGTATACAGGGGGCTCTGTGGGTAGCAGAGTATACAGGGGGCTCTGTGGGTAGCAGAGTATACAGGGGCTCTGTGGGTAGCAGAGTATACAGGGGGCTCTGTGGGTAGCAGAGTATACAGGGGGCTCTGTGGGTAGCAGAGTATACAGGGGGCTCTGTGGGTAGCAGAGTATACAGGGGGCTCTGTGGGTAGCAGAGTATACAGGGGGCTCTGTGGGTAGCAGAGTATACAGGGGGCTCTGTGGGTAGCAGAGTATGATGTGGCGGGAGGCTTGAAGGGTGAGGAGATAGTAAAAAGGCCCGATGCAATTGCATCGGGAGAGCGGTGAAATGAATTGTGTGTATACAGGCGGGTGAGTGGGTAGCAGAGTATAGAGGGGCTCTGTGGGTAGCAGAGTATACAGGGGGCCCTGTGTGTAGCAGAGTATAGAGGGGGCTGTGTGGGTAGCAGAGTATACAGGCGGCTCTGTGGGTAGCAGAGTATACAGGGGGCTCTGTGGGTAGCAGTGTATAGAGGGGGCTCTGTGGGTAGCAGAGTATAGAGGGGGCTCTGTGGGTAGCAGAGTATACAGGGGGCTCTGTGGGTAGCAGAGTATACAGGGGGCTATGTGGGTAGCAGAGTATACAGGTGGCTCTGTGGGTAGCAGAGTATGATGTGGCGGGAGGCTTGAAGGGTGAGGAGAGGTGCGGCTGGAGCGGCGACAGGACGTGGCTGCATGCTGGGGGTGATCGTAGCCCCGGCATTGTCCTCTGCGGCGGGGGGTGGGCTGCAGAGAGGGATCAGTCCCTCCCCTCAGGTGACACATGTGACCTGAGGGGAAGGAGCGGATTGGGCATTGTGTGGTAAAGAGAGGACGGCCATCCGATTGGCCCAGGACGCGGAGTACTGGGCAATGGGATGGGCGGTCTGTGTTTAGAACAGAACGCCGAATCCGCTTGCAGGGGTGGCGGCCAATGGGAGTGAGCGGGGCGTGTTAGGCTTTGCAGCCTGACACGCCGCGTTCACTCCTATTGGCCGGCGTCACTGGCTCCCGACACCCGCCCACAGCCCCTACACCGCTACAGCAGCAGCATGGCGAGACCGAGGCGCTAGCGGTGAGAGAGAGAGAGCGGGGAGGGGCGGAAGGCAGCAGCGGCATCCGGGCAGCGTAGACCTCGCGGAGGGCGCTCACGATGAGGCGCTGGCGGCGGGGCCGACGGCGGTTGGCAGGATGGCGGCGGTGTGAGTTAGTGCGGCTGCGGTTCGCGATGACGGTATGGCGTCATCGCTCGCAGTGCCGTGAATGACTTAGGGATTCGGCTATAGTGTCCGAATTTCAAACTCCCGATTTATATAAGTAGATATGTGTATAAAGTGTATATGTACATCTGCTTATATAATTGTGTGCCCGTCCTCTGCCCCTTTTGTGTCCCCCTGTCCTCTGCCCGTGTCCTGTGTGCCTGAGTCCTCTGCCCCTGTTCTGTGTTCTCCTGTCCTGTGTGCCCTTGTCCGGTGTCCCCCTGTCCTGTGTGCCCCTGTGCGGTGTCCCCCTGTCCTGTGTGCCCCTGTCCTCTGCCTCTGTTCTGTGTCCCTCTGTCCTGTGTGGCCGTTGTGTGTTCCCCTGTCCTCTGCCCCTGTTGTGTCCCCCTGTCCTCTGCCCCTGTCGTGTGTGCCTGAGTCCTCTGCCCCTGTTCTGTGTTCTCCTGTCCTGTGTGCCCCTGTGCGGTGTCCCCCTGTCCTCTGCCTTTGTTCTGTGTCTCTCTGTCCTGTGTGCCCGTTGTGTGTTCCCCTGTCCTCTGCCCCTGTCGTGTGTGCCCGAGTCCTCTGCCCCTGTTGTGTGTCCTCCTGTCCTGTGTGCCCCTGTCCGGTGTCCCCCAGTGCTGTGTGCCCCTGTCCTGTGTGCCTCTGTTGTGTGTCCCCCTGTCCTCTGGCCCTGTTGTGTTCCTCTGTCCTGTGTGGCCCTGTCTTCTACCCCTGTTCTGTGTCCCCTTGTCCTCTGGGCCTGTTGTGTCCCCATGTCCTGTGTGCCCCTGTCCTCTGCCCCTGTTGTGTCCCCATGTCCTGTGTGCCCCTGTCCTCTGCCCCTGTTGTGTCCCCATGTCCTGTGTGCCCCTGTCCTCTGCCCCTGTTGTGTCCCCATGTCCTGTGTGCCCCTGTCCTCTGCCCCTGTTGTGTCCCCCTGTCCTCTGGGCCTGTAGTGTCCCCATGTCCTGTGTGCCCCTGTCCTCTGCCCCTGTTGTGTCCCCCTGTCCTCTGGGCCTGTTGTGTCCCCATGTCCTGTGTGCCCCTGTCCTCTGCCCCTGTTGTGTCCCCCTGTCCTCTGGCACAGTTCTTTATCCCCGAGTCATGTGTGCCCCTGTCCTCTGCCCCTGTTGTGTCCCCCTGTCCTCTGGCACAGTTCTTTATCCCCGAGTCATGTGTGCCCCTGTCCTCCTGTCCTCTGCTCTCTGTATTCCTTCCACCGGCATTGAAGCCGGTCATGTGACAGGGCGGGCTAATGTGACATCACAGAGGGCCTGTCACATGATCGGCTCCAAAAAGAAAGTATTACTGCAGGCAGCAGAGCGGGGAGGGGTAAGTGCGGAGCGGCCGGGGGAGAGCAGGCGGGGAGAAGAGCGGTATGTAGCGTCAGGAGATCAGCGGCTTGTGCCCATGAGTGGCTGATCTCCCGAGGGGCGCTGGGCGGTCACCTCGGCGGGGGCGATGTTGGTAGGATAGCGGAGTGTGTGCGGCGACATGTAAGATCCAAGATGGCGGCAAAATCTCGCGAGATTTTGGACGCCATGTTGGAAATTACATGTCGCCGCAAGGACAGTGCTCCTCCAGCTGCATAGCGTCACCGAGGCCCCAGCATTGCTAGAGCAGCGAGGGGCAGCGGTGACCTCGCGGAGGCGGCGGCGAGGCGGACGGGTGGGCGGCGGAGACGGCGGGTGGCGGAGACGGCAGTGCGGCTGCGGCTCGTGATGACGCTACGCGTCATCACTCGCAGTCGCGCAAAGGAGTCTGGGATTCGGCTACAGTGCCCGAATTCCAAACTCCCGATTATATAAGTAGATGCTCACAGGGCTGTTTCTGCAGTTGCCTATTGGGGTTATAGGGAGTGTCATCATATTTTGTTTTTAAATGTTCTTATATGTTCCTTTGATATATAATAAAGTTTGAATTTTTTCCTCTTTTTTTAGATAACTAACTACTTACCGTATTTTTTGGTGTATTCATGTCTTTAAATACTGTCTTTTCTTTTTTTCTTGGTTATGTGGGTTTCTGTGCTTATCTGCAGATGTGTCTCCATGTCTTCGTACTGTATGTGTACTGGTCAGTGAAATGTGTGCGTGCATATCTGTGTATATAGAATTGTATGGTTTTTTTTTATAAAATATGTGTACCGCAGGGGAATATCTGGGGGCAGGCAGGGTGCACTGTCAGCAGTTAGGGAGATAGTATGGAGACTAGTGATCGGGTAAAGATGTGGCTCCTTGCTTTGAGCCTATGACAGGAAGCGAGTGGCGGCAGGGAGAAGAGAGGGCACCTCGGCCGCTGCCGTATGCCCTAGACTGCAGAGCCCCCAGCTGACAGGCAACATCAACTTCCCCTCTCCGTGCAATGAAAAGTGACAAGCAAAGCAAACCCCCCCCTTTTCTCTCCCTAACTCAGAATCCTCTCGCTGGTTCCCCTCCTCCCAGTTTTATTACTGTCCCTCAGCCAGCCTCCAGGCTATAAGTAGTATTGCATAAGGGCAACCTCTCTCTTACCATCCTGCTCTCCCAGGCGATCATCAACGCCCGCCCTCCCGCCCCTTAGAACAAGCTCTAAGTCGCAGCCGGTGAAAGAGGGAGTTGGTAAAATTCAACCCGTCCAGGACGGCCTAGGCCTCGGGGGCCCCTCCTACAGGGCGTCAGCCCGTCTAGGACGGCCTGGGCATCGGGTTTTGCCTCATCCCAAGATCCAAGGCTGATATGCCTCACAAGGCCGGTAGGCCGGGTTTTAAGGCTGTTACGCCTTGCTAGGCTGATACGCCTTTAAGAAATATATTCAAAGAGCTGCGGCCCAAAATAATCAATCCACCCCCTGTAGTGTGTACTTAACAGTCCCGTCAGCCTCCCTTAGTTAGTGAGCGCCCATTTCCCGCGTGTAGAGTTATCGTTCTTTGTTTGGTTTTAATAAAGCTTTTAAAATTCCTTAAGGTGTGTTTTCATTCATTGCGCGGCGAGGGGAACCGTATTTGGGTCTCAGCAGTCTAAACCTTATGGTACCTTTACACGCAGCTACAACAGGATGCATACAACCCGCTACAGGCTACAAATGTAGCTTGTGGCGCCAATATCGCCCGTAGTAGCGGCGTCTGAAGACGGGACGACACAGCCGGCTACAGATACATCTGTATCCGTGCACTGCCCATAAACAGATGGCTACATCGCCGATTGTAGCGAGCTGTATCGGCGTGTAAAGAACCCACAGAAGGGAACTCAGGACACCCGGCGATGTAGCTGCAATGTAGCTAAGGCGTCACCCAGGCTCCGTGTTACCGCGCCCCATCTGCGATCATTGGTGGAAGCTCCTGCATGACGATTGGTAGTCGCTGCATAGGGCGGCATATTTAAGGAGCTGACCAGTCACACTACACAATTGCTCGAGCGTGCTGTATTAACCAGCCTCCTGCGATGCCTGCCCAATCATGATGTTCTGGCTTTGTCCTATCACCGTACGGATGTCTTGTAATCCACAATTGTGGCACGCCTATGTGCTGTCCCTGCTGCACCAGGTCCGCCCATATTAGCTTGTTGTAGCGTTGTGTAAATGAGGTACGCTGAGCTACAGATGGCTACTTGAGACACCCGACGATGTAGCTAGCTGTAAATGTAGCGTAGCGTAGCGCACCTTGTGGCGGCGTGTAAAGAGGGTGCGTTTCCCGTTTGTAACCGTTTGGCCGTGCTCGTGCACGTGAAGTAGCAGTTGGTATCCATCCTGTTGTGGCGGCGTGTAAAGGTACCTTTACATTTTCTCCCTGTAGCCAAGGCTTTTCCAGTAAATCGGCTAGCCAGGTTTAAAACTCTATTTACTTGCAGATTAAACCTACAGCTGCAGATAAATAGTTTTCCTGTATCTATGTCCCAGCCACTGTTATTTTTAAAACCTTTCACATTTGCTGCTTTAATGTAGCGGCCAGAGATAAGCAAACGAAAGACGGGCCGCCGCAACATGTGGGCCTCTGCTTTGTGACTGCCCCCCAGGCCAAAATTTGCCAGCCAGCCCCTGATGGTGTAGACAGAGGCAGTTTCTCTATACAGGACCAAGTGAACATGTGTTTTAGGCTAAGTTCACACTTGCATGCGTTTTTTTAAAGAGGCTTTAAAAATCACATGCAAATTCATATGCATTTTTTAGGTTGCCATTTAGGTGGTTTTAAGGTAATCTGACTCCAGGGAATCTTCCCAAAAATGCATGCGAAAACGCAAGTCACACGTGTACCATGCGAAAACACATGCGTTTTCGCATAGGTACATTTGTGGGATGGGGCATAGAGATTTGTAATGGTAATAATCACTAAACCACACCCCTCACCCAATAAAAAGGGGAGGAAAAGGGGAGTTGTTGCCCTTTGCCATGCAGATACTTTGTGTCTCATGTTGGCTGTGTGTGCTGTCAGCTCATCATGGATGCATTGTTTTTTGAGATTGAATTCCTCATTCTCAGATGTCGCCAGCTGAGACGCCAGCAACAGAGTAGATTGTGGGTCCATGAGGTGAATCTGTTGCAACCTCAGCATGGAGCCTTCCATGTGCTGTATAACCTACTCCGGAGCTTCCCTCGCAAGTTTCAGCGATATCTGCGAATGTCAATCCCCACGTTTGATGCCCTCCTGGAGCTGGTGAGTGGAGATCTCAGTCACCAGGACACCCATTGCCGGAAGGCCATCTCACCTGCTGAGCGCCTCCTTGTCACACTGAGGTGCATGTTGCTGGGCTGTTTGGGGATGTAATCTTCCCACATCATACATATATATTTAATGCTGTTGAGTGGGTGGTCATGTCCTATTTAGAGTGGGGATGTGATATTGTGCTGTGGGTTCCATGCACACAGCCATGGCACATGTGTTTTGCCAGGGTCACACTTAATGGAGCGGGAAGCTGTCATGTCTGCTGCTTGGGTGTGAGGCACTCCCTGGCAACCCAATGTTGATTGTGCATACCAGACACACCTAGTGTGTGTCATTGTCGCCTAAAGCCATGTGGACAGGGAAACGCTACCTGCAGCATTGCCCTGTCTGCTCTGTGAAAGCAGACCCTGTGATGCAAGCGGTGTGACTGGTAAACACGATCCACATCAGTTTGTCAGGGACCAGCTAATAGCCAAGTCACAGCTGTTTCGCCTCCCTGCTCCTTGAAGAAATGGAAGCTGATAACAGGGAGCTGTGGAGCGGAGGATTGTGACCCAAGACAATGTCATTTTGTATGGCCACATTGTAGCATTTAAAATGTCTCAGTGTTGTCCACAGACAAAAGGAGCAAGTTATCACACTCAGTCAGGCTGAATGCACCACACACACACACCTTGTGTGCATGGATACCAGTGCCCCTTGAAACAAGATGTGTTGGTGTTAGGCCTTAACCTCTGCGTGTTGTTTCAGCCATGGTTATCCCTGCACGCAGCCTGCCTTCAGCCTGTGTAGTGTTAACTGTTGTACAGATATTGTTGTGAACACTTGCAACTTACCATGGTGCGTGTTTTACCATAGTCATATGCTGAGTGGTTGTTAAACTGTTGTTAGAGATCTGTCCTTGGGGGCATCTGGTCCAATGCCATGTGGTCCGCGTTGCCCTTGTCATATGTAGGTGTGCGTTACTAATGTGGTGTTTTTTCTTTTTGTAGGTACTTGGCCACCGGTGAGAGCTATGCCTCGTTTCAGTTCCGTATCGGCAGGTCGACGATTGGTGGGATTGTGCCGGACATGTGCGAGGTGTTGTGGGCCAAACTGAAGCCAATTGTAATGCCTGCACCCACGGAGCAAATCTGGCATCAGAATGCTCGTGAATTTCTGGATTTGGCTCAATTTCCAAATTGCGTCGGAGCAGTTGACGGCAAACATATACGCATTAGCCTCCACACAGTGGATCGTTATATTACAATTATAAGCGGTTCCACTCTATTGTGCTGATGGCCATAGCCAATGCACAGGCACGTTTTGTGGCAGTTGACATCGGTGCCTACGGACAGGCCAGTGATGCCCGTGTGTTTAAGGCAAGCAACATGGGTAAAGCCTTGTACCAGGGCCGATTCCACATACCACCCCCATCAGCATTACCTGGCACCACAGACATTACAGTCCCACAAGTGCTCATTGGTGATGAGGCATTTCAATGCACGTGAACCTCATGAAGCCCTATAGCAGCCATGACCTCACCACCACACGTCGCAATTTCAACATGCGCCTCAGTCGATCAAGGCAATATGTTGAATGCACATTCGGAATCATGACCACTAAATGGCGTGTTCTATTAACCACAATCCAATTACTTCAACATAATGTGGACAGTGTGGTGAAGGCATATGTATGCCTATGTAGCGCCCCGCAACGAGTGCGTCACAGGAAGGTATTGCATCCCTGCCAGAAGATGTAATATCTTCCATCTCAGTAATGACATGGTTAACACTCAGAGCTCCATACTCTACATGCACCACTAGCATAGAGGGCCAATCAGGTCCTGGTGGGCGGAGTGTAGGAGTAGTGGGGGGGAGTAAAGTAGGAGAGGAGTAGGAGTCTGGAGGAATGTAACTTAGGAGAAGCAGGGCTCTGCACAGTTCCTTTCAGCCCTGAAGACCACTGACCGGCTGGCGCCACTATCAGTGCCCTAGACCTGGAAGCGGGCAGCTATTCAACGGGTCCAAATATACCCGTGCCCAAGCACAACCACCAGATCACTGGTTCAGAAGCAAGCAAGGCGTTAACTGCAGCTCTGTAAACCAGGGTGAAGATCTGCTTCTATGAGGCACCTCACCACCGCCACAACTTAGTTGTCTTGCCAGCAGGGACTCACCACTGGGACACAGGACCTCAAGCCAGAATTAGCTAAGTACCAACCAGAAGTCTCCCAAGTACCCAGACCTGGTATACCAAGGCAACACCGGCAACCCATTTAGAGAAGGAAAGGAAGGAACACCGCGGAACACTGAGCTAACACTAGTCATTACTGGTACCACCCCGTCCGTTACCTGTTGACTGTACACCTTGTACCATCTTGCCTTATACAGTAAACACCCGTTACAGAGGAATCTGGTGTCCCTGTTTCCTTCAGAACTGTTCAACCCATGCATGTTAAAAACCTACTAAGCTGCCGTATTCCAACAAGTGCAGCTCCTGGTCCCAGGGCCTCCCGCTCATCCTGTGGGGAGCGTCCCATCCAGCTGCCGTACATCCCCCGGAGGCCCAAGCAGCGCCGGTGAAATCACTGGATACCCGCAGGTGGCGTCACGACAAGAAGAATTAACCCCTATCCGTTCAAATCCCCTCATTTTGATCTGACCACCGGGTCCAACAGCCTCGGGCGCGGAACCGTGACGGGAGAAGCAACGCCCGGAGACGTGAAGACCCGGCTACGGTGAGTCACCTACACAACTATGTGTCCATAAACGATCCTAAAGTTGTGGTACCCTCTGACTGGGACTGTCAGCTTGTTGGAATACAGCAACACAGCATTCGTGCTCCAAACTCGGCGATGGAAGTCCGGAATGAGTTTGCGGATTATTTCATGATGTCAGTTGGTCAGTTACAACATAGGTCACGTCACATGTATTGTTTTTGTTGTTGTGAAGGGGCGACCTTGTTATTATGTTACATTTTTGCCCAGCTTTCTTGTGTATAAATTTTGAAAAACCACAATTTTGTGGAGGTGACACATTTCCACTAAATACCTTTTGTCACATATGTGTGTGTTTTACTGAAAATGTATGATTACCAATTTGCCCACCTTTTACAGTGATAATGGTTACCTATGCTACACATATGTTCTGTGAGCGACCAAGAGAGTGGCCCATACCGATTAGAATGTGTTTGGCCCCCTTAGCCCCATCTTAGATTTCATGTAGCCTGGCCAGCAATACTCCTTCTTCATGATGGGTTCAAAATCTGTGGCGCCCCTCTGGCTAGGCACCACAGGGAAGTATTGCACTTTAACAACAAATGTGGTAACCCCGTAAAGTTGTCAGTTCAGGGTTCAACTTATGGAGTCTATTGTTACACACACCTAGGACTAGAACACTTAGGGGAACGGAATTTAGTAGGTCCCAAAAGGGGGTGGAGCCTAGGGTAGAGAAGCAGGAAAGAGTGATAGTTTACTTCAGACAGTGCTGGTGTGGCGCCCCACTAAGGGTACCGTCACACCTGGAGATATCGCCGCGATATCTATGGCGACGCACGTTCGCGCGCACATTTTTGCCAGTCGCCCGCCATCGCCTATTTACACGTGGCGATAACTCAGGCGACGAATCGGCGATGAGCCTGACCGGAAGCTGCCTGTGCGTAGCCCAAGCCCCACGGGGGATCAAGTCGGTGGTGGACGCTGCACACAGAGCAACCACATTAGCGATGCGGGCGTTGTTTAGTCCCGCGTCTCGGAGGTAGGCGTTACACATTATGTTGTGTGACGCCCCGAAGAAGTGTGTGATTGGTTGCAACAAACCACCTATTGCTGTGTCCTTGGTCACAGCGCCACATCGTTAAATTCAAGCGTGCACGTGCGTATTGGTTCGGTCCTAACTCAACTGTCGTGTGATGTGTTGCGGATTATTGCTATAGGCGTCGGCGTCATATACTTTATTTAACATAAAGCCTGGCACTACAGTGCTGTGATGCAGACATGAGTTAACATGTAATGACAATTGTGTTGGTGAAGGCTGCTTTCACATTAGCGTTTTACGCTGATCGTGGCAGTTGCGGTGACATTGTATGGGGCTTGCCACAAGTGAACCGCAAGTGCGGTCGTTACACGGTAATCGCGGCAGTTGCGTTTTTTTTCACCGCAACTGCCGCAATCAGCGTAAAATGCTGATGTGAAAGGGGCCCTAAGACACATTTGGCAATGGCACATCTCTGCACTTTTTAGCACACATTGGCGCAAACACACAGGCCACATCAATGTGCTGCTTTATAGTATGTACGCTCCTGGATAATACACCTTTCAGCACCATGGAAAGGAAGACCAGATTATTGTGGGACGCACACATCAAATATGATGGCGAGGAACAAGACTACCAATCGGAGCGCTGGACCAATACACGCAGACCGCCAGAGGTAGTAAATACGCCCTGAAACGCCTCCCGGACATGTTTAGACGATGTGTGCTGTCGCTTTTGACATCGCTCTTGACATGTTACACAGGGCGATCAGCACACATCGCCCCAGAATAGTCACCTGGTTTCAGAGCTGTGATGTGTAACCA
This sequence comes from Allobates femoralis, assembly GCA_033576535.1. NCBI lineage: Eukaryota > Metazoa > Chordata > Amphibia > Anura > Aromobatidae > Allobates > Allobates femoralis. The sequence goes on along the minus strand of JARQOC010000002.1, from coordinate 431,264,004 downwards.
GGCGACCACTCATAAATGGGCAAGGGCGACACATCTATTAGGCGATACTTTGGCGATGTTGCCGGCGACAGGCCACGCCTTAGCGTCGCCATAGAAATCGCCGGCAATATCTCCAGGTGTGATGGTACCCTAAGAGTGCGTCACAAAAGGGTAGTGCACCCCTGAATGAAGGTGCCATATCCTTTGCTCTGGTAATGAGTAGAAGAATCCTGAAGCTCCATACCACACACAACACCTAGTGATAGGGGACCAATCAGACACCGTTGCTAGGGTAACAGGTCCTGGTGGGAGGAAAGCTAGGTAATATAGTGAGTGGGAGAGCTGCAAGGAGTTAGATCAGGAAGTGAGAACAGAACAGTGCAGAAGTCAAGTCGTGACAGGAGAGAAGCTCAGAGAGGCAAAGTGAAAGTAACAGACATAGCAGAGTGGAAGAAGTTGCAGAAGTGCACTGAGAAGGCTAACTGGGAGGGCACCTCAACCTGGTGACTCAGAAGAGAAAGGGGCCAAGAGCAGATCGGGTAAGCTAATCCTTGCCCAGTCCAGAACCTGGAGTACTGGCTCCGAAGTGGTCCAGTTGGTTCATCCCTGCACCACAGAACCCAGAGTGGTCGTAAGCTTCATAAGAGCCCGACTCACCAACTACCGCAGCTTATACCAGGAGCACCCACCTAAGAGAGCCAGGGCCCGCGCGGAGAGAATCGCATGCAGCGGTGACCCAACCGAAGGCCCTCAGTGCTCCCAGTTGGGGTATAGCAGAGCAGCGAAGTGAAGGGACAGACAGCGATAGAGAAAGACACCTGTGGAGCTTCGGAGGGACGCTGCTCATTGCCGGAGCCACTTTGTCCACTACCCGGCATTAAGGACTGTGCTACCCTGTATGCCACCGAACACCTGAGTAAATACCCGTTCAGAGTAAACAGTGTCCGAGCCTTATTTCAGAACTGTCATTGATGTGCATTGCTCTCCAGAATGACTGACCTGCCCTATTCCACCGCTGCAGCTCTACAGCCTCGGGGACCCCGCTCGTCCTGTAGGGAGTGGTTCCACCTTGCTGCCGCACATCACCCCGGAGTCCCAAGCAGCGCCGGTGCCATCACCGGAACCCTACAGGTGGCGTCACGAACTAATAACTTTCACCCTTTTATTATTTTATTTTCCCTCTTTGCATTGGCTACCGGGCCCACGACCTCGGCACCGGAACCGTGACTGACAGCCAGCAATGAGACCTGAGAACCCAGCCCACAGTGAGTCACTGGGAAGGCAGTAAGGAAGGACGAGCCTGACGGCATCGCTGACAGGAGGGATCCCCATCTTTAAGTGGGGACCCAGGACAGATGGCAACGGGCCATGACTGGTTGGAGCTGGATGGTCACATGGGGGGGGGGGGGAGCATCGGCAATGCGGGTAGCCGAAGTGGTCAGAAGTTCATCTCTGACCGCAGACCGACGAGCTGCGGCCCCATAGAAATCTGGTAGCCGACGGCACCACAAGGGCAGCTCACCCCTTGGGACGGAAACCGGTTGAGGACACTGGTGGTTGCGGACAGAATTCCGGTGGCAGGAGATATTGTGCGTTCCTGCTGCTCCTGTCCATGCCGGTAAAAGACCAACTTGACAGGCTAGTGTCGACCGTACGACTGGCGGGAGAGCTCTGCAAGGGTGGAAAAGAGAGAAGGACAGATTAGACCCTGAAAGCCAAAGAGGGAAGAATACCTAGAGACTCCATAATGGGGAACCTTGAGCTGGCGATAAACCCCTGAAAAACTAAACTGTACCGTGTTTCATATCATCATTTGCTGGTACCCAGTAAAATGGAGTTAAAGTTGAACTGGTCTCTGTAATCCTTCTCGTCGGTGCTCGAAGGGCTTCAGCACCATCAGCAGCAGCTCAACAGAGATGTAAGAACTGCAACAATTACTCCTCTCATTCCCCGCTGGCCTGAGGTAATAGATCCACCTGTGGGGAGCTGTACCATACTCTGCTGCACACACCATCACCTCAGCGGCCGGCTTGCAGCGCCGGTACCTATATTACCGGGAACTACAGGTGGCGTCACGTCCCCTTATAACTATCCCTTTCCCCACCATCATCTAACAGATGATAACCAGGGCACGGAACCGGGAACCCGACCACCCGTGATTCCCCATCCAAGTAACCATCAATCCCGGTGTCCGAGTACCCCTAGCCCTGGCCTCATCAAATCTGTATGCAGTCATATGGAGCTTCAACACACACATGCTCCAATCACCCTTGCACACACGAAAATATTGCTCCAACATCATGCCCTACAGTGTGCTATGAAGCAATATTGCCGTATGGCGCTGGTCCCTACTGTGTGCTTTGCTGAGAATTTGGGAACAAAATAACCCATAGCCATCTCACCGACAAGATAACAATACCATTACATGTTCATACTCCTCCTATACTAAACACCGGCACGATATTAGTAATCAATAAGCAAACCACACAATTGACCCAAATATTCTGTATTCTTGTCAAAACCATTATACTGTAAAATGTCAACAGTCAAAATAAAGCACACAAACACGGGTTATAGTATACTTTACAGAAACCCTAAAAACAAAACACAAACCAATGTTCAGGCAGATTCAGGCCACATCTGCCCCCTCCTCTGACATCATCACGGATAACGTGATTTGTTTTTAATAACATATTTATACACCAACTGGGCCATTTCGATCTTAAAGGTGGCCCGCTCATTTATATTTAAAGTCCGCAGGTCTCCAACAAAAGACTGTAGGAAGTGGCCCCAGTCACAGAGCTCAGCTGGGGCAGCCAGAGGTCGACATAATTCCATCCGATGAGTTAATATGAACTGGTTCCTATTCAAACTATCTTGTAGGCGATGTACAGCCTGAAGAAGAAGGCCATCTTGGTCTGTTGTTTGTGGTGTGTTGCGCCAGCGAGCCAGAGGGCGAGTCACGGGTACCGCAGTAACAACACTCTCCACATTTGGCGGTACTGTTGTTCCAGCTCTTGGACATGGTGTAGGGACTGCAGTCTGTGGACACAGTGTAAATGTTAGTGGCTTGGGGATTGAGACTTATGGCCACATCACACACACTCAGATTTGTATCCACACTTTTCCAGGATGTGTGTTTGCACTGATTTCAAAAACACTTTTTTTTTGGTGTCCAAAAAGGAGAAAACAAAACAAACTCTACAATGTGTGGCTGATTTCTTTGCAAACAGACATCAGGGAACAGTGTCAGCACAGAAATGTGTGAGTGAAGTGTCCATGATTCTCCAAAACCACAGCATGACACACACAGGATACACCATGCAGCACTGTACCTTATGTCGTCCCTGTTGGTTTGCCTTTTTAGTTTTCTTGCTGTTTCACGGCTCTTTTTGCGTTTTTTGGCAGACTTTCTGTGCTGGAAAAATAGATGGGGAGAATTTTTACAACACAATCTTAACATGGAGCCCACTGGGACGGGGTACTTGGTACCAGACCGGGGTACTGCTGGGGATATCACGGTAGTCTTGGTCTGGACCGTGTCCCGGGTTCTCACAAGTAAAGGAGTATTTACAAGGATTAGTTTGTCGTGACGCCACCCACAGGTTGTGGTCAGCAATGGGACCACCGCTGCAGCGCCGCTCTGCCAGGAGGATGGAGGGATGGCTGGGCTGCAGCTGGATGGATGAGCCCGTCGTGGGTCGGGCTGCTCCTGGCAAGGTAGAAAGGTGTGCAATTCACAGTTTAGTATACCTGGAATCAGATTCGGGAAACTGAAGCAGGGTTCACCGGGTTTACTTTCAAGTTCTTTAGTGCAAGCAGTTTACAACACAGTTCACTGTACAGTTCAATTCACAACTCCATTAACTCCGGACACTTGAACCCTCTGCAGCCAGCCTGTCGCTCTGAGACCCCTCACTCCTATTAACCTTTCAGGCTTGTTCTCCCTCTCTGTTCTTCCTGCCGATTGTATGGCAGCAGCTCGGCCCCTTGTATGTACCTTCCCCCTATGTGTGTGGGTAGTAAGCCGGGTCCTCTTTTTTGCTGCTGAGCCTCCAACCCTGTAGTAGGAACTCCCCATTGGTTTGTCTGGGAAGCCAGTGTGAAACTTCAGTCCCCCTCAGAGCAGACAGTCTGGTATTAGCCTAGCCTGCAGTAACCCTGTCTTTCAAAGTGTTACCAGGCTCCTTCTATCCCGTGTGACTTCCAGATGCAGTCAGGGAATCTATCCCACCTGTAGTTGGTCGGTGCTGCAGTGTTCCTCGGACCCGGTGATACCGGTCAGGTCTCTGTCCTCACACTCCCCTGGGATGCCGGCTATGGACGAGCTTTCTCTCCATGGAACGGTGTCTCTGTGGATTCTGCGTCTCCAGGGAGCCCAATCCCACCGCGATGTGTCACTTTCTGTCTGCTGTTCTTTACCTCTCGGCTCACTCTGGCCTACTCTGGGTCTTTTCTGTTCAGCCTACTAACTCCTTCCTCCTCTTTTCCTCTATTTGTACTGTCACCTGACTTTTCTTCCCACCCACTTTCCTCTGAACCCCACCACCCCTTGCCCGCCTAGAATCCCGGGCTCCGGGTTGGGTGCAGTGCTCTAGTGGGTGTGTATGTGCTGTGAGGGTGTTTGTTGCACAAACTGTCTATCTTCCTGCAGTTCCCTATGTGGCCACCCTGGTTGCAGGGGTGCCACATTAACATACATGACAAAGAGTCAATACAACTCTGAAGACATGTCACGGCCACTTAATGCACAAAGGAAAGGCCACATTTTCAAAGGCAAGTCCTCTAAAGGTCTATTCATGCTAACCAGCCATGATGGGCAGAACATGTTACAATTAGGGGCGGGGCAGAGATGAACCATGACATGGGACATTGGGGACACATGCAGGGTGTAAAAAGTGTGCCAAACCATAGGCACACAGATTTCAAAATTTACTATTCATCACAACCATGACAAAGTGACATTTCACACATTACACTTACACGTTTCACCGGTGGATCTGACCTCAAAGAGCTTGAGCACTGCAAACAAAGAGAATATGTGGTTATATGATGTCCACATGGTGACATATGCATAGTCACCCTTGTGGGCACATAAGGCAAGGGGGGAAATTAATTACTATAAGCCAAACAATAAAAGTAAGGGCTGGAGTGACCCAAGGTGGACGCATCATTTGTAAGGAAGGTATGGTACACAATGGTGCAGGAAGGACACAGGATGCTATGTGTTTGTGACCACATAAAGGTGCTTGATGGTTAAACACATGCACACACCAAATTACAGTGTGTCACAAATCACATGCCTTGACTATTGGACTGTGTGCACATGCCTGTCGCCACATGTAACAATACCGTAGGAGGTATACTCAGTTGCACGACAAACAGGGCAATGTGCACACAATTGTCTATGGATTAATGGTGCGGAGGGCAGGAGTCACTATCTGGGTTTCGTGGCCAGGTACACATGATGGGATGCAGCAAAGGCAAATCAGACACACCAGGTGTGGACATGTGTTGCACACATCAGGAACATTATGTTATGCCACAACAGGCTACAAGCAGCATTTGTATTACAACTGTGTACATGAACAAGATGGCTATGTGGTAGCAACTCACAGATGAGGAGGATGATGAGTTGGAACTTTCCAGGGTGACCAGCTCCAATTCCTCAGAATCTGTCATCTACACAACACATGTAAAACATAGTCAACATGGACGAAAGAATTAGGAAAGCCTGAAGAAGCCATACAACCATAAAAGAGGTTAAAGTGTGTTGCAAAAATTTATTGCATAACAAGAAGAAAGCCATGAATCACAAAAACAAATTAAAAAGGCCAAAAATCAGCCATAACCTACTGCTGAGGATATAATAATCCCAGAGAAACCTCCCTGCTAATCACAGACTCCATTAAACCAATAACAGTGCTATACATTTCTCAAGGTACCTTAATACAGACAAAATGGGAACAATAACAGTACAGTACATAAGGGCAGAAGTATATATGAAGGCAAACAATACCTGTAGAGGAAATTTGCTATGGAGTACTCCAACAAACATAATGATCACATAGATGTTAATTTTATGGGTGATATTCCCCCAATAATTCAGGGCAAAGTGGGAAAAATGCTGCATATTCTACAGGACCAAAAATCTGCTAGGAATAGGTTTATCCACAATAATGGAGATATATCTAGATTCAATAAACCCATAAATACATATGGTGAACATATGCAGATGAATAAAGTTCCATAAAGCGATTTTAAGCTAGTTCTAATTACACACCAAATAGGAATATAATACCCCCAAAGCAGTATAAATATTAATAACAATAATGACATGTAAAACATAGTGTAAACATGGGTGGCACAGCAGAGTATTGCACAAAAGTAATGAAAGCATGTTGGGTACACATGTGCACATCAAAAACTTACCATCATTAGCCAGGTACAAAAACCAACACTGCACTTAGCAGGTTGCAGTCAGACCTCCTTATGTGGATCACGCCCAGGTGTAGGCAGATAAAATCACCTCTACCTACAACTCATGTGGGAGGTGACTTGCTATTGGGCTTGCATAGGATTCTATTCACACTGATTGGCCTCATTCACATGTCCGTGCCTCCAGCACGTAGGCCTCATTCACATGTCCGTGCCTCCGGCACGTTAGGCCCGGTTCACATCACGATTTTGGAGATTCCGAGTGTATCCGTTTCAAATCGGATACACTCGGATCCAAAATTGGCTCCCATGTATCCCTATGGGGCTCGGATCGGATGTGTGCCTTTTGACATCCGATTTTGACACCATCCGATCCTGTCCGATTTCATCACGGACACAAAAACGCAGCCTGCTGCGTTTTTGTGTCCGAGAATGAAATCGGACAGCCTCGGATCAGAGCTGATCCGAGCCCCGATAGTATAGCAGCCTATGGACATCGGATCCGAGCTGAACTCAGATCCGATGTCAGCTCCGTGTTTTATGTACTGAGCATGCCCAGCGGCAGTGCTCAGTACATAATTAACCCTATCTGTCCCTGTCACTCCCTGTCTGTCCCTATCTGTCCCTCCTCTATCTCTGCTCTCACTCTTCTTTATGCTCCCCTTGTCCTTTCCCCTCGTCCTCTCCCCTGTGCTCTCCCCTCCGGAATGTAAATAAAATAAAAAAATCCTCTCTGAGGATACTTTACATTCCAGCGACTGCAGGGCTGTGACACAGTGTCTTCTGCTGGGTGACGGACCTCTCCTGATGTCACACCTGACACATCAGGTGACCGGCTCTGTGACATCACCACAGGATCTTCACCCAGCAGAAGACACTGTGTCACAGTCCTGCAGTCGCCGGAATGTAAAGTATCCTCAGAGAGGATTTTTTTATTTTATTTACATTCCGGAGGGGAGAGCACAGGGGGAGGACGAGGGGAAAGGACAGGGGGAGCATAAAGAAGAGGGAGAGCAGAGATAGAGGAGGGACAGATAGGGACAGATAGCGAAGAAGCAGGGACAGACAGGGACAGGCAGGGAGAAGAGGATCCACACGGATCCTGCACAGACACGGATCGGATGGCTATTTGCCATCCGAGTGCAGGGATCCGTGCCTGTCCGTGGGATCCTAAGCAGTGCCTGTCCGTGCCTGTCCGGGCCTAAGCAGTCCGTGCCGACACATGCTGGAGGCACGAACATACGGGGACACATGAACCCCTGTGGACCCATGCAGACGTCAGTGTCTCCGTGTTGAGCACATGCAGGTCCGTGTGCTCCACACGGCGACAAGTCTGTTTTTATGCGGAGCCACGGACCACGTTTACGTCCAAACATCCTGCACACGGATGTTCACACTTTGACATCCGTGTGCACGGACCACGGACAAATGGAAAAAAGTTTCAAAATAAAGAATTTCATACTCACCTCGCTCCAACGCTGACAGCTCCTCTCACTTCCAGTGCCGCTCATTAGGGCTCATGAATATTCACTTCACTGAGCCCTAGAGCGGCCCGGAAATGAGAGGAACTGTCAGCGCTGGAGCGAGGTGAGTATGCAGTGACAGGCTGTCCGTGTGCTATCCATGGATCCACGGATTGCACACAGACAGCACCCATCGTGTCACATGGCCGTGACACATGGGTCTATGCCTCACCCCCAAACGGCCTTGTTCCACACGTCCGTGGTAACACGGATGTGTGAAACCGGCCGTAAGCAGTACGTGCCGACAGATGTCGGAGGCGCGGACATACGGGGACACATGTTCCCCTATGGGCAAATTCACTCATCCGTGTTTCCGCATGGACCGTGACTCCGTGTGGAGCACATGCGTGTCCGTGTGCTCCACACTGTGACAAGTCTGTTTTTTTGCGGAGCCACGGACCACATTTTTGTCCAAACGTCCTGCACACGGATGTTCACACTGTGACATCCGTGTGCACGAACCACGGTGACACCAAAAAAGCCTGAAAATAAACAATTTCTTACTGACCTCCCTCCAGCGGTGTCTGCTCCTCTCACTTCCGATGCCGCTCATTAGGGCTCATGAATATTCACTTCACTGAGCCTAGAGCGGATCGGAAGAGAGAGGAGCAGCGGCGCTGGAGGGAGGTAAGTATGCGTGTGACAGGCTGTCCGTGTGCTATCCACGGCCCCACGGATACACACGGACAGCACATGGACTGCACACATGTGTCATACATCCGTGACACATGTGTGCATGCCCCACCCCCAAATGGCCTTGTTCCACACGTCCGTGGTGACACGGATGTGTGAAACCGGCCATACACATGATGCGGAGTGTCTGATAGCTATCCATTGGCCCTGCCACCTGACCAAACGGGCTGCACAGCGCGATACATCCACACCACTGGATGAACAGTGCCCCAAGGGGCCCAACCGCACCCCACAAATGATAAAAAAGTGCAAAAAGTTTTTTGTGATGAAATTCTTTATTTTCAGGTTTTTCACTTTTGTCCGTGGTCCGTGCATACGGATGTGTGAACATCCGTGTGCAGGACGTTTGGACAAAAATGTGGTCCGTGGCTCTGTATAAAAAGGGACAAGTCGCCGTGTGGAGCACACGGACACACATGTGTTCCACACGGAGACACGGTCCGTGCGGAAACACTGATCAGTGAATTTGCCTATAGGGGATTGTGTGTCCCCGTATGTCTATGCCTCCGGCACGTGTTGGTATGAACCGCACACGTTCCGGAGGCACGGATGTGTGAAACCGGCCTATCAGTGTGAATAGCGTCCTATGCAAGCCCAATGGCAAGTCACCTCCCACATGTGTTGTAGGTAGAGGTGATTTTATCTGCCTACACCTGGGCTTGCTCCACATAAGGGGGTCTGACTGCAAACTGGTAAGTGCAGTGTTGATTTTGTATATGGCTACCTCTGGTATGTTTTTGCTGTTTTTTCTTTGCAGCCTGTAGTTTCAAATGAACAGCTGATTCTGGTAAGCTGTTCATTTGAAGTAGCGCTGCTGTCAGGGTTCAAGTGAGTTCATGCTTGCCTGCATGAACTCATATGAACTTTCCCACGGATGCACAGCTCAGCTACATCTCTGGAAGAGGTTCTCTACCAGAGATGTAGCAGAGCTAAAGAAGAACTGTGGATTGGACTACAGTGGACAGAAGAGGATTTATAATAAAGACTAGCAGTAGTACCCAGCTACGCCCGGGTTAATAAATAACTGATGTTAGCTATAACAAAATAGAATTTGAATATGTCATATTAATGACCTGTAAGAAAATAGAAGCTGAGCTGTGATTGATTGCTATAGGCAGCCTAATAAATCTCCAGCCAATAGTACACCCTCCCCCTGGCCGGGCAGTATATGTTACCTAACACATACACATAATAGACAGCTCATGTGACTGACATCTGCCTTAATTCCCTATATGGCACATGTGTTGCACATTGGCTGTTTTTAATCAAATGTTTATGTTTGGAAATTAAAGATAGCACACGTATGAGGCGAGTTGTGTGAGGTGATTTGTGCACATCTGTGTCTGTCTGTGTGGTGTGTGTGTCCCTGGGGTGTGTGTATGTGTGTGTCCCTGTGGGGTGAGTGCATGTGTCCCTATAAGGTGTGTATATGTGTGTGTCCCTGTGGGGGGGGTCTGTGTGGTGTGTGTCTCTGTGGTGTGTGTCTCTTTGTGGTGTGTGTGTGTGTGTGTGTGTGTGTGTCCCTGTGGGGTGAGTGCATGTGTCCCTATAGGGTGTGTATGTGTGTGTGTCCCTGTGGGGGGGTCTGTGGGGGGTGTGTGTCTCTGTGTTGTGTGTGTCTCTTTGTGGTGTGTGTGTGTCCCTGTGCGGTGAGTGCATGTGTCCCTACAGGGTGTGTATGTGTGTGTGTCCCTGTGGGGGGTGTCTGTGTGGTGTGTGTGTGTCTCTTTGGTGTGTGTGTGTGTCCCTGTGGGGTGAGTTCATGTGTTGCTATATGGTGTGTGTGTCCCCTTGGGGGTGTGTGTGTGTGCCTCTGTGTTGTGTGTGTCTCTTCGGGGGTGTGTGTGTTTCTTCGGGTGCGTGGTGAGTATCCAATGTTGGGGCTGCACCTTAGCGACTATACACTTGCTGTTACTCTTTGTGTGCGCATGGTGTGTATACATGTCCCCGTGCGTGGTGAATATCTCATGTTGTGGCCCCACCTTAGTGACTATATGCTGGTATGTGCTGTTAGTCTTTGGCGCTATCATTAAACCCCTCTCATTCACAACTGTCAACTGGTAACTGTCACTTTTTCCCCATTATGTAGATAGGGGCAAAATTGTTTGGTGAATTGGAATGCGCGGGGTTAAAATTTCGCCTCACAACATAGCCTATGACGCTCCCGGGGTCCAGACGTGTGACTGTGCAAAATTTTGTAGCTATAGCTGACAGCTGTTGATTTTCCTCCAACACTTTTCCATTCACTGTTTTTCACTGTGCAAAATTTTGTGGCTGTAGTTGCGATGGTGTAGATGCCAATCCCGGATACACACACACATTCAGCTTTATATATTAGATGGAGTCTCTCAGTGTCTTTTTTGTTTTATTTCTAATAAAATATTTTTTCTCTGTGTTGTGTTTTTTTGTAAAATATTCACTAGAAATGTATGGCGGTCATGTCTAATATTGGCATGACCCCATGAATTTTGGGCTTAGGGCCAGCTGATAACACAAAGCTGGCCTGTCTAGTTATATCTGGATGGACATAGAAATAGCGCGGAGCTCCACGCATTTTTTTTAAATTATTTCATGAAATTCATGAAATAATAAAAAATAAGGGTTTCCTTCTATTTCTGTTTTTAGGCAGGTACAAATAAGCACCTGGGGGTTGGTGGCAGCCCATTCCTGCCTGCTGTACCCGGCTGGACACAAAAATACAGCGAAGCCCACGTCAAATTTTTTTGGAAGAAATAAAAAAAAATTTAGTGACTGCATCTTTATTAATCCCTCGAGGCCGGATCACTGCGGCATTGTAATGGGTGTTAACTCAGGTCACCTGAGGACAGCTCAGGTCATGCCACCTGAGCTGTCCTCAGGTGATATGCGTTAACACCCCTTACAATGCCGCAGCGATCCGGCCTCAAGGGATTAATAAAGATGCAGTCCCTAAATGTATTTTTTTTGATGAATTCTTCCCAAAAATTTGACGTGGGCTTCGCCGTATTTTTGTGTCCAGCCGGGTACAGCAGGCAGGAACGGGCTGCCCCCAACCCCCAGGTGCCTCTTTGTACCTGCCTGGAAACAGAAATAGAAGGGAGGCTTTTTTTTAATTATTTCATGAATTTCATGAAATAATAAAAAAAAAGCGTGGGAATTCGCACTATTTCTATGTCCAGCCAGGTACAGCCAGGCAGCTGGGGGCTGGAATCCGCAGCGCAGGGAGGACCAAGCTTTCTGGCCACCCCCTGCTGCGAATTGCGCCCGCAACCACCCCAGAAGATGGCGCGTTCATTAAACCGCCATCTTCTGGCGCTGTATCCAGCTCATCCAAGGCCCTGGTGCCATGGCTCACTGGTTAATAAAGGGGTTAGGACCAGCTTTGTGTTATCAGCTGGCCCTAAGCCTGAAATTCATGGGATCACGCCAATATTAGACATGACCGCCATAAATTTCTAGTGAATTTTTTACAAAAAAACACAACACATAGAAAACATATTTTATTAGAAATAAAACAAAAAAGACACTTCGAGACTCCATCTTTATTATAAATCCTCGTCTTACACTTCCACTTTCTGTATTCTCCCACAGCGACTTTTGAAAAAGGCTATTGGTTAATAGCCGAAACGTCAAAACTCCAGGTCTCATAACTATTGTGTACAGCACCAATTAAAACAACACGACTTTTCACTAGCAAAACTGCTTACTGAGAGTGCTTTTGTTCCACATGACTTACTACATTCTGGGACTTTGATGACCCCTACAAATAGCACCTCCAACCCACACAAAGAGTGCACGCCAATTAACCATTATATGAGACTGATCTGACTACTTTTGGCTGCTGCACCAACAATAACAACAAATGTCATCGTACACTTTTGCCTACAATGACGACGCAGGAGTCTCTATCCTTTCCAAGATAGGGGTTCCGCACGACTTTCTACATATCCCTTCGAAGGACATCAAAACAAGGGATTGGGAGAAGGAAAGGAAGCGCCTTATTTCCCTTCAACTGCATTGCGCAACATTGGGGGAGTACCATCGACAACAAAAAATTCCGAGAGGACTCCGTAGTAGCCTACGTCCCACTATCTTTTCAGACAATGAGAAATACTGTCAGATGTTCCAGAGAATCTTAAACAAGTGCTCGTTTGACTTGATACTATTGACTATTGAACATCTACAAGAAGCAATAGAGGAATCCACCAAAAAAGTAGAAACAATTGAGACACAACTTTCAACCACACTCAATAAAACGGAACTGAAAGATCTGGAGAACAAGGTTATCACGGTATTATCTAACCATACTCTTCAGGACAGGAAACGTCAAAAATTCCAGAGAGACACAGAGGACTATCTAACCAACAGGTATATAGGTGGGACGAAAAACCACCAAGAAATCCACAACCACGCCAACCCAGGAACCCCAGGAACCCGAGGTATCCACGAAAACCATGTCCGAAAGATGGGAGACCGCAAGACGACACCATACCCAACTCAGACAGCGACACTGTTGATTCTGGATACTCAACACCAGCATCTCCACATGCACCTGTCGGTTTTTTAGGCCAACCACCAAACCCACCAGGAGGTCGAGGAGGAGGTCCAGGCGGATCAGGACCGAGTGGGATGTTTCTACGATCACAGGTAGGGGTCCAAACCTTGTCTTAAATATCTCAGACTATTCTCTCTCCCCAGTGGAGTTACAAGTCCTAAACAAAGGGTTGTCTTTTTGTCCCACTCCACAATGGAACTCATTCCAACTACAGAAAGACTTTCAACGGTTCTACCGCACAATCAGACTTAGGACACATTTTAACAGGGAATCTAACTCTACCCTACCAACTCTGACCAGGTCCTCCCAGAACCCTACTACAGCCCTTTCTCTCAAGAGCCTAGGACTGTACAACCGTAGCTCATTCAACCCTCCACACACCTACCACCCGGTGGAAACATATATTGACTGTCTAGACAGGGACATCAAAGATCTGATTAAAGAACAACAATTGGGCCTCCTCCCTATCCGCAACAACTATAATAGAGAAGAAAAGGTTGCATTAAACAACCTCAAGAAAAATCCACATATAACAATAAAACCAGCAGACAAGGGTGGAGCAATTGTTGTCCTTAACAAACATCAATATCTCTCATAAATTCAACGCCAGCTAGCTGACACAAACACATACCAAAAAATCAATACAGACCCGACCTACAGGATTAGAAGACGTATCACTGATACCCTCAAGACCTACGTGGACAATGGCACGATTGACACTGACACCCGGACTTTCCTGAAAAATCAACACCCGATTACACCAGTTTTTTACATCCTTCCCAAGGTACACAAAAACCTGGAAAACCCACCGGGTAGACCTATAGTGGCTTCCACAGACTCGATCCTAAACCCCTTGTCTATCTATCTTGAAAAGATACTTACTCCATTCACTAAAAGGACAAAATCCTTCATTCTGGACACGGGTGTCATCCTCAAAAAACTTAAAGACATAGCCACAGTACCGACACATAGCACCCTACTCATGTTGGATGTAAATAGCCTTTACACTTCTATAGAACACCACAAAGGCCTGGGGGCAGTCAGGAGAACACTGGACACATCAGACCTAACCGTGCCACAACGAAACTTATGCCTGGATCTACTCACCATTGTCCTACAGGAAAATATTTTCCTGTATGGCGATGACTTCTATATCCAGCGCTGCGGGACAGCGATGGGTGCGAATGTCGCGCCCGCGTACGCCAACCTATACATGGACGAATTCGAAGAAACACACATATATCCCAATGTCCTGTTCCAGCAATACGCCCTATGCTGGTACAGGTACATTGATGATATATTCAGCATCTGGACTGGCCCTATAAACACCCTGCAGACTTTCTTTGAGACCATCAACGCAGTGAGAAGTGAATTAAAATTCACAATCACTACAGACAACAAAACAGTCTCTTTCCTAGACACTAAAGTCATCAAGAATCCTGACGGTTCCCTCTCCACAGACTTGTACTCCAAACCAACAGATTGCAACGGTCTACTGAGGTATGACAGTTGCCATCCAAAAGCAACCCGGGATAGTCTTCCACGTTCCCAGTTCAAAAGAGTATCTAGAATAGTCTCAGACCCAGCAAGAAGAGCCCAACAACTCCAACAGATGTCCTTAAATTCAAGGACAGACATTACCCTGAGCCACTACTAGCTAAAGAACTAGAACGTATCAATACAGAACCCACCGAGCCCCTAGAGAGAAACAAGGGCGACCGGGTCCCATTTGTACATCACTTCCACCCCTCAGTCTATAAGGTTCACAACCTGGTAAGGAAGCACTGGCCTATACTGAACAAGGCGTACCCACACATACAGGCGTTTCAGGAGCCACCCCTCATGTGTACCAAAAGACCTAGAAACACCAAAGACCATGTAGTTAGAGCAGACGTGGGCAGTCTTTCTAAACAACCGATCCAAACATACCTACAGCCTAGGAGAACGGGCACATACCCCTGCCTTAGCTGCCCCAGCTGTTCCAACGTAATCAAGGGCAACACGGTCATTCACCCAAGAACAGGCAAAACATACAACATCAGGGACTTCTACACATGCAACACCAATTTTGTGATTTATGTCATCAAGTGCCCCTGTGGACTCCTATATGTGGGGGAAACCACACAAGCAATAAAAGATAGGATCTTACACCACAAATTAGATACATACGTTGCAAGAAAACATGGCTGCCACTGCCTTTCCACTTCCAGGAAGCCAGACACACAGTAGCACAACTGAGATTCCAGGTAATAGAGAAAGTGAACAGACCTAGACGAGGGGGCAACCATATCCAACTACTAAAGGACAGAGAAACGTATTGGATATATACGTTGGACACATTGACACCAAAAGGGCTAAATAGGGAAATTGACTGGTACTAGTTTACAATTGTCAACCTTCTTTTACCCCTACAGGCCCACTAGCCTACTTAAAAAGAAAAAAATCGCTAAACCCCACCCCCCACTCCGGGATGGTAAGCATACCAAAGATATATGTATGAGAATGTGTGAGTGACAAGGCTATGGACTCCTATAAGTATATACTGTGATCGTTTTTACTATGCTATAATATACCTTTTATCAACAGGTCACCATAATAATCTTACGTAACATCGCTTTGATATGATCTTTTTATAAAAGGATTCCCCATTTTGGAACACATCCATTGTGTGATAACACCAGAGGCTCCCACTATTACACATATGAGTGACCTTACACCTATTCATAGCATATACCTAATATAAATGGAGAATATGCTCCTGTACGGCTATAACACTCACACATACAAAAACAGCATCTACATAGGGGAACACACATAAGGATCGAGTAGACCATTTGGGCTTTCCACACCAGGTTCCACACAACCTGCCACATAAATATGAGTCACCAGGCTCCTGCGGATTCATCTATGACTCTACATCACAGTAAACTAGCTCTGAGCACAGCGCATAGCAACTGACAATAACAAGCTGTTACACAGCGATACGTCACTTCCGGTGACGTCATAGCACTGGCAGGGCAGACTTGTGCACTCACAGAGTTGACTTCCGCCCACAACGGACGTCACTTCCGGTCAGGTGACCCGGAACACGGGAGAAATACACAAGGAGCACAAGCCCAGGCACACACACCAGCCACAGCGCAGGAGGCGCCGGCATACCACAGGAAGGAGGCAAGGAACACATAGCACGATTCTATAAGATAAGTACCCGCTACCACCTATGCTACGATAGACTAACAAACATATATCACCTCCCCAGAATCTTCCATTTCACCTCAACCGAGGTACATGACCTTGAACATCACACGGGGGTACCCATCATAACTAAGGAGGTAATTAGGACCCTTGACACACTGCTACACCCAAACTGAGGTGACCAGACTTTAACCCAACCCTCCTATCCACAGGCTAACCAGCTCACTGAGAGCGCACATTATATGTGACTATAGCCGTACATGGACTCCAAATCAGAGCAAATAAACAACATAAAACCCTGGATGCAGGTCACCAGGTAACTGTACCACAACCCCCTATCTTACTCAGTCTGTATACTAACGTTATACATAAAGACCATATCTCCCTATTCAGTGTACTGTTGCCCTTCTGTTTAATGGGTTAGTAGAAAGTGTACACATAACATAGACAGACTGTTGTTATTTCTCCATATTCTGTGCCAGAATAACACAGTATATATATAGCACTGTATATAGTTGTATATGTGTATGTCCATATGTCTTACACTTCCACTTTCTGTATTCACCCACAGCGACTTTTGAAAAAGGCTATTGGTTAATAGTAGTGATGGGCGAATCCTAAATTACTCGGAATCGCTTGACTCTAGCGAGTCCGAGCACAGGACTCGCTTCTCGTTGCGAGTCTAGCGAGTCCAATGTTAATGAATGGGGAAGCGAGTAATAGCGAGTAGTGTGAGATTTACAAATCGCAGATGTGTCTCGGAAGCTTCAGCCTGAAGCAATCCTAGTTTTGTCATTTATTTGCATTGGACTCGTTTACTTTGTAAGTAATCGCTGGGAAACTCGCACAGATAAGAGTCCTGTCTCCTCTGTGCTGGCTGCCAGCTCCAGGGTCCTAGAGCCCGCCTGCTGCCTGATGTAGCAGAGCTGAGATTGTTCTCAGTCTGCTCATTCCCTGTGCATAGACATCTATACCTATGCACAGGGGATGTAGCAGAGAGGACATCGCGTTTTGGACTGCGTCGGACGGAAGAGGGTTTTTTTAATTAAAGATGGAGTCCCTAATGGCTTTTTTTTTTATTTCTAATAAAAAATTTTCTTTGTGTTGTGTTTTTTTTAAAACAATTTAATAGAAATTCATGGCGGTCATGTCTAATATTGGCGTGACCGCCATAAATTTCGGGCTTAGGGCCAGCTGATAATACAAAGCTGGCCCTAACCTCTTTATTACTCAGCGTGCCACGGCTACCAGGGCCGCTGGAAGAGCGGGGTTCAGCGCCAGAGGATGGCGCTTCAGTGAACGCGCCATCTTCTGGGGCGGCTGCGGGCTGCAATTTGCAGCGGGGGGTGCCCAGAAAGCTTGGGCATCCCTGCGCTGCGGATTCCAGCCCCCAGCTGCTTAGCTGTACCTGGCTAGACATAGAAATTGCGCGGAGCCCCACGCATTTTTTTTAAATTATTTCATGAAATTCTGAGATTCTGACTCTGACTCTGAGACTCTGACTCTGAAATTCATGAAATAAAAAAAAAAAATGCGTGGGGCTCCGCGCAATTTCTATGTCTAGCCAGGTACAGCTAAGCAGCTGGGGGCTGGAATCCGCAGCGCAGGGATGCCCAAGCTTTCTGGGCACCCCCCGCTGCAAATTGCAGCCCGCAGCCGCCCCAGAAGATGGCGCGTTCATTGAAGCGCCATCCTCTGGCGCTGAACCCCGCTCTTCCAGCGGCCCTGGTGGCGGTAGCACGCTGGGTAATAAAGGGGTTAATGCCAGCTTTGTTATACAAGCTGATATTAAGCCCGAGATTCTTAATGTCAGGCCACGTTTGACCCAGCCACTAAGAATCTCCAATAAAGGGTTAAAAAAACACAACACAGAGAAAATTTTTTATTTGAAATAAAAAAAAAAGCCATTAGGGACTCCATCTTTAATTAAAAAAATCCTCTTCCGTCCGACGTAGTCCAAAACGCGATGTCCTCTCTGCTACATCCCCTGTGCATAGATAGATGTCTATGCACAGGGAATGAGCAGACTGAGAACAATCTCAGCACTGCTACATCATCTCTGTGAGCAGGCAGACTCTAGGACCCTGGAGCTGGCAGCCTGCACACAGAGAAGACAGCTGGACTCGGCTCGCAATGTAACAGCAGTTACTTTGCGAGTTTCCCTGCTATCACTGGCACAGTAGCCGAGTCTAATGCAAACAATGGCAATCCTAGTTTTGTCAGCGTTTCTGACAAAACTAGGATTGATATTGATTTGCATTGGACTCGTGCGAGTAATCACTGGGAAACTCGCAGAGTACCGAGTCCTGCGAGTCCCTTACTACTCGCCGAGTAACGAGTCCTAGCGAGTAGATTCGCCCATCCCTAGTTAATAGCCGAAACGTCAAAACTCCAGGTCGCATAACTATTGTGTACAGCACCAATAAAAACAACACGACTTTTCACTAGCAAAACTGCTTACTGAGAGTGCTTTTGTTCCACATGACTTACTACATTCTGGGACTTTGATGACCCCTACAAATAGCACCTCCAACCCACACAAAGAGTGCACGCCAATTAACCATTATATGAGACTATTATAAATCCTCTTCCGTCCGCCACAGTCCAATCCGGGGTTCTTCTTTAGCTCTGCTACATCTCTGGTAGAGAACCTCTACCAGAGATATAGCTGAGCTGTGCACCCGTGGGAAAGTTCATGTGAGTTCATGCAGGCAAGCATGAACTCACATGAACCCTGACAGCAGCTCTACTTCAAATGAACAGCCAGAATCAGCTGTTCATTTGAAACTACAGGCGGGAAAGCCGGCAGTGAGGAGACTTCACCGCCGGCTTTCCCGGTCTGTGCTGCGCTCCCCGCTCACTGATGCACCCTCCCTGCTCACTGATGCCCCCTCCCTGACTGATCTCAAGTTAGGACCGGGTGGGGTGTGAAGCAACAGGCAGTGGGGAGGGGGAATCAGTGAGCGGGGAGCCCAGCACAGACCAGAAAATCCGGCGGTGAGGTCTTCTCACCGCCAACTTCCCCGCCCGGCTCCTGCGCTTTCCACTCACTGGTGCTGCACTCCTTGCCTGGTCCTAACTTAGGATCGGGTGGGGAGGCAACGGGGAAGTGAGTAGGGGGCTTAATGATTGTTTAAAACCCGGCGGCTTTTTACCGCCGGCTTTTAAACAATCATGTGGCCATTGCAGCCTTTTCCTCTGCTGCCAGACCTCTTTATAGGGTCCAGCAGCTGAGGAATTACTCGCATTACCCATTGACTTACATTTTACTTGTTACTTAGCGAGTAATCGCAGGGATACTCGCAGAGTAACGAGTAGCCCGAGTACCGTACTAGTCGGCGAGTACCGAATAGTAATGAGTACACTCGCTCATCCCTACTCAGCACCAAAAAACATCTCTTGAGACGTTTTTTGGTGTGATTTGAAAATCGCATGCAATTTTATAACATGGGTCCCTATGGGTCATGCATGCGAAATCGCATGTGTCCAAATGACACATGCAAATTCGCATGCGATGTAGAAAAATGGGGATTTTAAGTGGGAGAAATGGAAATGATCGTCACATGACCAATCCATCTCACAAATAGGGAGAAGGACATGAGGAAGCCTGACCAGCCCCCAGGTGTGTTCAGAGAAGGAGCCCAGCCTCCTCAGTCAAGGTATGTGCACGTGTGTACTCAACATGCGTTTATTACTTTTGTGCAATACTCTGCTGTGCCACCCATGTTTACACTATGTTTTACATGTGTTGTGTAGATGACAGACTGAGGAATTGGAGCTGGGCACCCAGGAAGGTTCCAACTCATCATCCTCCTCATCTGTGAGATGCTACCACACAGCCGTCTGGTTGATGAACACAGTTGTAATACAAATGCTGCCTGTAGCCTGTTGTGTGTCACATGTTTGGGCATAACATACATGTTCCTGATGTGTGCAACACATGTCTACACTTGGTGTGTCTGATTTGCCTTTGCTGCATCCCATCATGTGTACCTGGCCACGGAACCCGGATAGTGACTCCTGCCCTCCGCACCATTAAACCATAGACAATTGTGTGCACATTGCCCTGTTTGTCGTGCAACTGAGTATACTTCTGTTGACGGTATTGTTACATGTGGCGACAGGCATGTGCACACAGTCCAATAGTCAAGGCATGTGATTTGTGATACACACTGTAATTTGGTGTGTGCATGTGTTTAACCATCAAGCACCTTTTATGTGCTCACAAACACATAGCATCCTGTGTCCTTCCTGCACCATTGTGTACCATACCTTCCTTACAAATGATGCATCCACCTTGGGTCACTCCAGCCCTAATGGCCACTTTACACGCAGCTACAGGTAACAGGTTTTCCACAGGTAACTTACTGGCTGCAGTGAAATCATGGAGACATGGTTCTATCTTGTTGCTGTGTACAAATGGAACTATGTCTCCATGATTTCACTGCAGCCAGTAAGTTACCTGTGGAAAACCTGTTACCTGTAGCTGCGTGTAAAGTGGCTATTACTGTTATGGTTTGGCTTTATGTAATTAGTGCCCCCTTGCCTTATATGTCCACAAGGATGACTATGCATATGTCACCATGTGGACATCATATAACCACATATTCTCTTTGTTTGCAGTGCTTGAGCTCAAGCTCTTCGAGGTCAGATCCCCCAGTGAAACGTGTAAGTGTAATGTGTGAAATGTCACTTTGTCATGGTTATGATGAATAGTAAATTTTGGAATCTGTGTGCCTATGGTTTGGCACACTTTTTACATCCTGCATGTGTCCCCAATTTCCCACGTTGTGGTTCATCTCTGCCCCGTCCCTAATTGTAACATGTCCTGCCCATCTTGGTTGATCGACATGAATGGACCTTTAGAGCAGAGGTTCCCAACTCCAGTCCTCAAGGCACACCAACAGTGCAGGTTTTCAGGGTTTCCTTAGTATTGCACAGGTGATAATTGAATCACCTGCACTGGGGATGATTCCAATTTCTAAGGAAATCCTGAAAACCTGCACTGTTGGTGTGCCTTGAGGACTAGAGTTGGGAACCTCTGCTTTAGAGGACTTGCCTTTGAAAATGTGGCCTTTCCTTTGTGCATAAAGTGGCCGTGACATGTCTTCAGAGTTGTATTGACTCTTTGTCATGTATGTTAAGGTTGTGTTATAACAACTCTCCCCATTTATTTTTACAGCGCAGCAAGTCTGCCAAAAAACACAAAAAGAGCTGCAAAACAGCCAAGAAAACTAAAAAGGCAACCCAACAGGGACGACATAAGGTACTATGCTACATGGTGAATCCTGTGTGTGTCATGCTGCGATTTTGGAGAATCATGGACACGTCACTCACACATTTCTGTGCTGACACTGTTCCCTGATGTCTGTTTGCAAAAAATCAGCCACACATTGTAGAGTTTTTTTTTGGTGTCCAAAAAGGAGCAATGTGTTTTTGAAATCAGTGCAAACACACATCCTGGAAAAGTGTGGATACAGATCTGAGTGTGTGTGACGTGGCCATAAGTCTCAATCCCCAGGCCACTAACATTTACACTGTGGCCACAGACTGCAATCCCTATACCATGTCCAAGAGCCGGAACATCAAGTGGTCAGTCAAGCCAACAAGCTTCTTGCCAGGTGGGTACACTGATGTAACGCCTCCTCACAACAGTTGCCCCTAGTGTGTAGTGACCACTACATGTGGCCAAAGTGGCTTTGTGGGCCATTCTTACCATATTAGTTAACTTGTTTTGGTATGGCCTCTTGACCCAATGCACACATGTAATGTGTGTTGCTTAAATGTGTCTGCAACCTGAATCTGTTCTATTACTGTAGGTTGCAGGACAAAGTGCGGTTATTCCCGGCAAGGGCCAAGCAGGGAAAATCCATGTGGAAAATGATGGCCCCATAAACCTTATACTGCACCATGAGGCCCTGTGGGACCCATCTAATCCTGATCACTCTGATGTTGTGAAAAGACACCAGACATGGGCCCACATCTACCCGCAGTTGTGCCCAGAGTACAGTCATCTGTGTCGGGAGGAGCAAAACAAGCTAGGTTGGTGGAGACAACACATTCAACATTACATCCATGTCACCATACATGTTTAAACTATCCTGTGTTTTGTACATAGGCTGCAATGTAATGTGCTGTGTTTGATTTGTGAGATTTAGCCCACAAGATCCAAGCAAGATGGCGCTCAATTAAGGACACCTATATGAGAGAACATCGACAGATGTCTTTATATATGAGTGGCGCAGGGGCCAAGCCTACCCACGTATATAAACATTCACACATGTTGGGCTTCCTCCAGCGCGTGGACAAGGAGAGAGCGTATGTGTATTTTGTATCTACTGTTCATGTGTATGTGGAGCCCACTGGGACGGGGTACTCGGTACCGGACCAAGGTACTGCTGGGGATGTCCGGACCGTGTCCCGAGTTCCGCATAAATGGGGGGATATTTACGGGGAAGTTTGTCGTGACGCCACCCACGGGTTGTGGTCATAGAGGGGACCACCGATGCAGTGTACTTCTGTCAGGAGGATGGATGCTGCAGCCAGGTGGATGAGACTGCCGCTGGTCGGGACAGCTCCTGACAGGGTAAAATGGTGCAATAATAGTTCTGTATACCTGGAATCAGACACGGACACTGAAGCAGGGTTCACCGAGTTTACTTGTAAGTTCTTCACGGTCCAACAGTTCACGGTAAAGTTCAGTTCTTAACAGCTTTACACAGTTAACTCCAGTAACACTTGAACCCTCTGCAGCCATTTTGTCACTCTGAGACCCCTCACTCTTCCTATATGTCCTTTCAAGCTGATTCTCTCTCTCTTCTTCTGGGTGGATTGCGGAGCGGCAGCTCGGTCCCTTAATGTAGCTTCCCCCTAAGTGTATGGGCGGCAAGCCGGGTCCTCCAGGTTGCTGCTGTGCCCCCAACCCTGTAGTGGGAACACGGATCTGGAATCTGTGTTCCCCGTCAGTTTGTCTGGGTAGCTGGTGTGAAACTTTAGTCCCCCTCAGAGCCGACACTCTGGTCCCAGCCTAGCCTTGGGTGTCCCTGTTTTGCAAGGGATCACCGGGCTCTTTCCTAAACGTGTAACTTCCTGGGTACGTCAGGAGACTCTGTCCTGCCAGTAATTTGTCAGCGCTACCGTCTTCCTTGGACCCGGTGGCACCGGTCTGGTCTCTGTCCTCACACTCCCCTGGGAAACCGGCTATGGACGAGCTTTCTCTCCATGGTACCGTGACTCTGTGGATTCTGCATCTTCAAGGAGCCCAATCCCACTGGGGTGTGTCACTTTCTGTCTCTCTTGTTCCTGTCATTACTGGTCACTCTGCTTTTACTGGTCACTCTGTCTTTACTGCTCGGCACTCGCCTACTGACTAACTACTTCCTGTTTTCCCTTTTCATGCTGGTCCGTTACCTTGACTACACCCCACCCACTTGTGACTGGCCCTACCACCCCTTGCCTGCCTAAAGTCCCAGGGTTGGGTCTTATGTCAGTGGATGTGTGTGTTTTGGAGGTGTTTGATATACAAACTGTCACTATCTCCTGGCTGCAGTTCCTACCTGTGGCCACCCTGGTCACAGGTGCGCCACATGTACCTGACGAGTCAACCCAGACATAATATTAATGGTTTTTTTTTGGCTCCATAGGACGCACTGCAGTGCCCCTGATATAGGTTTGGATGATCCACTCAGCAGTGATGAGGCTGGGACAAATGTGAAGGTGCAGGATGCTAGTGAACCCACCGAAATATCATTGACACAACCAAAAACAGCCACCAGTACAACAGTACCGCCAAATGTGGAGAGTGTTCTAACTGCAGCTCGCCATCGCAACACACCACAAACAACTGACCAAGATGGCCTTCTTCTTTAGGCTGTACATCACCTACAAGATAGTGAGAATAGCAACCAGTCCATATTAACTCACCAACTGAGCTCTGTGACTGGGGCCACTTCCAAAAGTCTTTTGTTGCAGACCTGAGGACTTTAGATATAAATGAGCGGGCCGCCTACAAGATCAAAATGGCCCAATTGGTGTCTAAATATGTTAGTAAAAACACAATCACGTTATGCGTGGTGATGTCAGAGGAGGGGGCAGATGTGGCCTGAATGTGCCTGAACATTGGTTTCTTTTTAGGGTTTGTGTAAAGTATACCATAACCCGTGTTTGTGTGTTTTTTTTAACTGTTGACATTTTACAATATAACGGTTTTTGGCAAGAATACAGAATATTTGGGCCAATTGCGTGCAAAACACACAGTAGGGGCCAGCACCACATGGCAATATTGCTTCATAGCACACTGTAGGGCATGATATTGGAGTAATATTTCCGTGTGTGCAAGGGTGATTGGAGCGTTTGTGTGTTGAAGCTCCAAATGACTGCATACAGATTTTTAACCCATCACGAAGAAGGAGTATTGCTGGTCAGGCTACATGAACACTAAGATGGTTGCTCCAACCCTGACGAAGACCTTGGCTTCCTACTTCTGCGCTTTGTGTGTGGCCCTGCTGCCGCTTTTAGCTGAACTGCTGGCCCTGTCTCCCCTCACGGGTACCAATCTGCTAGGCAATTTGAGTCCTCTGTGTCACTGACCCCTCCGTGTTGCTTTGCTGTAGTACAGTGAAAATGGTGGACCTTCACTATTCCGGTGTTCACTGTGCTGTCTGTTTCAGGCACAGCATCGGATCCGGTATCCATCCTATGTGCTTCTCCGGGTGAGTTTAGGGTAACTCCTTGTCCCGGGTGTGTTCCTCTGTTTCTCTGACTCCTTCCGTCAGACCTCTCAGGACCTCCACTCCAACTCGACTCCCTCTTCTTCCTTCTCACTAACTCAAACTAAACTGACTGTCACTCCTGCTCTGAGGTAAACAACATTAGCTCCTCCCACTCTTGCAGGTGCCACCTAAGCTCCTCCCACTTTCTAGTGTAGTGTTGTGTGGGGAGTAAACCCATGTTGATGTTTCTGTGGCACATTAACCCTTGGGGTGCCACATAGGCATGCACATGCCTTCACCTCACTGTCCACATTACGGGTAATTGGATTGTGGAGAATAGAACACGCCATTTAGCGGTCATGATTCCGAATGAGCATTCAACATATTGCGTTGCTCGACTGAGGCGCATGTTGAAATTGCGACGTGTGGTTGTGAGGTCACGACTGCTGTATGGCTTGATGAGGTTCACGTGCATTTGAAATGCCTCATCACCAATGAGCACATGTGGGACTGTAATGTCTGTGGTGCCAGGTAATGCTGATGGGGGTGGTATGTGGAATCGGCCCTGGTACAAGGCTTTACCGATGTTGCTTGCCTTAAACACACAGGCATCATTGGCTCGTCCATAGGCACCGATGTCAACTGCCACAAAACGTGCCTGTGTGTTGGATATAGAAAAGAGAAAAGGGGAGAGAGCGCACGAGAGGAACCTGGTGGTCTAGTGGGGGCTTAAAAGCGGGTGTAACAAGGTGCTGCTCACCTGATCAGGTTGTGCAATCCCTGCACAACCTCGGTAATGTGTTTGAAATTAACGTAATGGCGAGGCCCACGCCACAGGCTTCTTCCTGGTCACATGGGAATTGCGATCATGTGACTCCGCGTCACCGCTGACGTCCCGGCAAGTCCCTAACTCACAGGGATGGTATCCACCAACTCCAGCAGCTCCAGCCACAAACCCAAGAGGGATTTATAACAGTGAGAGAAGATTGTGGTCAGTTTGCAGGAGCGCTCAGAGTGGGAAGACAAGATTGTAGAGATTAATGGAGCACAAACCTCCTTTATTCATAACACCAATACGCGTTTCTACAGTCTTCTGAGGAAGACAGCGGGTCATTGTAGAAACGCGTGTTGGTGTTATGAATAAAGGAGGTTTGTGCTCCATTATTCTCTACAATCTTTTCTTCCCACTCTGAGCGCTCCTGCAAACTGACCACAATCTTCTCTCACTGTGCCTTGGATATGGCCATCAGTACAATAGAGTAGAACCGCTTATAATTGTAATATAACGATCCACCGTGCGGGGGCTTGCGATTGGGTATATGTTTGCCGTCAACTGCTCCGACGCAATTTGAGAACTGATCCAAAATCAGAAATTGACGAGCATTCTGATGCCAGATTTGCTCCATGGGTGCAGGCATTACAGTTGGCTTCAGTTTGGCCCACAACACCTCGCACATGTCCGACACAATCCCACCAATCATCGACCTGCCGATACGGAACTGAAAATGCAATGAGGCATAGCTCTCACCAGTGGCCAAGTACCTACAAAAAGAAAAAACACCACATTAGTCACGCACACATACATATGACCAGGGGCAGCGTGAACCACGTGGCATTGGACCAGATACCCCCAAGGACAGATCTCCAACAACAGTTTAACAACCACTCAGCATATGACTACGATAAAATATGCACCATGGTAAGTTGCAAGTGTTCACAACAATATCAGTACAACAGTTAACAGTACACAGGCTGAAGGCAAGCTGCGTGCAGGGATAACCATGGCTGAAACAACACACAGCAGTTAAGGCCTAACACCAACACATCTTGTTTCAAGGGGCAATGGTTTCCTTGCACGCAAGGTGTGTGTGTGGTGCATGCAGCCTGAGTGAGTGTGATAACTTGCTCCTTTGTCTGTGGACAACACTGGGACATTTTAAATGCTACAACGTGGCCATACAACAACACATTGTCCGGGGTCACAATCCTCCGCTCCACAGCTCCCATTATCAGCTTCCATTTCTTCAAGGAGCAGGGAGGCGAAACAGCTGTGACTTGGCTGTTAGACGGTCCCTGACAAACTGATGTGGATCGTGTTTACCAGTCACACCACTTTCATCACAGGGTCTGCTTTCACAAAGCAGACAGGGCAATGCTACAGGTAGTGTTTCCCTGTCCACACGGCTTGAGGCCACAATGACACCCACTAGGTGTGTCTGGTATGCACAATCAACATTTGGTTGCCAGTGAGCACCTCACACCCGAGCAACAGACATGACGGCTTCCGGCTCCATGAAGTGTGACCCTGGCAAAACACATGTGCCATGGCTGTGTGCATGGAACCCACAGCATAATATCACGTCCCCACTCTAAATAGGACATGACCACCCACTAAACAGCATTAAACATATATCTATGATGTGGGTAGATTACATCCCCAAACAGCCCAGCAACACGTACCTCAGTGCGACAACGAGGCGCTCAGTAGGTGAGATGACCTTCCTGAAACGGGTGTCCTGGCAACTGAGATCTCCACTCACAAGCTCCAGGAGGGCATCAAACGTGGGGATTGACATCCGCAGATATCGCTGAAACTTGCGAGGGAAGCTCCGGAGTTTGTTATACAGCACATGGAAGGCTCCATGCTGAGATCACAACAGATTCACCTCATGGACCCACAATCTACTGTCACTGACGTCTCAGCTGGTGACATCGGAGAATGAGGAATTCAATCTCAAAAACAAAGCATCCATGATGAGCTGACAGCACACACAGCCAACATGAGACACAAAGTATCTGCATGGCAAAGGGCAACACCCCCCCTTTTCCTCCCCTTTTTATTGGGTGAGGTGTGTGGTTTAGTGATTATTACCATTACAAATCTCCATGTCCCATCCCACAAATGTACCTATGCGAAAACGCATGTGTTTTCGCATGGTACACATGTGACACTTGCGTTTTCACATGCGCATGCTCAGAGACTCCCAAAAGTGCCCCACAGTATATATTGCTTTCGGGGTGTAACCCCCATCCCACCACCCTTAGACTTACCCATATCAGGGGAGAGATGTCCAGGTGCCCCAGACGCGTTTAGCTATAGGTTTTTTCAATGGGGACCCCATTGAAAGGTTATGAGGTTATGGGGCGACGCCGTCCTTGATACAGATAAAAATTGGATCTATGGGCTAGGATTATTATGATCCAGTCTCTAGCCATATAGTCTGTTTATCAGGATGGGGGGGTTGCTCTCATTAACAAAAATAGCCCTGCTCTGAAGGTTTTCCCACATTGCTGTTATCACTTTGCAGTAAACTGAACCACAAACTTGGACTAAAGATACCATATCCTCTAAGAGGTTTTTTTTTATGAATTTAGGGATTTTATGGTCACAATTCACATTGAAATTGATCACTTGTTAAAATAAATGTAAAAACTTGTTGTATCCATATCTACATGCTTTGAGATTGATTTTCTATGTATTTGCATAGAAAAAAACTTAATTAAATCTTGATAATTGAGGAATAGCATGGATTATTTTGATACATGCAAGGTAAAAAGGAGTCAAAAACCTTCTTCTTTATTGGCTTATCCATGTTATGCAAATAAAAGCTTAAAACCTGACGTTAAATTCATCCATTGGTTGTATAAATTACTCTTTTGAAAGCTGAAACCCTCCCAAATTTGGTTTAGGTTAAGAAGATAAATTGGTATCAATGCTGAAATATTGATCATTTAATAAACACAGAATGGTCAGATTTTGGCAAGACACAAGTTTTGTCGCCCACAGAAAGTAATGTGATTTTCAAACAAGTAATTACCGTATATACTCGTGTATAAGCCGATCCGTGTATAAGCCGACCCCCCTACTTTTGCCCCAAAAATCTGGAAAAACCTATTGACTCGTGTATAAGCCGAGGGTGGACCCCAGCACAGGTACACAGCCCCCAGCAGTGTGGTATACAGGCCCCCCCCAGTGGTATACAGGCCTCCCCAGTGGTAGTATACAGCAGCCCCAGTGGTAGTATACAGCAGCCCCAGTGGTAGTATATAGCAGCCCCAGTGGTAGTAAACAGCAGCCCCAGTGGTAGTATACAGCAGCCCCAGTGGTAGTATACAGCAGCCCCAGTAGTATACAGCAGGCCCTCAGGAGGTACCCAGCAGCCCCCTGGGGGTACACAGCAGCCCCCAGGGGGTACACAGCAGCCCCCTGGGGGTCCCCAGCAGCCCCCTGGGGGTCCCCAGCTGCCCCCTGGGGGTACACAGCAGCCCCCAGGGGTACACAGCAGCCCCCTGGGGGTCCCCAGCGGCCCTCTGGGAGTACACAGCGGCCCCCAGGGGGTCCCCAGCAGCCCCCTGGGGGTCCCCAGCAGCCCCCAAATGCTGGCACTCGCCCCCCCTTGCAAGGGCCCCCCCCGCTTCTCTTACCATTCCGGACTTCTGATCCGCGCCGCTCCTCGGCGCTCCTCGCTGCTCCGTCCGTCCGTCTTCTACATCCGGGATCCCCGGCCGCGCGATGACGTCATATGCCTGCGACGGCCGGAGAACCCGGATGTAGAAGACGGACGGAGCAGCGAGGATGAAGCACCGAGGAGCGGCGCGGATCAGAAGTCCGGAATGGTAATATAACCATCGGGGGGGGGGCCCTTACAAGGGGGGGCGAGTGCCAGCATTTGGGGGCTATATGCACTGCTCCCCCTGCCGCTGATTGACAGGGGGAAGCAGTGCATATTTAATGAGCGGCCCCACGTGACGGGGCCGCTCATACAGCAGCCCCCCTCCCACCTCCTGCAGCCTCCACAGCCCCGGGATACAGCCCCCCCCGTATTGACTCGTGTATAAGCCGAGGGGGAGACTTTTCAGCCCAAATTTTGGGCTGAAAAACTCGGCTTATACACGAGTATGTACGGTAACTTAAAATACAAATATATGTTGCATAACATTGATGAATGAAGTTGTAGTGCTATTAAAGTCATAATTAATATCTTGTGTGACTTCCATAATCTTGAAGGACTGCATCCATGCGGTTCAACAATGATTTATGCAATTTATTTATGAAGTCATCAGGAATAGCAAAGAATGCAGTCTTACATGCCTCCCAGAGTTCATCTAGATTCTTTGGTTTTGTCTTCCAAGCTTCCTCTTTCATCCTACCCCAAACATGCTTAATGATGTTCATGTCTGGTGACTGGGCTGGTCAGTCCTTGAGCACCTTGATCTTTTTTGAATGGAGGAACTTTGTTGTAGCGATGGATGTATGAGGTGGAGCACCATCCTGCTGCAGAATTTGACCCCTTTTATGATTTGGAATATAAGAGGTAGTTAATACTTCTTGATATTTTAGGCTATTAATATTGCCTTCCACCTTGCAAATGTTTTTCTCACCCCCATACTGAATGTAACCCCAGACCATGATCTTTCCACCACCAAATTGAACTGTTTTCTGTGTATATTTTGGATCCTTACGGGCTCCAGTAGGTCTACTGAAGATTCATCAGAGAAACCCACCTTCTGCCACTTTTCCAGCATCCATCTGTTTAGCAGCCTATGGGACTTTGCAAATGCCACACGGTTTTTTATTTGCCTTTTGTTTGGTGCTGGCTTCTGGGCACTGATTCGACCATGGAGGCCATTTCGAGACAGAATCCTACAAACTGTTCTAGTTGACACAGGGACTTGAGGTGACCAGGCCTGTTGGAGCTCTGCTGCAGTGGAGAGGGGCTTGCTTTGGATTTTATAACCAACAAACGTTCCTCCTGAGCAGTTGTGTTGCGGGGTCTGCCGGACCTGGGCTTGTCAAACACTTCTCCAGTCTCTTCAAATAGTTTTTTAATTCTTTGTACTTGACGCTGAGACACATTAAAGGTGCCAGCCACCTCTGCAGTGGATCTGGTCTTCATCCTGTTGATAATCAAGGCTTTGGTTCCAGGGTGGATTTTTGACATGTTGTGAGAGCTCAAGTTGCAGTTCAAGTGAAGGTCTGGGGTGCTGGGTTTCTTTTTGTACACACCCACTAATTAACCGATCATTTACCAAGCACAGGTGAGGATGTAAACTAGGATTGGGTGCATTATATGACCAGGCGACAAAACTTTTGTCTTGCCAAAATCCGACTACTCTGTGTTAATTAAATAATCAATATTTCAGCATTGATGCCAATTTATGGGAGGGTTTCAGCTTTCAAAAGAGTAATTTATAAAACCAATGGATGAATTTAACGTCAGGTTATAAGCTTTTATTTACATAACATGGAAAAGCGACATAAATTTTGTCAGGGACTGTATGCCAAAAAGTATGCAGATGGCATGGAAAGGAAAGCAGCAGCACAACAGAAAAGGCAAAGACATGTAAATGAGACTAATGAACAAAGAAAGCAAGCCTTGACCAATCAAGTACACAGAAGGGCATGCATGATGCACCTGACTCACCCTGGTCCAGACCCATTAGATTGCCACAGGATGCCATTTTACAGCAACAGTGCCAACAATATGAATCTCCAATGTCAAGATCAATGAGAGACAAAATGCTGCATCAAAGTGAGCATGCCGTGAGACTGAGTCTCTAACATCAAAGTCTAGGAGGTTGACAAATAATGCAGTATCGGAACGCAAACAACATGATGAAGATCCTTTATTGTCCAGATCTACTACACTATACCAGGATACATCATTACATGGCACACTTGGTCCCTTGTGAGTTTCAAGTGCTACAGGTAATGGAACTGCATCATGATCGGTCTTATTGATGCAGTCACTTTGTGTGGGAAGGAGACAGCAGCAGAGAAAGTAAATGCTAGGTTGGAATTGAACAATACCCTTTTGTGCTCAGGAAATACATAGGTTGGGGTTCTTGGAATAGTGGAGTGTGGGGGGAGGGAGTTTTGGAACTTGAGATTTGGGTTTTGTTAAACTTACCAAATACCTATAGATAGCGTTGTTTCTTTTGTTACTGTTATCCATTTGATTTCATGCGTATTGGATCGGGTTGCATGCCTGTGTGAAAGTACTGCGCACACATAATGCTCTGTATAAAATGGATGTAATTGTTAATTCTATGTAAAACCCAATAAAAAAAACATTTATCAAAAAAAAGAGAAAACAGTAGTTTGACAATAATTGGCTTGACCCAACCACTAACCATGAGTGGAAAAAAAGTTTTTCTGTTATCATTCATATTCTCTGAAAAAGGCCAAGAAAGGAAAAATTCTGCTGGGGTTTGTAAACTTTTGAGCATTACTGTATATAGACTCATTACAAACAGTGATTTTTTTTCAAATGTTCTTTTCTCTTAATGTTGATGATTATGGCTCACAGCCAATGAAAACCCAAAATTCATTATGTCAGAAAGTAAGAATATTATATAAGATCAACTAAAATAATTTTTAAAATGATTTTTAAATCATAAATGTTGGCCTAATGAAAAGTATGTGCAGTAAATGCATTCAATACTTGGTCAGGGCTCCTTTTGCTCGAATTACTGCATCAATGTGGCATGGTATGGAGGTGATCAGCCTGTGGCACTGGTGAGGTGTTATGGAAGCCTGGGTTGCTTTGATAGCAGCCTTCAGTTCTTCTGTATTTTTGGGTCTGATGTCTCTCATCTTGCTATTGACAATACCCCATAAATTCTCTATAAGGTTTAGATCAGGCAAGTTTGCTGGCCAATCAAGCACAGTGATAATGTGGTTGTTAAACCAGGTATTGGTACTTTTGGCAATGTGGACAGGTGCCAAGTTCTGCTGAAAAATGAAATCTACATCTTAAAAAAGCTTATCGGCAGAGGTTAACACAAATTGCTCTAAAATTTCCTGGTAGATGGCAGGGCTGACTTTGATCTTGATAAAACACAATAGACGTACACCAGCAGATGACATGGCTCCCCAAACCTACACTGATTGTGGAAACTTCACACTATACATCAAGCTGAACAGCCAGCTTCATTAGCAATGACCTTTTGTGGTTTACCTTTCCTGTGGAGTGTGTTACTGACTGTCTTCTGGACATCTGTCAGGGCAGCAGTCTTCCCCATGATTGAATAGGATACTGAACCAGACTAAGGGATCATTTTAACCCTAGAACGGCCAACCATAGAAATCTACACTTTCACATACTGTACCTGGGGCCTTTTAGGCTTGTGTGCAAATAACATGGAGTAACTCAAATAGAAATACTTTTCAAAGTTTATTTGAGATGTGAATATTTCAAAACATTATAAATATGTGCATAAAACAAAAAAAAGTAATTACACCGGCTTAAAACGCCCAATATATGCATTCTATATAAATCTTTATATATATATATATATAAAACAATTTTTTTGTCCAAAAGTTTTTTATATAAAAGTTGTAGTAAACATGGTGCAGGAATATTTCTTTTTAAAAACTTTCCTTTTCAAGTTAACTGATTACCCCAACAATTTTCACATATTATTTTTTTGAAAGAATGTTCCTTGCAGACATTTTGTCCACAAGTTGCACAGAAACGCTCAGATTTCCTTTCCTTCTTTGCAGGACAAATATAACAGTGCTTTCTTTTTTTTTCTCTTGGCTCTGGATGTTCCTGAAAATGTATACCATATCGGATGATAGCTTCTGTAATTTGCCTTGGCAAGCATTTCGTGTTGCTTCGCTCCATCATGGTAGGCATCAAAGGTTCATGGCAAAGTTCCGTAAAGAATAGACGTCTCTTGTAGGGATGAGCGAGTATACTTGCTACTATTCATTATTCGACGAATAGTAGCGGTATTCAGGCTACTTGCTACTCTCCGAGTACTTATGTGTACTCGGGAGTAGCGAGTAGTCCTAATACTTTCGCAGTGTATCTATAGATACACTGCGAAAGTAGCCTAAAAGTGAATAAAAGTTGTTAAAAAATAATAAAATTACATACTCACCTGACATTACATCTAGGACCTTGCAAAGTGGCAAATCAGGTGGCCGCTAGCGATCACGTGGTTGTGACGTGGCACCATCTGATTGGCCAAATCGCTATAGGCCATCTGATTGGCTGGTAGTGACAGGTCCTTGTCCAGCGATCGGATGTCTTCTCTGCTGGTCGCGGTGCAGGCGTCGGACAGGTGAGTATGTCATTTTATTATTTTTTATCTATAGATACACTGCGAAAGTAATCGGACTCGCTATACTCGCAACGAGTAGCGAGTACCGGTACCTACTCATTGCGAGTATAGCGTGTACGAATATTAAGGTACTCACTCATCCCTAGTCTCTTGTCCTTCCTTTTGGCATGGAATTCTGGATGAATTTCACTATAAACAATATAGCTATTGAGGGCTGACACATCAAGGATATTATAAAAAATGACTACAGGCCAACGTTTTGTCTGCCTCTTGCACGAATACTCTCCAATCATTTCATCCATCTTGTCCACACCTACTTTTGTTTTATTATAATGCAGCATGATTTCAGGTTTCTGTACCTGTCATCGGTGTTATTACTTCCATCATGATGCATTGTACTCAGTAATTTCACAGATTTTTCTTTCTTTGCTTTATAAGATACCCTTGTCGCTTGATTGCAGAAACCAAAGACACTCTCATAAAGTGGTCGCTTAGGATGGTGCTTCATGATTGCAGGAATTTCGCTGAGGTTTGGCCTCGTAGTACCAACAAGTGTGAGTTTTTTCTGAAGCAAAAATTTGCCCAGTTCCAGATTGGTAAAGTAGTTGTCCATTGTTATATTTTTTCCAGAATTGAAAATTGGTACTGCAAGTGTTTTTACTATGTCAGAACATAGGTCTTTCTGGACTGGAGCATCAGCTTCTTTGCCACAGTAAATCAGACCATTCATGCATAACAGCTTGTGGAATCACACATCCAGAAACTTTTTATGCCATACTTGGCAAGTTTACTGGGCATATACTGAATGAATTTGCAACATCCCCTAAAGGCAAGAAGTTGCTCATCCACTGTCACATTGTCATTAGAATGGTAAAGCTTTATACAGTTATTGATAAAAAGATTCCAGATGTAGCTAATAGGGGCTAATTTATCTGTTTCCAACCTCACAGGATGAGTTCTTTTATCATCAAAACGAAGGCTTCTCCAAATATTCTCAAATCTATTGACTGACTTTGTAGCTTTGTAGTGTAGATCTGAAAAAGGGTTCAGAAATAATTCTCTGATTGGAACATCATACGATTTTGTACCCCCTGCTAGAAGAGTAAGAGCAATATAACCATAAAGTTCCTCTTTTGTTATATTTTTCAATGATTTTTATGTTTTCCTTCTAAGTTAGTACACAAAACTACCTCATCTGCAATAACATCTGAAAAAAATTTACAGAAAACATCTCTTTTGGACAAGAATTGGGGAATTCCTACAGAGCCTTCAGCAACTATCATAATATTATGTGATGGGGTGCGTCCAAGAACCCCAACAGTACTGTTCCAAAAAACATTAGTTATGGATGTTCTATTTGTAGGTTCTGCTGGATCCACTACTTCTTCATCATCTGAAGAATCAGTGGATGATGAAGTAGAGACATTAGCTGGTGGCATGTATTCTTCATCGGACAAAGAATGTTCACTGTCTTCATCACTATCAAAATGATTGCCTCGATTTCTTGGTCAGTCAAACCCCTGGATGTAGACTGTGCCATTGTAACCTTAGATGTCAGTAAACTAAAATGAAAAAAAAAATGATTACAATCAGGATTGTGCACTCTTTGCTAGTGTGTGTGCTACAGGTAAAGTACAGCCCCCCTCCTCTTACCTTCAGCAGGTCACCACTTTCTTTTAGGTGCAGTAGAAGCCTTTGGATTTTTGAAGCTCAGAAAGTTTATTTTTCCTGAAACAAGAAAGCTGACTCCTTCCTCCAAAGTCTCTTCAGCAAGTAGCACACAATGAATAGGATGTTGTCTGTCCTCCTGTTCCTGTGTGTTCATCACCTGTGATGATGTCAGAGACGCATGACTTTGTGAGGGAGCCTCCCTCCCAAGATCAAATGACCATGTAGTCAGGCAGAATCCACACTCTTCCCAGCAACAGCAGAGTCATAAAGACTGAATAATAAAGACAAAGTCTTCCCCAGCAACAGTACAGACAAAAGGACTGAGGATTATATGTAAACCAAGTACAGGCCTAAAAGGCCCCAGGTATGTGAATATGGGGAAGTCCCAAAAAAGAGTTGTTTTACCGAAATTCCTATAACATAAAAATATATGAACAACTGGAAATTACTAACAACTATATACCTGAGCAATACCTAGAGTTTCAAAATTCTAACTAAAGTAATCTTGCAGAAAATAGAAAACATGTAACCTAGCAGGCCTGTGGGGCCCCACTTATGCGTTTTAGGGTTAAATGCTTGTAAGCCTTTTCAGGTAATTATTCTAACTTTCTGAGATAATGAAATTTGGGTGTTCATTGGCTGTAAGCCATAATCATCAACATTAGCATAAATAGACACTTGAAAAGTATCACTCTGTTTGTAATGACTCTTTATAATATATACGTTTCAATTTATGTATTGAATTACTGAAATAAATTAACTTTTTAATGATGTGCTTATTTTTTAAATGCACTTGTATTTATTTATTTATTTATTTACTTTAAACACTTTCCCTATTGGGACCCAAAATTTAAATTCTCTATCAGTAAGTGTTTGGAGTGAGGGAGGAAACTAGGGTACAAAGAGGAAAGCCACACAAACATGGGGACAACATACAAACTCCTTGCAGATGTTGTACTTGGAGGAATTTGAATCCAGGACTCCAGTGCTGCAAGACTGTAGTACTAACCACTGAGCCACTGTACTTCCCACAGTAGTAATGTAGTATTACTATTTTTAAGGAAGTAGCAATAACATTCTCTCAGTTTCAAGGTCAGTAGTAATGTAGTATTACTATATATAAGGCAGTAGCAATAACATTCTCTCAGTTTCAAGTTCCCTTAGGGGACTAACAAATAGAAAACAAATGTCTAAAAAATATGAAAATAATAAAATAAATATAACATTTCATATCACCCTCTTTATCTCTTTATGGAGAGAGATTACAGTAGCTGTGTGCTGACAGCTTGAGCTCAGCACTGTCCCTGCCTGAGGTAGCCAGAGATTCTGATCAGCTGTATTGTGGCACTCTGTGTAGGCCTTGCCCCCTCATATATGGCTGTAAAGAAAGAAGAAGGCGGCACTCATTGGACCGGTGAAGAGAGGTTTCTTTATTCGAGTCGCGGTATTACATCAGGTGGAGGGTGCAGGGAGGGAGGTGCAGGGCTGACGGAGCCCGTTTCGAGTAGTGCTTACTCTTCAACAGATCCTGTTAAAGAGTAAGCACTACTCGAAACGGGCTCCGTCATCCCTGCACCTCCCTCCCCGCACCCTCCACCTGATGTAATACCGCGACACGAATAAAGAAACCTGTCTTCACCGGTCCAATGAGTGCCGCCTTCTTCTTTCTTTATGGATAAAAATGACTATGTCCTACGGCTAAGCAATGCTGGACCTGGTTCTGTGCCACAATTTCAACTGCAGCAACATAAGGTCAGTGCCCGGTTTTCCTTCTACATTCAAAATTCATATATGGCTGTATTCATGTGTGGAGCTGAACACGGATTTCCCTGACAACCAGCATATGTCATATTAAGAAACAGCCAAGTGGGGACATCTTCAGTAAGGCTTTTGAAAGGTTTTCTTTCAGATTTCACTTACGAAGTAAATTTGAAAGTTTACTATGATAACTTGCTGTACATTTTTATTAAATAAAAGTTTGTCCGAAGGTTACACTTTAACACATTGACATTTTAAGGTTACAGGAATACATAGCATGAAATAGTAATTTTCCATACACAAATGACCCATATATTTTATGCTGCATGTTTTGCTTACAATATGAAGAGTAAATGAAGGGAACATTGTATGAACATTTTGTTGAGTTTCCTGTACAATGAAGCGTAATTAAATCATCTGTAATAATGTGTTCTGAGTACTTTTTAATGAGTTGTAAATCTTTTATTAGATATCAATATGAAATGCCTAAGGTCTACATGGAGCCATGGAGCATTTGAATAAAGTCTGAGGCTTTGTCTGAGTAGCGTCTATGCCCCCACGAAAACCTTCCCCACCCTCCCAGAACAATTCTAGGCTGGAGGTTCATATCCAACAGACTTTTCTTTGTTTTGTTTGCATCATGACCTTTTCTTGCAGGATGATGCAGATGATATTGTAAGGAGCATTGTGCATCTTCACAGCCATGCATCTTCAAGACAATTCAGTTACCGTGAATGGTAAACAATACATTTACTGTATCCATAGCTTCATATAATTTGCAAGTGCTGTCATTAGTCAAAACCAGGGAATCAGTGAAGCATGACACAGCAACAAACTAGTGACCGCATGAATCAAAGTCAAAGTTATCATATTCAAACATTTTTAAGTAGCTGTGATGTAACAATAACTCAGCAATATGGCACAATGCATCTCTTTTAATCTATTAGCTGTCTCTTCCTCTCCAACTCCATAGCTCTCTCTAAATCTCCTTTCCTAGTTTTCACGGTCACTTTGTGCTTTTTAATTCAGTGCATTTCCAGCTCCCAGAATGGATACCGTATATACTCGTGTATAAGCCGACCCGTGTATAAGCCGACCCCCCTACTTTTGCCCCCAAAACCTGGGAAAACCTATTGACTCGTGTATAAGCCGAGGGTGGACCCCAGCACAGGTATACAGCCCCCAGCAGTGTGGTATACAGGCCCCCTCAGTGGTATACAGCAGCCTCCCCAGTGGTAGTATACAGCAGCCTCCCCAGTGGTAGTATACAGTAGCCTCCCCAGTGGTATATACAGCAGCCCCAGAGGGGTATACAGCAGCCACAGAGCTGTATACAGCAGCCCCAGAGCTGTATACAGCAGCCCCAGAGCTGTATACAGCAGCCCCAGAGGGGTATACAGCAGCCCCAGAGGGGTATATAGCAGCCCCAGAGGGGTATATAGCAGCCCCAGAGCTGTATACAGCAGCCCCAGAGGGGTATACAGCAGCCCCAGAGCTGTATACAGCAGCCCCAGAGGGGTATATAGCAGCCCCAGAGGGGTATACAGCAGCCCCAGAGCTGTATACAGCAGCCCCAGAGGGGTATACAGTAGCCCCAGAGGGGTATATAGCAGCCCCAGAGGGGTATACAGCAGCCCCAGAGGGGTATACAGCAGCCCCAGAGGGGTATACAGCAGCCCCAGAGCTGTATACAGCAGCCCCAGAGGGGTATACAGCAGCCCCAGCCCCAGAGGGGTATACAGTAGCCCCAGAGGGGTATATAGCAGCCCCAGAGGGGTATACAGCAGCCCCAGAGGGGTATACAGCAGCCCCAGAGGGGTATATAGCAGCCCCAGAGGGGTATATAGCAGCCCCAGAGGGGTATACAGCAGCCCCAGTGGGGTATACAGCAGCCCCAGAGCTGTATACAGCAGCCCCAGAGGGGTATACAGCAGCCCCAGCCCCAGAGGGGTATATAGCAGCCCCAGAGGGGTATATAGCAGCCCCAGAGGGGTATACAGCAGCCCCAGCCCCAGAGGGGTATATAGCAGCCCCAGAGGGGTATATAGCAGCCCCAGAGGGGTATACAGCAGCCCCAGCGCTGTATACAGCAGCCCCAGCCCCAGAGGGGTATATAGCAGCCCCAGCCCCAGAGGGGTATATAGCAGCCCCAGAGGGGTGTACAGCAGCCCCAGAGGGGTATACAGCAGCCCCAGAGGGGTATTTAGCAGCCCCAGAGGGGTATACAGCAGCCCCCGCTGTATACAGCAGCCCCCGCTGTATACAGCGGTACCCGGCTGTATACAGCGGTACCCGGCTGTATACAGCCCTCCCGCCTGGTATACCGGGCCCCCCCTGTGGCCACCTGTAAAGGAAGCGATGATTATACTTATCGGGTCGCCGACGCCGACGCCGCCGCTCTGTCACCGTCCGTCACCGCGCTCCTTCCCGTCTTCATGCTTCCTTCATCGGCGCACAGAAAATGACGTCATTTCCTGTGCGACGGTGAAGGAAGCATGAAGACCCGGAGGAGCGCGGTGAGGGACGGTGACAGAGCGGCGGCGTCGGCGTCGGCGACCCGATAAGTATAATCATCGCTTCCTTTACAGGTGGCCACAGGGGGGCCCGGTATACCACGGGGGGGCTGTATATTTTTTTTTTTTTTTTTTATTACCGTATATACTCGTGTATAAGCCGAGGGGGGACTTTTCAGCACATTTTTTGTGCTGAAAAACTCGGCTTATACACGAGTATATACGGTAGATATAGATTCACATCTATGCATGTATCTTTCTGGGGAGAAAAATATTAATGTACTTTGCACAAAATGAAGCACAATTTCAAGATTTATTAATGTGCCTTATACAAGAGAAGGAAAAATATTTGACATCTTAGTAGAAAGCCAGCAATGGGTTTATAGATTTAATTAGCCTTTTTTTCCCCTCTTAGTTATGTAGTAATGTTCTACTTGTGTTTACTGGATTTCCTCATGGTGATTTGATTTATACACAGCACTCAATAATATTCTAGTTAATTGGTTTCTAATGAAAATGGCCTCATTTCGTACATTATGTAATAAAGAGATCAGACTGAAAGCATCAGGGCATAGGGGAATTGTGTACATTTCTGCTCATTTCTGTTACAAATTTCAAGTAGTATAGTAAAATAATGATATAAAAAATGACGTTCATATTAAGTTTTTGGTTCTAATTAGTGATGGATCTGTACTGAGCACCTATTGTTCGAATAACAGATCCCTAACATGGGTTTCTCTGGGAAACCCTTGTTACCGTTCGGGTCCAGGGGCACAGGGGCAGCGTGTGGTGGGGCTGTAAAAGAAAGTACATTATTAATAAACATTTTGATTATATTTACCACTCCCACCATGCGTCCTGCGGTCCCGCTGTCCCAGTTGTTTCTACTTCGGGGCCACTCATTAACTTCCGGGGTTATTGATTGCTCATGACACCAGCTGCCGACACCAGTCAAAAACTGCCAACGTGTTTGCGGTGATGACAGAGTTCACCTCACTTCATGGCTCAGCCATGAACCTGATAGTCTGACTGTCACTGTCAGTGTCAGCCTGGTTCTCGCTCTGTGCAGACACTTGTTTGTACAGAGCGATGAAGCAGTGCTGACATTTCTCTCGCCTGTGGACTATGTCAGACAAAGGATTTATTTTTAATAAAGATGGAGTCTCTAAATGTGTTTTTTGTTTTTTTTCTAATAGAAAAATTTCTCTGTGTTTTTTTCACTGCTTACTAAAATTCATGATGGCCATGTCTAATTTGGCGTGACATCATGAATTTTGGAATTAGTAGCAGCTGAGAATACAAAGCTGGTATTAACCCCATTATTACCCAGCATACCACCCCTACCAGGGCCTCTGGATGAGCTGAGTAAAGCATCTGGATATGGTGCTATGATTAATGTTCCATTTCCAGGGGCAGCTGCGAGTTGCAGTTTTCAGTGTTGGGGGGCCCAAAACGCTTAAGCCTTCCCACGCTGAGAATCCTAGCCCCTAACAGCCTGGTTTTACCTGGCTAGCGTACAAAATACTGCAGGATTCCACGCATTTAAAAAAAAAAAAATTCTAAATAATTAAAAAAAATTAATGGGCTTTCCTGTATTTTGATTGCAAGCCAAGGTAAAGCCAAGCAGCTGGGTATGGTAGCCCGTAGCTGTCTTCTTTATCTGCACTGAATATCAAAAATACCGTGGAGCACTACGTCATATTTTTAAATTATTTATTTATTTTTACACTACTATATGTGTGCGGGACCCAACAGCTAATCACAGACACCCACTATGTGACAGCATCTGTAATTGGCTGTTGGGCCCTTCACAGATTAACTGACATCACAGTACTGTAAAAATAAATAAATAAATGGCTGACCCATGAACTCGGGTGAACTCTGACATCACTGTGAACAAGTCGACAGTTTTCGGCTGGTGTTGGCAGCCAGCTGAAAACTGCTGAGTGATGCGAGTAATGAATAACGGAAGTTAATGCTTTCTTTTACAGTTCCCCCTACCGCATAAGTGTAAAGTCCAAGCTCGGGGTTTAGACGCAAGTTCGGATCACGTTCGGCTCCGAGCTTGAACTTTACAAAAAGGCTGTGCGAACCCGCCAATCCTGAACATCGGCGGGTTCACCTATCACTAGTTCTAATATATTAGTATCAATTCAAATACAGGGTGAGCCATTTATATGGATACACCTAAATAAAATGGGAATGGTTGGTGATATCAACTTCCTGTTTGTGGCACATTAATATATAAGAAGATGAAAAACATTTCCAGATGGGTGGTGACCATGGCAGACACTTTGAAGTTGGCCATTTTGGATTTAATTTTATTTTTTTCAATGGGAAGAGGGTCATGTGACACAACAAACTTATTCAGAATTGCATAAGTAAAACAATGGTGTGCTTGGTTTTATCATACCTTTATTCTTTCATGAGTTATTTCAAGTTGATATCACCATTCATTCCCATTTTATTTAGGTGTATCCATATAAATGGCCCAATTGCCCAGGTGTAATTTTTAGGTTGTATTATACGTACTAATGTCATATGAACCTGTCGTGGAGGGAATGTTTGCATACGTATAAGGTCCCCTTAGTATGGTCATGAGTGTGCAACTACTATCGATGAACATCAAGGGGTTAAACTCCACTTATAAAAGGTCTATCTTATGGAGAGACATGAGAAAATCACGTGTGGATATTATCTGCCTACAGGAGGCGCACTTGCTGGAGGGGGATAATTATAGAATACATCATCCACAATTTCCTCATGTATTTTTCGCTAATAACCCCAACAAGAATGCAGGGGTATGTATTATGTTCAAAACACATTAGCTTTCAAATGTATACAGCAATATGCAGACCCTGCAGGCAGATTTTTGATTCTGATATGCACATTGAATAAGGAATTGCACACTTTAACAGTTTTATACGGCCCAAATAAGTCACAACATTAATTTCTGGTGAAAGTGTTTCAAAAAGTATCTGAGATGGAACAGGGAGAGAAGATAATTTGTGGGGATTTTAATTTGCCTATGGACAAAGAATTGGACTGCTTGAAAGGGGGAAGTCTGTGCAGACGGAAGTTGAAATTGTTAGCTCAGGAATATCATTTGCATGATTTCTAGAGATACTCAAATGCGAGTGAAAAAGATTATGCTTTCTACTCCTTCTGGCATTGGACATATAGTTGAATTGATCATTTGTTGGTAGACAGTAAGGCCCTCACTAGATGTTTATCTGCGAGCATAAGTCTGATTACATGGACTGATCATGCACCAATATCGCTACAGCTTGCAATTTCTCATCAGGCCAACTCTTTAGGTGGCGTCTTAATATGTCCATTTTGTTAGATGAAAAAGTAGTAACTAAGGTTTCATCTGAATTGGTAATTACTTTCAAACTAATGATGACATGGAGGTTTCAGATGAGACATTATGGTCCGCGCATAAAGTGGTAATCGGGGAATTCTCCTACAACAGGCCTCCATCTTAAAGTGTAAAAGGGAACAAAGCAGGAACAACCTCATTTAGTATCATTTAGAGTCCCTAAATAAGTCCTCTTCTTTCCAGTCTGTCTCAGAAGAGATTTACCGTATTAGATTTAAACTTAGAGAAAACCTTTTGTCAATATATGCCCACAATTTACCAAAACTCAAAAGCAAATATTATGCTATGAGGGATAGAGCAGGAGTGATGCTGGCCCGTAAAGTTCACAAGACAGAAATAAAATCTAGAATAGACCATTTGATAGATCATCAAGGTCAGTGTGTCAGGAATCCAGTAGACATTGTGAAAAAGTTCTCTAAATATTACTCCTATTTATATAATTTGAAAGATGATCCCCATACTCCTCAGCCGACCCAATTAACAATTGACCAATATTTGCAGTCTATTTGTTTGCCTCAGGTTTCCCAGGAACAATTGCAATTCTTAAATGGTCCCTTTTGGGAGGAAGAAATTAAGACTACTATTAACAGTAGTAAGTCTCATAGAACCCCTGGTCCAGACGGATTCTCTAACAAATACTATTGTTGTTTCCAAC
Source organism: Allobates femoralis (assembly GCA_033576535.1). Taxonomy (NCBI): domain Eukaryota; kingdom Metazoa; phylum Chordata; class Amphibia; order Anura; family Aromobatidae; genus Allobates; species Allobates femoralis. The sequence goes on along the minus strand of JARQOC010000002.1, from coordinate 431,219,880 downwards.
AAACATTGATCCCCCATCTTTTATGCTTATTTACAGCATGGCAGGAGACAGGATTAGTGTCTTCACCTAACTTGGAAGCCACAATCAGTAACCTTCCTAAACCAGGAAAACCCTCTAATAGCCATGGAAATTTTAGGCTTATTGCGCTTTTAAATTGCAACGTGAGAATATTTGCAAAAATCTTGGCATTATGTTTACATTCTATTATTCCTACTCTGATCTCTTTGGAACAGGTTGGCTTTGTGGCGGGAAGGGAAACTAAAAGATGTCACGCGTAGAATGATAGATATAATTAAGTTGGCAGAATTGTCTAGTCTCCCCAGTGCATTCCTGTCACTGGATGATGAAAAATCTTTTGATACGGGGCACTGGGGATATCTAAAGAGTTTCCTAACTAAATTCATTCTGGTGGCCCTATTTTCTCAGCAAAATGTGCGATGTATTCTACATTGTGTGCTAATGTCTTGATTTCTGTTTTTTTTGCCAGGGTAATTCCTGACAACAAACCGAACTCGTCAGGGTTGCCCCTTGTCCTCCATCACATTCGCCTTGTGCATGGAGCCGTTGGCAGAGAGAATCCGATCTAATCTGAATGTTTCGGTACTGATGGTGGGACCGATTGCTCATAAAATAGGGCTTTATGCGGATGATATTATTATATCCTGTGTAGATTTGGAGCGGTCGTTCTCAGCCATCATGACCGAATTAGAGGATTTTGCTAATGTATCTTACTATAAGTTAAATGAATCTAAATCACTGGTGTTCCCTGTGTCGGTTTTATACACAATCTGAAATTCTCAGGAAGATAAATTCCCCTTTCAGTGGATTGAGGAAGGTATCCCATATCCCTGATTGGATATCAACCCACTAGTGGGCCGCAAGGAACATTATACTTACTGTTGGTTTGTATTGGGCTTTGGTATTGTGTAGATTACCTTGCAAAAAATACTCTGTTACTGTTCTATCTTCACAAAATAATTCAATAAAAAGAATTTTGAAAAGAGGAAGGTATCCCGTACTTGAACATTATGTTTACGCATGGTCAGCATACTGTGGAGAAAAATTATTCTATTTTAATAAAACACGTAAATCAGAATTAGAAGGTCTTCAATTATTCATGATATCATGGATAGCCAGAATTAATATATTCAAGATGAAAGTGCTCCCAAAAATATAGTATTTTTTTTTTTTGCCTTCCGACTAAATTACTCAATAGGATTGTTATTTCACTTCAACTTTTAGCTAACCAATATATATGGGCTAATAAAAACAGAGGGTGGCTAAGTCCCTCATTTTATCCTTATGATTTAGGGAGGATGGGTATGCCTAACCTTCTAGCATATCATAGGGCATCAGTTATAACAGGACTCAGGAATTGGTGGCATATGGATAAAGATCATAGGTGGCTTCAAATTGAAAAATGGTATGCAAAAAAAAGTTCTGCTCGTTTCATCTTAGAACCTTAGGCGTACAAGGTGAGGGCATATAATCCTGTGTTGCCTCCCACACTACATTATTGGAGACAAAATGCCCCAACTATAAAAAATTTCCTTGAATGCGGTATTCCTTAATTCACTGGAGCCTCATATCCCATAGGCGGCCGTCACACGCTTCAATCTTGTGAGCGATATTGTTAGCGATCACGTGCACGCGCGATCGCTAACAATATCGTTCACATCGCTGGTGAGCTGTCAAACAGAAAGACTCACCAGTGATGTGGAGCAGCAAGATCGCTGGTAAGTATGGTACACATCGGGTTACTAGGCGCTGCGCGGCGCTTAGTAACCCGACGTTTACCATAGATACCATCTCCCAGCATAGGCTCTGCCGCTGGGAGATCGTTCATCGTGGTGTCACACACCACGATGAAGCAGATTGAACAAGCGTTGATCGCTTGATATGAGCTCCGGCTCTCATATCTGCGATGTCACGATCAAGCGATTTTACGTTGTAAAATCGCTTGATCGCACGTAACGATGTACAAACGTTATCGCTTAAGCGATCAAAAAGCAGATCGCTTAAACGATATCGTTCAAGAAATTGAACCGTGTGACGGCCGCCATATATTGATCTGCAAACTCTGCATGAACTGATGGAAGGCTCTGGGATTCGGTCTTTTGACCAATTGGCCTTAAAGTATCCAGGTATACGTCATCTTTTTTATCAATATTTACAGATTCGACATCTGGTTCAGATCGTAGAGCTAATGGATATTTTCTAATACCCGAATCTAATAACCGAATAGACCCAATGGGAAAGTGAGCTGTGGGTTTCTATTGAACCAGAAGTTTGGAGAGATGGTCTGGAGAGGTGCAAAGAGTACCATCCTGTCTAAATCATCTTGAGCAGCTAAAAAAAAACATCTTAGATGGTACCGTTATCCGGCACAAGTGGCCCATTTTAGCTCAAGTCATTTGTCGCAGTGCTGGAGAGGGTGTGGTATGAAAGGGACACTTAGTCACATGTGGTGGTCATGTCCAAAATTTGCTATCTTTATTATGAATCTGATTTGGGAGGCTCTTGGGATTCAATTGAAATTGATCCCTAGTAATGTAATATTACACATTGGATTACAGGAAATTCCACATGAAATAAGAGGTGCTTTATCTCACATACTCATAGGTGCTAGATTGGTAGTTGTGGCTAAACGGAAGGGGGAAATAACGCCATCCATTCAAGAAGTGATAAATAAAATGAATGTTCATTGCCAACATGAATTAGCTCTCACGCATTCTACTTCTGCAAAAAAAAACAATAAATCAGATTTGGGACCCCTGGCTACAAAGTCATTTATCTATTCCACCTGGTTGACATAGGTATGCAACATACTGGGGTAGCTGCTTTGTGTAAGTTAGTTTATGTTTTACTGGTCTTCCTTTTTTGATCCTACGTACACTACAGAAATGTATTGATTTCTCTCTATACCAACTGATGGAAATAGACTTGAGATAAATCTGGAATTTGAATGGGGGAGTGGTATAAATGGGATATTACTGTGATTTATGTGTAGTTCAGCTTATGACTAATTCTTAAGGATATATTGAGATGTCTGGAGTGCCTTTTAATTTTAATTCTAATTTTAATTTTGCTTTTAATATATATTTTCATCTTGATTTTTAATTGTAATTGTATCTTTCTTCTGCTTCTTATTTTGTTCATTGGGTTGGTGGACATATGTTTTTGTTAAGTCAGTTTTTATTGTTGATAAACTCAATAAAATAAAATTGGAAAAAAAAGTGTTTATTTGTGTTAGTGTTGATGATTATAGCTTACAGACAATGAAAACCCAGAGGTCATTATTAGAGATGAGCCACCACCCTAGTGTTCGAATTCGATTTGATTTGTCGAATTGGGGATGTGTTCGTCAAATGGTCATCGAATGTTCGTTGAACACCGTTGAATACCATTGCAAACAATGGCAGGCAAACACATACAAACACATAGAAAACACATAGAAAACACCTTCTAAGGTGTCCAAAAGGTGATAAACTACTCAGAAGACACAACAAACACATGGAAAAGTGACAAGTACATATAGTCATGCGAAAAGAAAAGAGGTGGAGGAGTAAAAGGAGGAGAGACACAGATATAGGCATGTCATGCCCTTCTAAAATCATGTAAATCACAGTAAGGGGACTCCAACAAGAGTCTCCATTTTTTCCAAAAATTGGGGCGCAGACACCACTGTGGCATCAATTGCCCCACAGTTGCAAGCTTAAAATTGTTGGTGAGTGTCATGCAGCACATTCAAAAATCCACAAGCCTATATATAAAAAGCTTAATGACCAGACTATTTTTGCAATTCTGACCAGTGTCGCTTTATGAGGTAATAACTAGTGATGGGCGAATCCTATATTACTCGGAATCGCTTGACACTAGCGACTCCGAGCCCAGGACTCGCTACTCGTTGCGAGTCTAGCGAGTCCAATGTTAATGAATGGGGAAGCGAGTAATAGCGAGTAGTGTGCGATTTACAAATCACAGATGTGTCTCGGAAGCTTCAGCCTGAAGCAATCCTAGTTTTGCCATTGATTTGCATTGGACTCGTTTACTGAGCAAGTAATCGCTGGGAAACTCGCACAGATAAGAGTCCTGTCTGCTCTGTGTGCTGGCTGCCGCAGCTCCAGGGTCCTAGAGCCCGCCTGCTGCCTGATGTAGCAGAGCTGAGATTGTTCTCAGTCTGCTCATTCCCTGTGCATAGACATCTATATCTATGCACAGGGATGAGCAGAGAGGACATCGCGTTTTGGACTGCGTCGGACGGAAGAGGATTTTTTTAATTAAAGATGGAGTCCCTAATGGCTTTTTTTTTTATTTCTAATAAAAAAATTTCTTTGTGTTGTGTTTTTTTTAAAACAATTTAATAGAAATTCATGGCGGTCATGTCTAATATTGGCGTGACCGCCATAAATTTCGGGCTTAGGGCCAGCTGATAATACAAAGCTGGCCCTAACCTCTTTATTACCCAGCGTGCCACCGCCACCAGGGCCGCTGGAACAGCGGGGTTCAGCGCCAGAGGATGGCGCTTCAATGAGCGCGCCATCTTCTGGGGCGGCTGGGGGCTGCAATTTGCAGCGGGGGTGCCCAAAAAGCTTGGGCATCCCTGCGCTGCGGATTCCAGCCCCCAGCTGCTTAGCTGTACCTGGCTAGACATAGAAATTGCGCGGAGCCCCACCACGCATTTTTTTTTAATTATTTCATGAAATTCATGAAATAATAAAAAAAAGGGCTCCCCTATATTCTTGTGTCTGGCCAGGTACAAATAGGCACCTGGGAGTTGGGGGCAGCCTGTCGCTGCCTGCTGGATCCGGCTGGTTCCAGAAATACGGCGAAGCCCATGTAATTTTTTTTCTGAAAAATCAATAAAACAATCCTAAAAAAGGGACTGCATCTTTATTAACCCCTCGCCCATGGTCCAGGGGTTAATAAAGATGCAGTCCCTTTTATTTACATTGTTTTATGGATTTGTCAGAAAAAAATTTCACGTGGGCTTCGCCGTATTTCTGGAACCAGCCGGATCCAGCAGGCAGCCTATTTGTACCTGGCTGGACACAAGAATATAGGGGAGCCCTTTTTTTTAATTATTTCATGAATTTCATGAAATAATAAAAAAAAAATGCGTGGGGCTCCGCGCAATTTCTATGTCTAGCCAGGTACAGCTAAGCAGCTGGGGGCTGGAATCCACAGCGCAGGGATGCCAAGCTTTCTGGGCACCCCCCGCTGCAAATTGCAGCCCGCAGCCGCCCCAGAAGATGGCGCGTTCATTGAAGCGCCATCCTCTGGCCCTGAACCCCGCTCTTCCAGCGGCCCTGGTGGCGGTGGCACACGCTTGGTAATAAAGGGGTTAATACCAGATTTGTTATACAAGCTGGTATTAGGCCCGAGATTCTTAATGTCAGACCACGTTTGACCCAGCCACTAAGAATCTCCAATAAAGGGTTAAAAAAAACACAACACAGAGAAAATTTTTTATTTGAAATAAAAAAAAAAAGCCATTAGGGACTCCATCTTTAATTAAAAAAATCCTCTTCTGTCCGACGCAGTCCAAAACGCGATGTCCTCTCTGCTCATCCCTGTGCATAGATATAGATGTCTATGCACAGGGAATGAGCAGACTGAGAACAATCTCAGCACTGCTACATCATCTCTGTGAGCAGGCGGGCTCTAGGACCCTGGAGCTGCGGCAGCCTGCACACAGAGAAGACAGCTGGACTCAGCTCGCAAACTTTGCGAGTTTCCCTGCTATCACTGGCACAGTAGCCGAGTCTAATGCAAGACAATGGCAATCCTAGTTTTGTCAGCGTTTGCCATTGATTTGCATTGAACTCGTGCGAGTAAACGCTGGGAAACTCGCAGAGTACCGAGTCCTGCGAGTCCCTTACTACTCGCCGAGTAACGAGTCCTAGCGAGTAGATTCGCCCATCCCTAGTAATAACTCTGGAATGCTTCAACGGATCCCGCCCTGCTTAAGATTACACTGTATTCATACAGCTGGGTGGGATTCAGCACTGACATCACCGGCAGGAGGTGTTTCAGCTGCTGGGACCCGCTCCCCGAATGCTCACTCTACGCCTGTGTCACATCAGCCAATGAGGCGCATGAGCGGGCGAGGAGGGAAGATACATAAAGGAGGTGGCACAGAGGGTGTTGGAGGAAGCACAGAATGGAAAGGGTGGGGAGGACACCAGGGAGCAGCGAGGACTCTATATTGAGTAAGACCCTCTGGACTGCTAGTCTATACACTTTCTAAAGTCTTTTTAACAGCTTACAGGGGGTACAAACATGGGAGACCCCTTCCCTGAATGCCGCAGACATGGTGCATTCAGTGCTGTATTCACTTTGCATAGCACCAGGGGGGTGACAGGTCCTCTTTAATGCGAACCTGTCACCCCTTTTGGGCGGTATAACCTGTACCCAATACCTTAAACATAGTGTAATTGAGGTTTCGGTAACCCCTTTTCACCCCCAAACTGGCCCCTGATTAATTCAGAAATGAACTTGAATATGTCCCACACTGTGAGTTAATGAGCTCTTGATGGTCGGGTGGGATGTGGTTCACTTTAGTCCGAGCTGCCCCGCCACCTGTAAAATGCTGCCCCGCTCCCTGTAAAACTTGACCCTTCAATGAATGTATGTGACTCGGTGACTACATTCGCGCCTACGCAGTGGCTCTGGTCACTGTGCTCTATTAAAGCTGCACAAAATCTTGTGAGGCTTCACAAATATCTCGAGACTTTAAGCACTGCACTTTCAATAGAAAGTGATCCGCACCACTGCGCAGGTGCAAATGCAGTCACTAAGTCACATACAAACACAGGAGGGGTGGGTTTCACAGGTGGCAGGGCGGCATATTTCAGGCGGCAGAGCGGGTTTTACAGGCCGCGGGGCGACCCGGACTGAACTGAGCTGCATCCCACCCGACTATGAAGAATTCATTAACATACGGCATGAGATATATTCAAAGTTAATTTCTGAGGTAATCAGGGGCAAAGTCTAGGGGCATAAAAGGGTTACAGGAACCCCAATTACATTATGTTTAAGGTTTTGGTCACAGGTTATAATGCCCAAAAGAGGTGACAGGTTCACTTTAATCAGGTGTTGCAGAACAGACCTGCATAGTTAAAGTCTCCTTAGATTTTTCCACCTGAGTAACAGATGAATATTCCAAAATGTATGTAAAACTCACACCTACATTCTACAGTAAAATAAATCCTACATTATTCTCTGCCTGCTCTAACTGACAAAAGTAAAATAATCTGAAAATGAAGTGAAATGCATTTGCTATGGAAAGTGTTTTATTGCCCATAAAAGTAAACATTTGATGAAGTGCAATTGCTATATTGATTACTGTATATATAACGAGAGCCTGAGGAACAGGTTCCCGCAGCTCTATTCCTTACAAAACAAATAATTTATCTGAGAATCGCCAACTGTCGGGGAAAATGTCTTTCTCTCCCTGTATTGCAGATTTTTGCTTCTTTGGATCCTTCGATTGTTAATGTATTATTGTTACTGTGTAACAGTCTAATAGTTTAACCAAGACCAAGTACCTATTTCAAATGATCAAATATGTGCTTTTGTAAGGCTTAATATTTTATTGATTTTAACACCTTGGGATAAAATGTAGCACAATTTTGTCCTAGATGAGAAATTTGATTATGTTTTCAACATCACAGGTTTTTCATTCTATAGAAATGTATTTATTTACACTTTCATAATTAATTTTAAATTAATTGCTTTGCTGTTAAAAAGAGAAAGTGGCTGGATATGCAGAAACATGAGGATAAAACTGAAATATAAGGCTATGGACCCACAGTGCATTTTTTATGTTCTTTGGGTATTTTTGAGTGCAACTTTGTCACAAATCTACATGGCTATCCATATGCCTAGGAGAATGGTGACTTTTTCTGCACATGTTGATTATTTTTCCTTTGTAAATTTGGCGCAGAAAGAAATCTGCAGCATGTCAATTCTTACCACGCTTTTGCAATGTATTTCCACACCGTATGCATGAAAAATGTATGCAAAAAACACATAAAAAGTGCAGAAAACACTTGTCAGAACGTGTCAAAAATGTATTCCGCTTTTAGCACATTTCTCTGCAAGGAAAAGCGGATTTGTTGCAAAAAGTTCTGCAATTGTGATCAGCACTAGTGATAGCAAAATAATACAATAAAGCCTGAAATATAATTTGTATTTCATAGAATTAAAAATGAGACTCACTCATAATGATAAAACATAAAAGAACACACAGGTCATGGAATGACTTGGAAATTGCCACAAAGATCAAACAAACAATACATCAAATACCCCCAGAAGATAATCTAGTAAAAGGATTGGATTTATAAATGCCATTAATAGGCTAGGGTCACACATAAGTCCTTGGTCCCTTTTTGGCATCAGTTTTTGCATTTTTTTTTTCTAAGACCAAAAACTGATGGAAAAATGGATTATATGTACCTTAATAAACACCCTATCCGTTTTTTTCTGCACCTAAAAACATTGCTAGGAACGTTTTTTACCCAAAAACGTTGCTCCCAAAGTTTTTGGGTGTCGTTTGAAAACAGATCCGTTTTTTTAACATGGGGCCCTATGGAAAAACGGATCGGTTTTTTTTAGCACTTTTGGCAAAAAATGACTAAGTCCAAAAAACGTTCAGGGGCACAGGAGGCACAAAAAGCACCAAAAAAATGGATTAGTCATGGAAAACACTTCCAAAAACGAATTGCTATATGTGACCCTAGCCATAGATAGCTACTACTGAGGTGAGTGACAAGGCACTCACAAAGAGTTGCTAATAACTCCTATTTATGTCAGGAGTAAACCTTGTTGGGATTGATGGAGCTTGGGAGTGAGTTTCAGGTTGTGTCTGCTACTGAATTGATGGGATGTTGTTGCTGTGAGTGAAAGCACCACTGTTATTATCAGGATTCAGGAGTGCAGCAAGAAACATGGGACATCTATCAGATTCGGGTGACACAGTCCAATTTATAATTTTTCTGTGCATCTCTGTGTTCTATACTTGTTGATGCTTTGGGGCCGACATTTATTAAAGCTCCATCTATCCCAACAAGGTTTACTACTGACATATATAGTTGTTGATATCAAGTCTGGGTGAGTGCCTTGTCACTCACCTCGGTAGTAGCTAGCTATTGATGGTATTTATAAATCCAATCTTTGGACTACATTATCTTCTGGTGGTATGAGTTCATTTTATCTTTGTGGCAACCTCCTTAGCCAGAACTGGTCAGCTAATATCCTGACACACTCACAGGTGGGAAGCTGTATTCAATTAGACACATACAGAGCTGCATGCATTTAACCCTTTGTGTGAAGCTGCAAGTCACAGTAAAATATTCACATATATATTGCAACATACCTCTCCCTGTGTGATACATACTCGCTATTATTAATGCAGTCATTTACTACATCACAAAACGGATCTCTGTGCAGCAGGTGGCCGCGGCTGAGCTACTGCTGCGCAGAGGTCAGCGGCTCACCAGCCGTGAGATGACCGGCTGACGCCGGTCATCTCCCGCCTGGTTCATGCGCGCTGCGACCACCATCGTGAGATCCCGCTGATCTCCCGACGATGGCCGCGGCTGTATGCGTTTATCCCGGCGAACGCGGCGCCAGTGTGCCGCTGTCGCCGAGTTTCAGTTTGGCGCGAATTTTGAATGCGCGCGGCTGTTTTGCATACTCCTCGCTCATTGGGGGCCACCAATGAGCGCCCTGGCGCTGGCGCGCAATTTTGGTGTCAGACAGACACGATACGGAGATTATATAGTAGATCATTATGAGTGAATCTTCTTTTTAATTATATTTATTAAATATTATATTTTAGGCTATATTGTATTATTTTGTCATGACAAGTGCTGATGATATTTAATAATTTGTGAGTGATATCCAGTGGCTACTTTACATTTAGAAACTTCTGCAACTAATACTCAACATGTACATATAGCCTAAATGTAAGTTTTGTAGTTGTGTACCACCTAAAACAGGGCAGCACTCCATATACTTGTCACAGCCACAGCCCTTACAACTCAAGCGATATCATGTTGTCAGTGTAGAAACTTTAGAAGCAACAATATAACTGTCAGAAGTAATTTCTAGGAGTTCTTTGACCAATTTTTTCAAAGAGTCCATCCAACAATAGAAATGAGTGCAAGTCTGACACATAGTGAGCAATTGGAGTGGATTGTGCAGGAGTATCTAGAGTTCAATACTCATGCCATCAGGAGTGAAGGACGTCACACTGACTGACAGCCTTATAGACAGGAGTGAACTGCGTCACACTTACTGACAACCTGACAGCCTTGTAGACAGGAGTGAAGGACGTCACACTGACTGACAGCCTTGTAGACAGGAGTAAACTGCGTCACACTGACTGACAGACCTTGTATACAGAAATGGTTTGGACCCTTTTTCATTTTCAGCTTCAAAAATGGAAGAGCGGCCTGAGCTTTCCAGTCACGCCATGGAGGTTTTGTTATGCCAGGCAGCCAGCATTCTCTCAGAACATGTCTTCAGCGCTGCTCGTGGTGTCCTGATGGATCAGTGCATCCGGCTATTTCCTGAAAGTGTAGACAACCTAACTTTCATCAAGATGAACAAGTCACTGATCTCCAAGGACTTTTCTACCCCAATGGTAGACTTGACAGAGTAGGCATTGTTGTACTTTCCAGCCTACTGCATTCATCTTATTCTTCTATATTTTATTCTGGTTCAATTGTTGCCACTTTGGTGGTATCTGGCCTTAATTTTATGAAATGTGGAGACTATTTTTGAGGGCTCCTTACCTGTTTCCTGAATTTTGCAGGGTTCTGTGAGTATGATGAATACACATGTAGCTCATCCTCCTATAACTCATGAATGTTTAACCTTGAAATGGTAGACCAGACCCTGATTCAGACCCTGCGCCATGCATGCTGGCTGCGCCTTTCTCAAACCTTTATTCCGGGTCAATTGATACCACTTTGGTGGTATCTGGCCCTAATTTTTTGAAATGTGGAGACTCTTTTTGTGGTCTCTTTGTCTGTTTCCTGAATTTAGCAGTGCTCACTGAGCACCATGCCTTCACATGAAGATTGAAATACTTGGCCAGGCCTGGACCTATGTATCCATAATGCAAAATGATGAAAATGTTAACTCTGCAAAATAGATGGCACTTTTCTTGGTGTATGTTCCTAATTTAAGCTGTTTTGGCAGCTTTTGGGCCACTTTGAAAGTGTTTTCTAGGCCCTTAATTTTGCCTCCCGTTCATGTCATTTGGGTTTGGAAGCTTTGCGAACCGAATCTAAACTTGTTCAATGAACATTGCCAGTTCAACAAACCAAACCAAATTTGAACTTCCAAAGGTTCACTCATCTCTTGTGGTGACACATGATTTGTTATTTTAGGGGCCTGTCTCTTCCACTTCCAAGAGTGATAAAAAATTATTCACGTGTAGATCTTTCTGTTTGTGCAAGCTTGTGCCTAGTTCCCCTCATTAACCCTAGCATACTGTGGGCTGAAGGAGTAATGTCACTCACATAGCCAATTCCTATGCCATAAGGTAGCAAGTTACTGGATTGCGCGGGTACTAGGCGCACTGATTATTGAAGACTGACATATTTGTAGGAGACATAATGATGAAAACCAATAACTTTATTCAGATCTCCAATTCATCTGAAATGCTGATGAATAAAGCTAGTGGTCAGTGCACTGCAGCAATGCAAGGACAAGTTCAATATGAATTTTACATAGCTATATCGTGTTTCCCCGAAAATAGGACATCCTCCGAAAATAAGACCTAATAGCGATTTTTCTACAGTGTTTAATATAAAACCTCCCTCAAAAATAACAACTAGCATTTTTTTGCAGCATGCCAGCCCAACAGAAGATCAGGGCATGCTGCTGTGATTCATACTGGTTATTGCAGTACTGCCTGCTGCCGCCGCTATTGTCCCAGTGAACGCAGCTGTATTCATTCAGGTGCCACTCTCAGCTCCCTGCCTCAACTGCTTTAGATGTACAGTAAGCCACAAGCCAATATGAGGCCAGCAGCCAACAGCCAATCAGAGGCCATACGATGATGTTAGATACTGACCTCTGATTGGCCAGTGGCTTACCGTACATCTACAGCAGCTAAGTCAGGAAGCAGTTCCAGAGTAAATAATGCACAGTGCAGACCGAGGAGTATGAGTGAGAAAAAGGGTGTGTGTGTATGTGTGCTGTGTGTGGGGAAGTTGGGGTATGTTTATGGTATGTGTGTGTTGTGTTTTGCAGGTACTGTACCCAATGGGAATATTAGCATCTGCATGTGTATGATGGTTGGCTACAAGGGATTATTGGGTATATTGGAGGCTGAAAAAGGATGATGGGTTCTGCAGGGGGCTGATGGGGCTGCAGGGGGATGATAGGAATATTGGGAGCTGCAAAGGGATAATGGGGATATTGGTGATTGCAAAGGGGATGATAGGGCTGTAAGGGCATGATGGGGACTGCAAAGAGATGATGGGGAAATTAGGGACTGCATGAGGATGATGAGGGCTCCAAGGGGATGATGGGGACTGCAAGGGATTGATGGGGATCATGAGAAATTAAGATATCCTCAAAATAACATAAGAGAAAGAGCAAAAAGCGCCAATGGAGAGCACCTGTACGGTGGGGATTGTGCCAGGGACCTCGCACAACTAAGGTTCCGGCCTACAGGTGAGAGCGCTTGCAGGAGAAACCACTTGGAAAGACCGCTGTGAGGAGAATCTTCCAGTGGTGGTCATGTGACTGGATCGCGTGATCACTGGGGGCGTTCCGAGGTGACATCATGGCAGGTCCTGTCGTTTAGCAATGTATGCCCAAGCTCTCATGGCTCTCCCCGAAGGGAGATACTGCAACCACAGAAAGAAAAAATTGCAGTGTTAAGGCCGGTTTCACATTTGCGTTTGTCAACGCAGCATACCTAACGCAGCCAAATGCATGCACACTGCATTCCTATGCTTAACATGTGAACGCATGGTGCCTGCGTTTGGCTGCGTTCGGTTGCAGTTCCGTTCGGATGCGCATAATTTGTACACTGATTCCAAAAAACAGTTAGAAAGATCTTCTGCCTGTTGATTAAACAGAACATCAGAGGAGCATATCCTAAGGGCTCAAAGGAACTGCCCAACCGGTATCCTATTGATCAATCGGGATGTATGTGCCGAGGAGGCATGTAGCACACAAATCACTGCAGTGCTTTTCCTAATAAGGTCCATTATGATATTACCATCATCCCGCCTCCATACCTTCACATCCAAGAAATCAATTTCGATCTTGCTATAATTCACTGTCAATCGGATGTTACACTGGTTGTTGTTGTGATCATCAATGAAAGATTTCATCTCATGTTCTTGCCCCTGCCAAATGACAAACACGTCGTCTATTAAATGTGTCCAGAAGACCACTTTTTCACAAGATGTTAATGAATCAGTAAGAAAATTATCCCAGGCCCCCAGAAACAGATTTGCATACGAGGGCGTGAAGGCTGCCCCCATAGCAGTGCCCTGTTTCTGGAGGTAAAAATTGTCCTGGAAGACAAAGAAATTGTGGGTCAGGGTGAACTCTAAGGGCCACATCACATGGTTCAATTTACTGAACGATATCGTTTAAGCGACCTGCTTTTTTGATCGCTTAAGCGATATCGTTTGTGCGTTGCTGCATGTAATCAAATGATTTTTCTTTGAAAAATCGATTGCAGATTTGTGAACATATTCACAAATCTATCGTCGGTCGGCGATGCTGCGTGTGACACCGGTAGAGCCATGATGAATGAGCTCCCAGCGCCGCGCAGCCTATGCTGGGAGTTCGTATCCATGGTAAACATCGGGTTACTAAGTGCCACGCGGCGCCTAGTAACCCGATGTTTACCATGGTTACCAGCGTTCTCGCTGGTCCACATCGTTGGTGAGTCTGCCTGTGTGACAGCTCACCAACGATGTGAACGATATTGTTAGCTCGCGTGTGCATGTGATCACTAACAATATCGTTCAGTAAATTGAACCGTGTGACGTGGCCCTAAGAGTTTCAACAAAAACTCAACTAGTGCCAGGTCATGATCAGACATCATTAGGAACATCCTAGCTGCCACCATATCATCACAGTGACATATGGACGTACACAGGGACTCTATGTCCAACGTCACCAACCACATTTCACCCTCCAAACCGACAACCTCTATCTTATTCAAGAAGTCATTGGTGCCACGCAAAAAAGCAGGTAAAGTCTCCACCAGGGGCCCAAAATGGTAATCATTATATTTACATGCCAGTTTACACAAACTCCCAAAAACTCACTAGTTGAAACTCTTAGAGTTCATTCTGACCCACAATTTCTTTCCCGAAGTTCTGGACCAACTTGCACTGCTGCAGGGCTTTCTGCAAATTCAGAGGTAAAAGGACCGCCAGCTATTTCAAACGATCAGCTGATGCATCATGATAAAGCCAGTGGTAAAATGTGCCTTTGATGAGGCACTTGCTGTGATTCGGTGCATTTAGCACCGGGTATCTCTGCACTGGAGTTGTGCACTATTGATATAGGTGTCTAAACATACCAATTTGACTCCCTGCTTTGACTAGGTTATTTCCAGTTGAAAATATTTTGACTGTGCAAGATATTTGATTCATCTTGTGAGTTTACCTGTGTTGTGTTCCTATTCATAATGTCTGCTGTTTTAAACCAGCTTTGTGATGTCTTAAATAAAGTTGTTTCATTTGATTTGCATTTGGCCTGACTCTGAGGTTGTTCTTTTGGAAATATTGTGTATTGGAGGGCCATTTATTGTCATAGGTCGTATACGAAATAGTAACAAAAAAATCTACAGCTTGATACAAGCCAGTAGACCCGATGGCTGGAGACACTCTTAATCATAAGGTTAGGTGTTGTCCCCAGCCAGCGGGTCTTCTGGTGAGCATTTTGGCTCCAAACAAACTTGGACAGTTTTAAGGCCATTTTATATTTCAACCTTTTTTTCCCAAATATAGTTGACCTTACCAAATTTTGGGGAAACTACCGTATATACTCGTGTATAAGCCGAGTTTTTCAGCACAAAAAATGTGCTGAAAAGTCCCCCCTCGGCTTATACACGGGTCATATACGGTAACTATGGTCTGACTTAGTGGTATACAGCCCCCCCCCCCCGTGGTATACCGGGCCCCCCCTTGCTGGTGGCAACCTGTAAAAGAAGATATCATTATACTTATCGTATCGCCGCCGCCGCCGCCGGTCTGTCACCGTCACCGCGCAATTCCGGGTCTTCATGCTTCCTTCACCGTCGCACAGGAAATGACATCATTTCCTGTGCGACGGTGAAGGAAGCTTGAAGACCAGGAGGAGCGCGGTGACGGTGACAGAGCGGCGGCGGCGATACGATAAGTATAACGATATCTTCTTTTACAGGTTGCCACCAGCAAGGGGGGGAGCGCGGTGACGGTGAAGGAAGCTTGAAGACCAGGAGGAGCACGGTGATGGTGACACAGCGGCAGAGGCGGCGGTGGCGGCGGCGATGCGATAAGTATAATGGTATCTTCTTTTGCAGGTTGCCACCAGCAAGGGGGGGGCACGGTATACCACTGGGTACCCCTGTATACCTCTGGGGCTGATGTATACAGCTCTGGGGCTGCTGTATACCCCTCTGGGGCTGCTATATACCTCTGTGGCTGCTATATACCCCTCTGGGGCTGCTGTGTATACCCCTCTGGGGCTGCTGTGTATACCCCTCTGGGGCTGCTGTATACCCCTCTGGGGCTGCTGTATACCCCTCTGGGGCTGCTGTATACCCCTCTGGGGCTGCTGTATACCTCTCTGGGGCTGCTGTATACCTATGGGGCTGCTGTATACCCCTCTGGGGCTGCTGTATACCTCTCTGGGGCTGCTGTATACCTATGGGGCTGCTGTATACCTCTGGGGCTGCTGTATACCCCTCTGGGGCTGCTGTATACCTCTCTGGGGCTGCTGTATACCTATGGGGTTGCTGTATACCTCTGGGGCTGCTGTATACCTCTGGGGCTGCTGTATACCTTTGGGGCTGCTGTATACCCCTCTGGGGCTGCTGTATACCCCTCTGGGGCTGCTGTATACAGCTCTGGGGCTGCTGTATACCCCTCTGGGGCTGCTGTATACAGCTCTGGGACTGCTGTATGCCGCTCTGGGGCTGCTGTATACTACCACTGGGGAGGCTGCTGTATACTACCACTGGGGAGACTGCTGTATACTACCACTGGGGAGGCTGCTGTATACCACTGAGGGGGCCTGTATACCACACTGCTGGGGGCTGTATACCTGTGCTGGGGTCCACCCTCAGCTTATACACGAGTCAATAGGTTTTCCCAGGTTTTGGGGGCAAAAGTAGGGGGGTCGGCTTATACACGGGTCGGCTTATACACGAGTATATACGGTATTCAGGTTTCAAATCCCAAGCGTAATCTGCAAAGTTCGTGTCAGATTTAAAATTGGCGAACATGTTCGGGGAAGGTTCACTAATCTCTACTCAGGTCTCAAAGTGGGATTCCCTGCTGTGTTATACCCGCTTGACGCGCTTGAAACCTGAGACAACCTCCATAAAGTCGCAGCTTGTCACACTGCTGGCAGCCATTCAATGCCTGATGTCCCACCATAAGAGGATGCAGTTTACTTGGGTTTTACGTGGGTTTTATTCTTTTTTTTTTCTAATTAATTTTTACATGCTGTTACTGGGGATTAGGTTGAATGGGAGGATTTTACAAAATGGATTTTAATTAAAAAAATGGTGAAAGCGGAATGTATTGGGCTTAATTTTCAAATAAAATATTTATTGGTGTGGCTATCTGCTTTCTTATAGACTTGGTTAGTAATATAAGGTATCTGATTGACACCTCAACATTATTAATCTCTGGGCTTGATGTCAGCTGAAATTACCCAGCTCACATCAACTTCAAATACATTATCTGTTTGCCAACGGACCAGGGCAGTGGTAGAGCCGTGGCAAGCACCAGGAGTGTCGCATGTAATGAAGGTGCCACTCCTTGGGCAACTGCGGCTTGCTATTTTTTTTTAAATTTTAAAGATTACTCGAGTTTTCAGCTGTTCAAGTGGATAGAATGATGGATTGATGGATGTATAGATACATAGAAAGAGTTGAAATGTAAATAGATGATAAATAAAGAGATAGAATAGATAGGGCAGAAAGTAAAGACAGATTTATAGATACATGGAAAAAAATAGATATATTTAGAGATAGATTTCAAACAGCTATATAATGTACCCCCTATATGTTGTAAGCTTGCATCCTTTAGTGCCTTTCATGTTGCACTAAAGGGTGTTTTAACCTTGTATTTAGCTAAAAATAATAATTAAAAAAAATTACATGGGTTAACACCTATTTTTCTTTGCCAGCCAGGGTACATCAGACAGCTGCAGGTTGTAGACCTCAGCTGGTGGCTTAACCTTTGCTTATAATCCAAAACAGATGTCACCCCAATCTATTTTTTCAAATTATTTATTTATAAATAATAAAATAATTTGGGGAAAAAAGGTGTAGGGTCCCCCATATTTTCAATTACAAACGAAAGTAATGCCGACAACTGGGGTCTGGTATTCTTAGGTTAGGAAGGGCTATATTTCAGGAACCCTCAGCACCCTAAAAATAGCAAGACACAGCAGTGCCAGAATTGGCGTCTCCATAAGAAGTGCCAATCCTGGCGCTTCACCCTGGCTCTTCTCGCAGCCCTGGAGCAGTGGCAGTCGGGATAATAGTAGGGATTAATGACTAATGAGTTTCTTCAACTGTCATGACAACAGCCACTGAATTGGTAATTTTAAGGTGTCTATGACAACCCTGCAATGCCAATCCAATGACCAAATAGTTAAAAAACACAGACACAGAGAAAAATCATTTATTACAAATAAAACACAAGAAAAAAATCTAATTTATTGTAAATAAAACACAGACAACCCACTGTCACCCATTTATGAAGCCCAAACGTACCCTCCAATGATAATCCACAGCAATGTCCAGGCACGGCTTCATAAAGTGAGAGAAGACCAATACAGATTTCGCACACCGCAGCAGCTTGCTCTCACTGATGACTGGCAGTGAGTAGAAACATCAAACAGTTCATCTGTGGCCACAGCTGTGTTACCATGGTAATCGTGACAGTTATTACCATGGTAACTTCAGATGAACTGTTGATGTCACTGCTCACAGCCAACTGTCAGTGAGAGTGAACTGCAGTGGAGTGCAGACACTGATGAGCCAGGATGAGGAATAAGGATATGGCACTTCTAATGAATGTTCAATATTCTGGTGCAGCCCACAATGCCTACACTCTGGGGAGGCAATAACTATGTGCCTCCCCAGAGCAAGAATACCAACCCCCAGCCATTCGCTTTATCTTGGCTGGTATCAAGATTGGGGCGAACCCAATTTTTTCAATGGTTTATTTATTTTTACAGTAATATGACATACGTTTGGTTGCAATACTGGCAGCCAATCACAGATGCCGGCAGCGTAGGCCTGGCTAAGTCTGACTTTAATCAATCAAGTGAGGTGAAGCAGTAAGGTTCATGAGTAGGTCCAGAAGCAGAGTGCCAGTGGTGCTTAGGCTTGGTAAGTATGGCTATGCCAAAACATCAGGGCTCCACTCTAAAATAGTGTGAACTGTTTTTGGAAGCTTTCTGGCCTGGCCCCTTTGAAGGTATTTTCTAGGTCCTTAATTTTCCCATTGATTTGAATTGCGTTTCGAAGTTCGGTGAACTCTTCGACAATCTATTTTGCAAACATTTGCCCCTTCAGCAAATTGAATTGAATCCAAACTTCAAAAGTTTTGCTCAGCTCATTATAAAGCCATATCTAAAGCTTTGGTACTTCAGCAAACTACACTGAGAGCCATTATCCACAAATAGTGAAAACATTGAACAGTCGGGAGCCTTCTCAGGAGTGGCCAGCTGACTAAAATTAACCCAAGAGCGTAGCACCGGCTCATCCAAGAAGTCACAAAAGACCCCACAACAACAACCAAAGATCTGCAGTGCTTACTTGCCTCAGTTACGGTCAGTGTTTATGACTCCACCATAAGAGACTGGGCAAGAATGGCCTGCATGAAAGAGTTCCAAGATGAAAAAACACTGCTGAGCAAACAGAATATAAAGGCTTGTCTCAGTTTTGCCAGAAAACATCTTGTTTATCCCCAAGAGTTTTGGGACAATATTCTGTGGACTGACGAGACAAAAGGTGAACTTTTTGGAAGGTGTACGTCTCATTACATCTGGAGTGGAAGTAACACAGCATTTAAGAAAAGGAACATCATACCAACTGTATAATATGGTGGTGTTAGTGTGGTGGTCCGGAGCTGATTTGCTGCAAAGCATTGCTGTGGTAAATGAAACCATGAATTCTGCTGTCTACTAAAAATTCTGAAGTAGAAAGTCCAGCCACCTGTTTGTGACCTCAAGCTAAAGCGCACTGGGATTATGCAACAGGATAATTATCCAAAACACACCAGAACATGCATCTCTAAATAGCTTTAGAAAGATAAAATTGAGACTTTGAAGTGGTCTAGTGAAACTTCTGACCTTAATCTGATTGAGATACTGTGGCATGACCTTAAAAGCAGTTCATGCTCCAAAACCCTCCAGTGTGGTTGAATTACAGGAATTCTGCAAAGACTCATTGCCAGTAATCGCAAACACTTGGTTGAAATTATTACTGCGGTAGGTAGGGGCAATCAGTTGTTCACACAGGGCCCTTTAGAATTGAATCTCTTTTTCCCTTATTAATAAAGTCCTTCATTCAAGAACTACCGTGTTTCCCCGAAAGTAAGACCCTGTCTTATATTTTTTTGGGGGCCAAAAGTGGCCCCCTGTCTTACTTTCGGGGGGGGGTCTTATATTGGCAGCCCCAGCCACTCCAGCCTCCCATCCACACACACCCACCCACCCATACACTTACAAACACATACACATACACACACCATCGCACACACTTACAAACATACACACACACATACACACACACACACACTGACAAACACACACACATACACACACACTTACAAATATACACACACACATACACTTACACACAAACATACACTTACACACACACACATACACATACATTTACACACAAACATACACTTACAAACACACATATACACATACACTTACACACAAACATACACTTACAAACACACACATACACATACACACTGCTTCTTACCAGCTCCCCTGGCCTTCAGTGTGGCTCTTTGCTGTCCCCCAGAGTGTCCAGGCTCCTCCAGTGTCCTTGCAGCTGCAGCCGCGCTGGTGCAGATAGGGTTAATCACAGCCTAACATGCTGTGTGCCCTTGCTGAATTCTGCCCAGCCTGACATCACAACAGCCCGGCTCGAGCTCTGATTGGCTCCCAGGAATCAGTGGGCGCGGCTAGATGACGAGCCCACGACGTCATCTGGCTGCGCCCACTGCTTCCTAGGAGCCAATCAGAGCTGGAGCCGGGCTGCTGTGACTTAAGGCTGGGCACACAGCATGTTCGGCTGTGATTAACCCTATCTGCACCAGCGCGGCTGCAGCTGCAAGGACACTGGAGGAGCCTGGACACACAGGGGGACAGGTACTGGCCTTATATTCCCCATCGCCCCCCCCCCCGGCGGCCTTACTTTCGGGGGGGGGCCTTATATTAACAGACCCCCCGTTCCCCCTACCCTGCCTTACTTTTGGGGGGTCTTAGTTTCGGGGAAACACGATACTTTTTGTGTTTACTTGTGTTTTCTTTGTCTAATATTTAAATTTGTTTGCTGATCTAAAATGAAAGGAAATAAGAAATCAGGAAGGTGCAAACACTTTTTCAAATCACTCTATATTTATATATCAAATAATCATGAAAGTATAGTCTAAATCAATAAATAGGGAATTTTGCTTCAAACCAAAAGCTGTGAAAGAAGTATTACCGTATATACTCGTGTATAAGCCGAGTTTTTCAGCCCAAAAAATGGGCTGAAAAGTCCCCCTCTCGGCTTATACACGGGTCAATACAGTAATCCTATGGTGGGAGGGGGCGCGGGGGGTGGGGGGGCGCTGCGCAGTATTTCTTACCTTGTCCCCCGTTCTGCAGTGCCTTCCGGTGTCTTCTGTGCTCCGTTCCCGGTCTGCTGGGCCTTGTGGTTCCTCCTGGTTCCTCCTCCTTCGGTTCCATCATGGGGGCTGCCATCTTGCTTCTTCTCTCCGCCTCCGGCCAGTGATGTCAGAGCAGGCCGCGCTGTGATTGGCTAGCACCCGTGATCACGTGTCACAGGTGCTAGCCAATCACAGTGCGGCCTGCTCTGACATCACTGGCCGGGGGCGGAGAGAAGAAGCAAGATGGCAGCCCCCATGATGGAACCGAAGGAGGAGGAACCAGGAGGAACCACAAGGCCCAGCAGACCGGGAACGGAGCACGGAGGACACCGGAAGGCACTGCAGAACAGGAGGACAAGGTAGGAAGCTGTGTGTATGTGTGTGTGTATGTGTATATATGTGTATGTGTGTGTGTGTGTGTGTGTGTGTATATATGTGTGTATATGTATGGGTATGTGTATGTAAGTAGGCTGGCTGCCAATATAAGCCATACCTCTGTGGCCGCTGTATATACTTCTGGGGCTACTGTATACTACCACTGGGGCTGTATATACCTCTGGGGCTACTGTATACTACCACTGGGGCTGTATATACCTCTGGGGCTACTGTATACTACCACTGGGGCTGTATATACTTTTGGGGCTGCTGGATACTGCCACTGGGGCTGTATATACCTCTGGGGCTGCTGTATACTACCACTGGGGCTGTATATACCTCTGGGGCTACTGTATACTACCACTGGGGCTGTATATACCTCTGGGGCTACTGTATACTACCACTGGGGCTGTATATACCTCTGGGGCTACTGTATACTACCACTGGGGCTGTATATACCTCTGGGGCTACTGTATACTACCACTGGGGCTGTATATACCTCTGGGGCTACTGTATATACCACTAAGGCTGTATATACTTCTGGGGCTGCTGGATACTGCCACTGGGGCTGTATATACCTCTGGGGCTGCTGGATACTACCACTGGGGCTGTATATACCACTGGGGAGGCTGCTGTATACCACACTGCTGGGGGCTGTATACCTGTGTTGGGGTCCACCCTCGGCTTATACACGAGTCAATAGGTTTTCCCAGATTTTGGGGGCAAAAGTAGGGGGGTCGGCTTATACACGGGTCTGCTTATACACGAGTATATACGGTAATAATTTGCTCTCATTGCTTTAACTTGCACATCTAAAAAGCTTGATACTGAGCATTACACTAATCACTAATTACTATCTTCCGGAACCCCTTTCTCTCAAAAGATGTTGTGGGTGTGTCCTCATGGGTAGGTTACATATACAGTTGTGGCCAAAAGTATTGACACCCCTGCAATTCTGTCAGATAATACTCAGCTTCTTCATTTAATTTGTCTTCAATGAAAAAACACAAAAAGAATTGTCCTAAAGCCAAATTGGATATAATTCCACACCAAACATAAAAAAGGGGTTGGACAAAAGTATTGGCGCTGTTAGAAAAATCATGTGATGCTTGTCTAATTTGTGTAATTAACAGCACCTGTAACTTACCTGTGGCACCTAACAGGTGTTGGCAATAACTAAATCACACTTGCAGCCAGTTGACATGGATTAAAGTTGACTCAACCTCTGTCCTGTGTCCTTGTATGTACCACATTAAGCATGGAGAAAAGAAAGAAGACCAAAGAACTGTCTGAGGACTTGAGAAACCAAATTGTAGGAAGCATGAGCAATCTCAAGGCTATAAGTCCATCTGCAAAGACCTGAATGTTCCTGTGTCCACCGTGCGCAGTGTCATCAAGAATTTTAAAGCCCATGGCACTGTGGCTAACCTCCCTAGATGTGGACGGAAAAGAAAAATTGCTGACAGATTTCAACGCAAGATTGTGCGGATAGTGGATAAAGAACCTCAACTAATATCCAGACAAGTTCAAGCTGCCCTGCAGTCCGAGGATACAACAGTGTCAACCGATACTATCCGTCGCGTCTGAATGAAAAGGGACTGTATGGTAGGATACCCAGGACGACCCCACTTCTTACCCCGAGACATAAAAAAGCCAGGCTGGAGTTTGCCAAAACTTATCTGAGAAAGCCTACAACGTTTTGGAAGAATTTTCTCTTGTCAGATGAGACAAAGGTAGAACTTTTTGGGCAAAGGCATCAACATAGAGTTTACAGGAGAAAAAAACAGGCATTCAAAGAAAAGAACATGGTCCCTACAGTCAAACATGGAGAAGGTTCCCTGATGTTTTGGGGTTGCTTTGCTGCCTCTGGCACTGGACTGTAAGACCGTGTGCATGGCATTATGAAGTCTGAAGACTACCAACAAATTTTGCAGCATAATGTAGGGCCCAGTGTGAGAAAGCTGGGTCTCCCTCAGGGCCATGGGTCTTCCAGCAGGACAATGACCCAAAACAAACTTCAAAAAGCACTAGAAAATGGTTTGAGAGAAAGCACTGGAGACTTCTAAGGTGGCCAGCAATGAGTCCAGACCTGAATCCCATAGACACCTGTGCAGAGATCTAGAAATGGCAGTTTGGAGAAGGCACCCTTCAAATACCAGGGACTTGAAGCAGTTTGCCAAAGAAGAATGGTCTAAAATTCCAGCAGAGCATTGTAAGAAACTCATTGATGGTTATCGGAAGCGGTTAATCGCAGTTATTTTGGCTAAAGGTTGTGCGACCAAGTATTAGGCTGAGGGTGCCAATACTTTTGTCTGGCCCATTTTTTGGAGTTTTGTGTGAAATGATCAATGTTTTGCTTTTTGCTTCATTCTCTTTTGTGTTTTTTCATTGAAGACAAATTAAATGAAGATAATAATACCAAAGAATTTGTGATTGCAATCATTTTCAGGAAGAAACTGGGTATTATCTGGCAGATTTGCAGGGTGTCAATACTTTTGACCACAACTGTATACCGTATATATATATATATATATATATATATATACACACACAAGTATACATATACATGTACTGTATATATATTTTTTGTGTGTTACACACATCCAGCTTAGGCCCCTTTCACATCAGCGGTAAACGCTGATCGCGGCAGTTGCGGTGAAAAAAACGCAACTGCCGCGACTACCGCATAACGGCCGCGATCGCAGCACACTTGCGGCAAGCCCCATACAATGTTTATGGGGCTTGAGGTAAGTGTGAGGCACTTGTGGCATACGGCGTTTTTTTCGCGGCCGCACCTGCCACAAGTGCCAAAACCGCACCTGCCGCACACTTACCGCAAACCCCATAGACATTGCATGGGGCTTGCCGCAAGTGTGCCGCAATCGCGGCAGTTGCAGTTTTTTTTCACAGCAACTGCCGCAATCAGCGTTTACCGCTGATGTGAAAGGGGCCTTAGGCGGCCGTCACACGGTGAGATATCTTGTCCGATATCGTTTAAGCGATCTCCTTTTTGATCGCTTAAGCGATATCGGGCAAGATATCGTTGCATGTAATCAAGCGATTTACGATGGTAAATCGCTTGATCGTGACATCGCTGATCTGAGGTTCGGTTCTCAGATCTAGCGATGAACGATGCAACGATCTCCTTCATCGTGGTGTATGACACCACGATGATCCATCTCCCAGCGACCGCGCCTATGCTGGGAGATGGTAACTATGGTACACGTCGGGTAACTAAGCGACGCGCGGCGCCTAGTTACCCGATGTGTACCATAGTAACGAGCGAGATCGCTGCTCCGCATCGCTGGTGAGTCTGTCTGTGTGACCAGCGATGTGAGCGATATTGTAAGCGATCGCGCGTGCACGTGATCGCTTACAATATCGCTAAAGATGTCGCAGCGTGTGACGGCCCCCTTAGTGATATCTTTAGTATTACAATTTTGCTAGGGCGATTAATTGATTTAACTGAAAAATAAACCTCTAGAATAACCATAATGTAACATGATGCTGACAAAACTAAAACTGACATTCAGTTATGAATTTCTAACAAGTTTATGATACATACATGAGAGAATCACATGCTTACTGTATTAGTCGTCTATTTATGAGCTTCTAAAATCAAATAATCTTCATAAATGAATAGTGGCTAGATAAAAGACAAGCCTTATTTGTCTAGATCCACTCACATAATCAAAAGAGCTTAGCAGCCATGATCTTATTGTGCAGCTCATCTATGCTATTCAAGTACATTTTAATAATTTCAGCAATTTGAATACAAATTTGCATAACTGAGTTTAAATTATTAAAAAAGCTAAATTTAATTAACTGTTAATACAGTATGTCCACTGGAAGAACTCTCTACAGACTGCTGATTTATTAGACCGCAAGCATAATGCCGTAGTGTTAATATAAAAAAAGTATATTCAAAAGAGTAAAACAAATACAGCATTTTCTAATAGTAAAATTGAAATAAATATTAATTCTTTAGTATACATCTTTAATAGGTAATTGATAAACTGTGTTCTATGATAGATACCTATTAGTAATGAGTGAGTGTATTCATCACTCTTTGCTATTTGCACGTATAGTACGGTATTCGCATTATTCGTTATTCAGTGAGTTTGTGTACTCGCGTGCCCTGCAGTTTTGATGCCTCCTTTGCAGCCACTGATCATTCATGCTGAAATTCTTAGCCAATCACAGTAATACCACAGACATTTTGTTTGTTGCATTACAGTGATTGGCTGTAGAGAGTTAGACTACAGGAAGGGTAAGTGACTGGAGCAGGGTAAGTGTCCATAGGGTCAACTTAAAGGGAACCTGACCCCTAAAAATCAGCCCTCAGCCTTTTAAAACCTGTCCCTGCATCATCATAATCGATTTCTAGCCATCCCTTTGTCTCAAAAATGGCGATTTCCAAAGTTTATAAAAGTTAGTTTTGTACCTGCAGAACTGCGTCTTCTCAGTTCTTGAGAAGTCACACAGGGCATTCCCTGTGGCTTCTCATCCCCGCCTGCAATGTAATTATTCATGCCCGATGGGCGTGCTAAACAATACAGAGCTTCCTCATCTCCGTAGATGGGCGGTATAGCCAGTATGACGCTAATCGCGTCATATCCGGCTATACTGACGTCAGTACACCCATTTGGGTGTATTGCTGGCTTCGCGATGCGCATTTCACATACGCAAAGTTGGTTTGTGGTAGCTCATCACAGATAAGCTGCCGCAAACCAACCTTGCGCATGCACAATGCGCATTGCAAAGTCAGCAATACACCCAAATGGGTGTACTGACGTCAGTATAGCCGGATATGACACGATTGGCGTCATAGCCGCCCATCTATGGTGATGAGGAGGCTCTGTATTGTTTAGCACGCCCATCGGGCATGAATAATTACATTGCAGACGGCAATGAGAAGCCACAGGGAACGCCCTGTGTGACTTCTCAAGAACTGAGAAGACGCAGTTCTGCAGGTACAAAACTAACTTTTATAAACTTTAGAAATCGCCATTTTTGAGACAAAGGGATGGCTAGAAATTAATTATGGTGGTGCAGGGACAGGTCTTAAAAGGCTGGGGGCTGATTTTTAGGGGTCAAGTTCCCTTTAATTCAGCAATACTCCAAAAATTGCTACTGCTTGCTACTAACCTTGCAATAGTGCATTTAATCTGCTGGTGCTTGTGTCCACATTCTAAAAAGGCAGTTTGCCCAACGCAAAACAGCGGTACTCCAAAAGTTAATACTGTCTGCTACTAACCTCTCAGGAGGCCATACTCACTATTTTGGCTATGACATCAAGGTTGGCTTGTGCTATCCACACCAAAATCTGTCAACAAAACCCAAAATGCCCAAGAAGCCTGTTGGTAAAGGACAGGGATGTGGACGTGGATATGGTGGTGTTAGTGGTGTGCCAGCTCAAAAGAAGAAGCAAGCATCCACTCTGTTCCTGGATAAATTTACCAGCCTGAAACGTAAACATGAGTTGAAGCCAGAAGCACAGTCTAACGTCGATACACAGAAGGCTGGCCCATTCAATCCTGAAGCTGGGTCTTCTTCCTCCCGCCATTATCAGTTGCAGCAGACATATGACCCCAAGCTTGGTCAGCCAGAGGATTTACTTGGTTGGTATTGTTTGGTTTGCTCTGGCCTATCGCAAAGAAGTGTCATGCATTGATGCTCAAATATTTGAGGACCTATGGCCAGAAGAAAGGCACTTGGAGGAATGTTATTTACTGTCTCCAGAGGTGGAGGCTGATGATGATGAGGCACAGTTGCCATCATGTCAGCCTACAATGTCAACTGGGAAGGAGGATGAGATGAAAGACGAGGTGGTCAATGATGAATTCACTGATCCAACCTGGACCGTTGGCACGCATCTCCATGACAGCAACATAGAGGAAGAAGGATATGTAGCACCAGTGGCGTAACTTCAGGCCGAGGGACCCCGATGCGAAAGCTCCAATGGTGCCCCAATTATCTTTAAAGGGATCCTGTCACCCCCAAAACACCTGCTAACCTATTAAAACCTGTCCCTAGAGCATATTAACACTTTCCCTACACTATTTCTACCTCCTAAATGCAGTAAGTGACATTGACTAAAAACGTTTTATAAGTACCTGATTAGTGATGATAATGAGTGACTATGCTATTCATAGTCACTCATCCAGGCTGCCCCTCTGCTTCATAGCACGCCTCCATAGGCGTGATCGTCCTCCTAGATTCAAATTGCAGCCTCCCCGCTGTGCCCTGTGTCGTAGGAGGCTGCTGTGTGGCTTGTGACGCGATCCGCGTCATTCCCGGCGCCCTGTGACGTATTTACAGCGGCGCCGCGCTGTTAGCTTCAAAATGCGCACTGCGCATGCCCAATGCGCATGCGCAGTGCACATTTTGAAGCTAACAGTGCGGCGCCGCTGTAAATACGTCACAGGGCGCCGGGAATGACGCGGATCGCGTCACAAGCCACACTGCAGCCTCCTACGACACAGGGCACAGCGGGGAGGCTGCAATTTTAATCTAGGAGGACGATCACGCCTATGGAGGCGTGCTATGAAGCAGAGGGGCAGTCTTGATGAGTGACTATGAATAGCATAGTCACTCATTATCATCACTAATCAGGTACTTATAAAACGTTTTTAGTCAATGTCATTTACTGCATTTAGGAGGTAGAAATAGTGTAGGGAAAGTGTTAATATGCTCTAGGGACAGGTTTTAATAGGTTTACAAGTGTTTTGGGGGTGACAGGAT
This sequence comes from Allobates femoralis, assembly GCA_033576535.1. Classification (NCBI taxonomy): domain Eukaryota; kingdom Metazoa; phylum Chordata; class Amphibia; order Anura; family Aromobatidae; genus Allobates; species Allobates femoralis. The sequence goes on along the minus strand of JARQOC010000002.1, from coordinate 431,191,651 downwards.
CCCTTTAATAGTATTAGTCTTTTTCAATAGGCCAAAGGGACTTTTGGGCCCCCCCTAGGCTGCAGAGCCCGGGAGCGATCAACCTCTACACCTATTGTAGTTACACCCCTGTGTAGCAGCCACACAGGCACCAAAGGGTCATCAACATGGTTTGCCCAGAATGACAACTGGGTCAACTGTTCCCAACACCACCCCCACTGTGGACCAAGTCAGGGTGGGGGGGCATTCAGCTGCTGTGTGGAATTTTTATTCTGAAAGTCTTTCAGAGAAAAACATTGTAGTCTATAACATCTGCCATACCAAGCTGAGAAAAAGCTAGGGCAAAGACAAACTCAGCACCACCAGTATGTGAAACCACATAGCAGCCAAGCACCCCAGTAGGTGGGCGGAACACCAGGGTACCAAATCTGCATCTGGGGGTGAAAACACTCCATCTGAATCTGCAGTTCAGGAAACCGACGCTCATACCTCCTGTTCACAAGCTGCGGTTGGTCACTCACAAGAAACATCAACCACGTCCACTTCCGTGTCCCAGCGAAGCGTCCAATTGTCTGTGCCTGAGACCTTGGAAAGAAAGCATAAATACCTAACCATGCACCCACATGCAAAAATACTAAACTCTCACATTGCCAAATTCCTAGCTGTGGAGATGTTGCCGTTTAGGCTTGTGGGAACACAGTCTTTCCATGATCTCTTGGCTGCAGCTGCCCCACGATGCAGTGTTCCCAGCCGCCACTATTTTGCCCAGTTTGCCGTCCCTGCATTACACAAGCATGTGTTAAAGGGAACCAACCACCCCAAATGACCCCCCCGGACTGTTAATATGTGTCCCTAGCTTTAATATGTTACCTAGCTTTGTCCACGTGCAGTGTTCGTGCCTGTGATCCTCCTCTCCCCCCTCCCCTCTCAATTTCTAAGAGCCTGGCCGCATCATGAAAGGGGCGGGACTAAATCGCGTCATGAAAGGGGGCGGGGCTCGTCGCTATTTAGTCCCGCCCTTTCATGACGCGGCCAGGCTCTTAGAAAGTGAGAGGGGAGGGGGGAAAAGAGGCTGACAAGCACGAACACTGCACGTGGACAAAGCTAGGTAACACCCATCCGTCTCCATTTATTAAACTTTATAAACATGTATCTTAGCTTCTACTAAACAGTTTTTTTAGCAAAAACGATTGCCCCAAATGTGTGTGCTGGGTGTAGGGACACATATTAACAGTCCGGGGGGGTCATTTGGGGTGGTTGGTTCCCTTTAAACAATCTGAACCATGCTCTCACCAAAGCCGTAACCAGGATGGTCCACCTAACAACAGACACCTGGACAAGTTGTGGACAGGGATGATACATTTCTGTCAAGGCACACTGGGTGAACTTGATGGAGTGTGGGACAAAGGCGCAAAGTGGAACATTGCACATACTCCTCATGCCAAGAATAACAGGCCCGATGTCACGCCCTAGGGCGTACCCTGAGGTGTGGACCCACTGGACCGCAGCTATTGCGGATGCCGATACCAGGATGACAGAGAACCGGACAACTGAATACTTTTAAGGCTTTATTAAAACCAAAGTCAAAAGCAAGGTGGCCCCAAGGGAAGGCCGCAAGGATACAACACAAGTACCCCTCAGTAAGGTGCCCAGGATAGGTGACCCCCTAGGAAAGGGATATCACCTGGACCCGCTAACCGAGGTGCCCGGTGGATCGTTACTTGCGAATCACCGACCCAAGGGGGGGAAACATACAATGCAAAATCAAAGAACACAAGGACCGGACCCGAGAGGAGCCGTCAGTGCCAGGACCCGAGGTTGCACTATGAAGATCGGACCAGAAACAGCAGAGGGACCAAAGCAAGGTCGGATTTGAGACAACAGAGAAGCAGCACGAGGAAGATCCGGGCGAAGCAATGGAACAGCACAACTGCAATAGGAACAAAAGACAGGCAATAGGTTAGCAAGCCAATAAACAGACTAGCAGGACCAGGACTGGCAGCTTCACAAGGAATGAAGTTGCCCCGGCGAGGTCTGGCAGTGAATGCAGGGTTTATAACCCTGTAGCACAGCAATGATTGGCCAGGGGGCGGGGCAAACTGATCAGCACCCAGACTCTATAAAAGGAGCTGAGAGAGCGGCCCCGCCTCCTTGTGAGATCCCAGAGAGGAAGCAGGAAGCACATTCAGAGCTGCAGGCAGAAGTCAGGGCACCCTGGAACCCCGGAGTCGCCTGCGGATGACCGGCACCCTGGAACCCCGACCCCGGGAAGGACAGGTAACATATCGGGAAGAGGGGGAAACAGGGTGTGAAGTGGGGAACCCGGACAGCGGGGCGGCTACAGTACTCCCCCCTCCACGCCCCCCCGGAACCAGACCGGCATGAAACCTGCGCAGGAGGCGAGGAGCATTGATGTTCCCCTCAGGACCAAACCCCTTCCAGTCAACTAAATACCACGTAGAGCGACCCCTCTTTCTCATGTCCAGAATCGCACTGATTTCTAACACGTCAGAGGCCGAGACCGGCGGAGGCAGTGCTCCCGGATCCTGGGAGTAACGGTTGAGGACTAGCGGCTTGAGGAGAGACCGGTGGAAAACATTATGGATCCGCAGAGTAGATGGCAACTTCAGCTGGTAGTATACCTCGTTTATCCTCCGGATGACTTCAAAGGGACCGATGTAGCGAGGACCGAGCTTATAGGAAGGAATCTGGAGACGGACGTACTTGGAAGAAAGACATACCTTATCCCCTGGCTGGAACAGGGGGGAGTCCAGATGTCGTTTGTCGGCATGGTCTTTCATCCGCCTAGATGCCTTTTCCAGAGCAGACCGCGTCTCAGTCCAGATGTTGAAGAAGTCTCGAGCCGTCTGCTCAGCCGCAGGAGTAGAGGTAGTGATGTCCACGGGAGTCGGTATTCTTGGATGGTGACCGTAGACTATGAAAAAAGGAGAGTTATGGGAGGACTCACCGACATGGTTATTGTACGTGAACTCTGCCCAGGGAAGCAGGGAGGACCAGTCGTCATGATGGGCGTTGATGAAGTGCCGTAGATAGCCGGATAACACCTGATTCACCCGTTCCACCTGCCCGTTGGATGATAAGCAGATGAGAAGTCCAAGGTGACATCGAGCTTCTTGCAGAGCGACCGCCAGAATCGGGATACAAACTGTACGCCTCGGTCAGACACTAGGTGAGATGGCAAACCGTGTAAGCGGAGGACATGTAGAACAAACAGCTCCGCTAATCTGGGTGCAGAGGGAAGACCGGACAGCGGGATGAAGTGGGCCATCTTAGAGAACCTGTCCACCACTACCCATACCACGGTGTTACCGGAGGAGACCGGAAGGTCGGTGATGAAGTCCATGGCGATGTGCCTCCAGGGCTCAGAGGGCACCGGCAAGGGCAGGAGAGGGCCAACGGGCAACCACTTGGGCGTCTTGTTGTGGGCACAGGAGGAACAGGCAGAGACGAAGTCGGTGACATCCCGTCGCATCCGAGGCCACCAGTAGTGTCGAGTTATCAAGTGAAGGGTCTTTGTTATGCCTACGTGCCCTGCAATCTGAGAGGAATGACCCCAGCTCAATACGTGTCCTCGATCGGCCTCGGCTACCAGCGTTTTACCTGGTGGGGGTAGGGACAATCGGAGAGGAGCAACCATACCGATATTGGATGGATTGATGATGGAGCGCGGCTCATCCGCCTGGTCTTCGACGAGGAAGGACCGGGACAAGGCATCAGCCTTGATGTTCTTATGTGCCGGACGGAAATGAAGACGGAAGTCAAAGCGTGCAAAGAACAGCGACCAGCGCGCCTGCCGGGGGTTGAGACTCTGGGCTGACTGCAGGTATGCCAGGTTCTAGTGGTCGGTGTAGATCACGATGGGATGTACTGCGCCTTCAAGGAGGTACCGCCACTCCTCCAGGGCCATTTTGATGGCAAGCAGCTCCCGGTCCCCAATGGAGTAATTCCGTTCACAAGATGTGAAGGCCTTGGAGAAATAGGCACAAGTCACCATGCGTCCTGTGGAGGTCTTCTGGGTAAGAACGGCTCCCGCTCCAGAGGAGGATGCGTCCACCTCCATGAAGAACTGTTTGTCCGCCATGGGCCTGTGGAGAGCAGGAGCAGAGGAAAAAGCATTTTTAAGCGTTAGGAAGGCAGTCTCGGCCTCAGGAGTCCAAGCCTTAGCAGGCGTCCGTTTCCAGGTTAAAGCGGTGAGCGGGTTGACTACTTCCGAAAACCGAGGGATGAACTGCCGATAGTAATTGGCGAAGCCCAGGAACCTTTGAATCGCCTTGAGTCCCACTGGTCGAGGCCACTTCTGGACGGCGGATACCTTTTCTGGATCCATCTCGAGTCTGGAATCAGAGACAATGTAGCCCAGGAAGGGTAACGAAGTCCGTTCGAACAAACACTTCTCAAACTTGGCATACAGTCGGTTCTCCCGTAACCGGAGCAGAACCCGCCGGACGTCTCGCCTGTGTGTGGGAAGATCGGGAGAGAAGACCAGGATGTCGTCCAGGTAGACCACGACACATATATAGAGAAGGTCCCTGAAGACATCGTTTACAAATTCTTGAAAATCTGTGGGAGCATTACTCAAACCGAAGGGCATTACCTTATACTCGTAGTGGCCATCATGAGTGTTGAAGGCTGTCTTCCATTTGTCGCCTGCTCGGATCCGGACCAGGTTTTACGCACCTCGCAGGTCCAGCTTGGTGAAGACCCGGGATCCCCGCAGTCGGTCGAAGAGCTCAGGGATAAGAGGCAGTGGGTACTTGTTCTTTACCGTTATGGCATTGAGACCCCGATAATCAATGCATGGTCGGAGGGACCCGTCCTTCTTCTTTACGAAGAAGAAGCCCGCTCCTGCGGGCGATGTGGACTTCTGAATGAACCCCCGCGCCAAGTTATCCTTTACGTATTCGGCCATGGCCTGGGTCTCGGGCGGATTCAACGGGTAGATGCGACCCCTAGGAAGCGAAGCCCCGGGTACCAGATCGATAGGGCAGTCATATGGTCTATGTGGAGGTAATATCCTTTTTGTCGAAGACATCGGCATAAGACCAATAGGCAGACGGCAGACCGGGCAAGGTCGCCGGCGAGGGAGGCATCCGGACGGGACGTACAGGAAGAAGACACTGACTGTGGCAAATCGGACCCCACCGTAAGACCTCACCAGTTCGCCAGTCCAGTACGGGTTCATGAATGCGAAGCCAAGGCAAGCCCAGCATGAAGGGTGGAGAAAGAGACGGCAGGACATAGAAGGTGAGACGCTCAGTGTGGAGAGCTCTGACCTGTATCTCCACCTCACCTGTGATGCCTGCAACTGAGTCCTGTAGGGGTCTCCCGTCAACGGAGGTGATGATGCGAGGATGCTGCAGGGAATGTATGGGTATACCATAGCGCAGAGCCGTCTCCTGTTGCACGAAGTTGCCAGCCGACCCGGAATCCAGATAAGCCATCTCCGAATGGCGTTGGTCGCCAACCCTCACCATGGATGGATATAGTTAGGGGTTGAGAGGAATCGCTCCTACCTAGGTCGGCGTCTCTTACCTGGCCTAGGCGGAGGAGTTTTCCAGCCTCTTGGGGCATTGTCGTTGGAAGTGACCTGGTCCACCGCAGTAAAGGCACAGACCCCTGGCGATCCTCTCCTCTCTCGTCTGGGCAGTCAGCCGAACACGATCCACTTCCATGGACTCGGAACCCTATGGGGACGCTGAGGGCGCAGGAAGAAGAGGTCGCTGGAACGTGGGTGCCAGGCGGGGAGATCTTCTCTCCTGGGTCATTTCCTGCATCCTTTCCTTGGACCGCTCCTGGAGACGTCGGTCTATCCGGACTGCCATGGTGATGAAATCCTCCAGAGTGTCGGGCAAATCCCGAACTGCCAGTTCGTCTTTAATGCTTGGAGGCTAGGGTACGAAACCGGATTGCATACTGACCAACAGACAGATTACCTTGCTGTAGGTTGAAGAGGGCTTCTGTGGCGAAGGCCACCCGTCCGGGTTCATCAAAGGTCCTCCGGAACGTCTCCAGGAATGCCTGTAGGTTGGATATAATGGGATCCTCTCTCTCCAACAATGGGTTGAACCATGCCAGGGCCTCTCCTTCAAGATGTGAGGCCAGAAATGACACCTTGGCCTCATCCGTCGGGAATTGATGTTGCAATAACCGGAAATGGAGCAGGCACTGGTTAATAAACCCCCGGAGTACCTGGTGGGCTGAGCCAGCCGTGGAGAAGACACTGCTCCAGCTCCGGTGAGTGGCACCGAGACGGAGCCCGGGGTACTTGCTGCTCTTTGTAGACTGGTAAGTCGGTCATCAACGGAAGACATGTAGGATAACATCCGGGTCTGTATGTCTCTCTGATGGTCCAGTTCTTGGTGGAGACTCAACATCTGGGAAGAGAGAGAGGGGTCAGTGGTAGAGAGCGCCCCTAAGCGGGCCTCTAAGGACTGGATGAACGTCACCACTTGGTCGTGACTCTGACGGAGTCCGGCAAGCTCCCTTTGGGCATCAAACCTGGTATCAGCGGGGTCCATGGCCGGGGCAAAATCTGTCACGCCCTACGGCATGCCCTGAGGTGTGGACCCACTGGACCGCAGCTATTGCGGATGCCGATACCAGGATGACAGAGAACCGAACAACTGAATACTTTTAAGGCTTTATTAAAACCAAAGGCAAAAGCAAGGTGGCCCCAAGGAAAGGCCGCAAGGATACAACACAAGTACCCTTCAGTAAGGTGCCCAGGATAGGTGACCCCCTAGGACAGGGATAACACCTGGACCCGCTAACCGAGGTGCCCGGTGGAGCGTTACTTGCGAATCACCGACCTAAGGGGGGGAAACATACAATGCAAAATCAAAGAACACAAGGACCGGACTCAGAAGTAAGAGGAGCTGTCAGAGCCAGGACCCGAGGTTGCACTATGAAGATCGGACCAGAAACAGCAGAGGGACCAAAGCAAGGTCGGACGTGAGACAACAGAGAAGCAGCACGAGGAAGATCCGGGTGAATCAATGGAACAGCACAACTGCAATAGGAACAAATGACAGGCAATAGGTTAGCAAGCCAATAAACAGACTAGCTGGACCAGGACTGGCAGCTTCACAAGGAATGAAGTTGCCCCGGCGAGGTCTGGCAGTGAATGCAGGGTTTATAACCCTGCAGCACAGCAATGATTGGCCAGGGGGCGGGGCAGACTGATCAGCACCCAGACTCTATAAAAGGAGCTGAGAGAGCGGCCCCGCCTCCTAGTGAGATCCCAGAGAGGAAGCAGGAAGCACATTCAGAGCTGCAGGCAGAAGTCAGGGCACCCTGGAACCCCAGAGCCGCCTGCGGATGACCGGCACCCTGGATCCCCGACCCCGGGAAGGACAGGTAACAGATCGAGAAGAGGGGGAAACAGGGTGTGAAGTGGGGACCCCGGACAGCGGGGCGGCTACACCCGACTTCTGTCAGGGTTTTCACCTCTTCATATTCCAGTTCCTCTCTTCCTTCCTCCTGCTGCTCATCCTCTGCAGAATTACCCTCCCCATCAATGCCAAGCTGGAACCTGTGCAACAATGCATTGGCAAAGCGACAACACGCTCTGCTAAAGCTGATCTGTTTATGTCAGAAACCACATACTGCAGCAGAGCTGTGGCAAGCATTAAAACAACAGACTGATCAGTGGCTCTCCCAGCTGCACCTCCAACCCGGTCTGGTCATATGCGATAATAGGCGTAACCTGGTGACAGCTTTAGAGGTCGGCAAGCTGATAAACGTGGATGGCTCACGTGCTGAACCTAGTTATTCAGAAATTTCTCAAAACGTTCCCTGACTTAATGTACCTCATTGACAAGGTGCGCCGTATTAGCGCCCATTTCTGCCATTCCTCTACCGCATTTGCTGCTCTTACAATGCTGCAAAAGTGCCTCAATTTGCCAAATCACCGACTCATTTGCGACCTGGAACGCTACCTATCATATGTTGGTGAGGCATCCATCAAGAGAATATATAAGGAAGGATTCAGTGCCACAATGCGGTTATTTTCTTTATTTCGTTATATGAAACAGACAGATGCCCCCGAAGAGGCGCTATATGCATTCCGGAGGTATACTCCTTATTCGTTAGTACATGTTTTAGCACACTTTGCACATGTTAGTATGTGCTAACGAATAAGGGGTATACCTCCGAAACGCGTATAACGCCTCTTCGGGGCATCTGCATGTTTCATATAACGAAATAAAGAAAATACCCGCATTATGGCACTGGATCCTTCCTTATATATGGAGACAAATTTCACAATGGTTGATACTACTCAGTAGAGCAAATATTCTGAAGCAACATTTGGTGATGCGGAGGAAGATTAGAAGGATGTTGAGGAAGAGGATTTGTTTTACTGTGGTATCAAGGGGCCTCCTAATGCTACAGAGGGGACACCAAACCAAAGCTTCATGTCTGTACAGGCTGGATGGGCTGGAGAAGAGGAGGTGGAGGAGGAGAGTCAGCGTGAGGAGAGGATGGGTACTGGTCCTACTGTTGGGGACATGGAAGATTTGCCTTTTGTCACCTTGGCCCACATGGCACAGTTCATATGTAACTGTCTGTGGAAAGCCCCTCATGTGATACACATTTGATCTAACAACCTATACTGGTTGGCCAACTTTTTCGATCCACGTTACAAGGAGAAATTTCCTGCTCTCCTTTTGTAGTCACCAACAGTTTTACAATGGAATCCTTCAAGAGAGTCCTTGTAGATCAGTTGCTGAAAACATCTCTCTGAGAAAATGCTGGTGGCAGAGGTACCGGCTCTTTTCTACAGCAAGGTATAATGGGGAGAGACACAAACACCAGGTCCAACAGAGGTGGGGAGAAATGTGCAGAATTTTGGCAATTTTCCATAAACCAGCTCAACAGCAAGAGCTATCCATTCCTGTCGCAATGGCAAGGAGGGAATAATTGCAGAACATGGTCAAGGGGTACTTAGATGACCATTCATGTGTCCTTTATTACGCTTCAGTTCCCTTTAATTATTGGGTGCCGAATCTGAACACTTGGTCCGACCTCTCCTTATATGCCTTGGTGGTGCTGGCCTGCCTGGCTGCAAGTGACCCACCCCAGGGCCGTGGGGTACTCGGATCCTGGGCCTTGATTAAAAGTTACTGTCACTGGTGGCTGGTGCCCGGGCTAGTGGCCCTGGTGGTCACTGAAAAGTGTGTAAAAATAAAATAATAAAATAAAGTGTTTGTGACGCTATCAACGGTACCTGGTAATGTTACCAGAGCTGCTTCAGACCTCCAGGGATGTTGATAGGCAGCCAGATGGTAGTGGTCCCTGCAGGTGGAGCAGGATTCTGGGGCAGTGATGGAAATGGAGAACTCGCACATGAAGGTGGCTCCGCAGGTGGAGGCTTGATGCAGTTTGCCTGAGGAGACTGGAATGCTGCTTTCCTCAGTGTGATGGAATAAAACACCACACATTGATTAGGCTCTGCACGCGTTTACTGGTAACCTTCAGGCAGCTTACAGATATACAGTCACGGGTAGCTGGCCTGGGTAGTCACCAGAGGATGGAATGTCTCTTTGAAGCTCTCAGTGATGTTCCTTCAGGATTCTCCCTCTGTCCTTGCACTGCGCTGTTGCTCCTGTCCTTCCTATCCCTTCTTCCCTTGCATTGAACACTTCGCCAGTCCTCATGGGTTGTACTAGAGTTAGCCCTTAACTAAGGGGCTCAAAACCCTATACAGGGCCTTTGTGGGATATATGCAGGGCACGACTCCCTTTAGGTCACTCATGTTTGCCAGTTTGGCGGCTCAGTGCTGAACTCATGCACCGCTCTCAGAGCCGGTCCTCTGTTGGTGGACTGGGTCCTTTTGACCATCCATACCGGACAAGATTAGGGTGTTAGCTGGCAACCGAGGATCCCCTTCAGGTCTCTGAGGGGCTCAAATTAACATTCCAATCCCCTGGTCACAGGGATACTACACACGCTGGTCTGGGTGCAGTACCCCTCCGTGGTGCAATGACTAGTGTGGCGCCACACTAGTGTCATATCAAAGTGTGTTTTCAATTATGCTGAGTTAATTATAACTGATAGGCGCACACGCCTGTAAAAGGAAAATGCAGACAGACTTAATCTGAGAAAATTCAACGAGGACTGGATATCTCCACAATTTGTAATCCCTACAGATGACAGCAAGTCAACTTAATTCACCCAAAATGCAGATTCTTCATGATACTGCTGTGAACGTCAACCCATTCACATAAATATCTGTTTCCTTCCATTGTCAAACATCACTCATCCCATAGGGCTAAGTTTTGCAAACCCTATGCACATTGTGCAGTGTACAAATCAAGACACTATTCCTACTCCAGTCTAGCTACTATTTGTAATTGGAGACCCTTGGGATGTTGTCTTTTTGCATAAACCTTCACTCAGCCCATACCCATACCAATAATTTTTGCAAACCATATGCACATTGTGCAGTGGACAAACCGGGACAGTATTTCTACTCCAGGCTAGCTTCTATTTGTGATTGAAAACCGTTGGGATGGTGTCTTCTTACGTCAGCCTTCACTCAACCTATAGGGTTAATTTTTGCAAACCTTATGCACATTGTGCAGTGGACAAATCTGTAATGTACAGTAGTCCTACAAAACTAATTTTCGTTATTGCAGGCCCTTGGCACAGGTTGTCCCACACTGACTGAGATAAGGGATACATATTCAATTGAGATATACAGTCAGTAACCCTATCTGGCAGAAAAAGGTTGCTGGGTTGTTCCACATTGTGATGAGAAAGGGGATACATATGCAATGCAGATCTACTGTCAGTCACCCTTTGTGGCAGAAAAACATCGCTCTGTTGTGCCATATTGTGACTGAGATAGGGGATACATATTCAATAGAAATCTACTGTCAGTCACTCTGTCTGGCAGAAAAACATCGCTGGGTTGTGCCCCATTGTGACTGAGATAGGGGACAGGGGATACATATTCAATTGAGATCTACAGTCAGTCACCCTATCTGGCAGAAAAATGTCACTGGGTTGTGCCACATTGTGACTGAGATAGGGGATACATATTCAATGGAAATCTGTCAGTCACCCTATCCGGCGGAAAGAATGTCACTGAGTTGTGCCACCCTGTGACTGAGATAGGGGATACAAAATCAATGGAAATCTACTGTCAGTCCCCTATCTGGGAAAAAACATCGCTGGGTTTAACCACATTGTGACTGAGAAAGGGAATATATATTTAATCGAAACGTACACTGATTGTTAATAATCGAATAATGGCCCTCTGAAAACTTGAATTGAGGATCACAACTGCTACAGTAATCCATCGTAGATAATGTTTGTCAAGGGAAGCCCTTGTCATGGTATTGTGGTACCCCTGGGTCAAAGTGCCACAGTGTCATCACTGCTCCCGGGTGGTGGTGTCACAAGAGAGCAACAAAAGGGTCTTCTCATCAGACAACACACACAACACTCACACCTCCAGGCCAAAAGGGGCCCGAGTTCAGGGTGAGCTCCCCTATATATTCTGGTCTGGGGAGGAGCTAGTTAGTTCAGTTCCTGGGAGGACTGTGAAGAAGACCTGGGTGTAAAGGAGCTGTGCTTAGCTCATCCCAAGGTCCGCAACTGAGTTCCAGGCCTAAGGCTAGGGTCTGAGGAAAGGAGCAGGAACACACCTGGGAGGCTGAGCAACTCCATGCTCACCCTAGAGGAAAAGCGCATAGAACGGACACCAAAGTCCGAAACTGTGCAGGGTCTCACGTCCTGGCAGTCAGTACCGGAAAGTGGGGATTCCAAATTCTCCAGCTACACTGTACCAGAGGCACATCAACACCATGAGAGTTCAGCTGCATACACCCGAGATCAGGGTAGAGAAAGGACTCGAGTTGCCTGTCATACTGATACCTTGCAGGAAGAGACAGGGCCGACAGTCTAGCTTATGCATCTGCAGGAGCCAGTAAACAGTGCAGTAAGGGAGCCAAAGACCCAGCCGAATGGGAAGAAACCCCGAGTTGCTCTCAAAAGACCCGTGGACAGCTCCATCTAACATCTGCTCCAGTAAAAGACTGAGAAATTACATAATTTGTGAGTCTGTCTAATTTTTGTGCCCATCATCCTGCATCCCACGCATAGATTATCTACACTGCCCCGGGATTGGCTTTACCTGTGGAGAGCTGTTCCATCCCAGCTGCCCGTCCATCACCCCGGAGGTTCTGCAGCAGCGGTGGCCATCCATAGCCACTAACCACGGGTGGTGTCACAAAAACTCCCCTGTACATAACCCCTTTCTCAACTGAAACCCAGGGAACGGAACCGGGTCGCGACCCCCATGACTTCCCCCAGAGACAGCAGCAGCTAGGCCCGAGTACCCCATTGCCCTGGGGCTGCCTCAGTTCCTGGCATCACAAACAGGATCCCATGCCCATTAAACCTGGTACTGTGTCCTGTGAATGGTGTTAAATACGTGTTTAAGGACTGTCGTCATTACTAACGCATGAAGCAGAAGGGGTGTATCATCATGGGCAGTACCCTCCAAAGAGCGCGAAACGAGGCCAAATCTATGCTCTGACAACATCCGGTGGGGACAAGAAACCCTGTCCCACCGCGGAACAAAAGTTTTACACCCCAACGGAAGTAAAAGACCGGAAGGGTCAGAATTAACTAAGGGGGTGGAAAGATGTCGCAACCGAACAATCCCGCGCTACAAGGTGTTGCCCGGAGCAGATGGCGCACCCAGCGGTGCTACAGCACAAGATATGTCACTGATCATGCCGTTACTGATGCTGTTCACCCCAGGAGAGACGTGGCTGCCGCCATACGCAGGAGAGCCCAGCAGGTAGAGATGTCTGGAGGGGAAATTGGCAGTGCAAGGGTAAGTGACCCAATACCCATTTTCATACCTCCGAAAACTGAAATGTTGGTCTGGTGTAGAGCCGCAATAGGCCTTAGAGGGTGAGACTATCAAGCCTTGGTTGAACACGTGTACTCAGACAGTAGGCCAACTGTACTGATGGCCAGAGGAGTAGTTGAGGGGAGAGTACCAGTGTGCCTTCTAAACTGCGGAGAAGAGGAGGTGATCCTACCAAAGTATGCTACCATGGCTAAAGTGTACACTGTTGATAACAATGCCATCACAACAGTTGAACCCTTGAACCCGTCAAACCAGGCAAAGGGCAATGGCTCAGAGGGAAAGCTGGAGGATTGGTGCCAAAAGCTACATGTAGGTACCAGTTCTACACCCTCCCATTAAAAGCATGGAGTATACCGGGTAGTGAGAGAATATGAGCAGATCTTCAGTAAACACCCTCCAGACTTTAAAAAAAATTAAAAAAATGAAGGATCCAATTTGGACTGGGAACCAAACAAATAACCTACAAGAAGGGACACCCCTCCCCGGAAATTAAGGAGAAGAATGCCACAGAAACCAATCCAGATGCTAAATAATTTATTAAATAAAGTCAATTTAAACAACAATACTAAACGGATTACACCCAGTGATAGAGTAGGATAACAGGGACAAAGGAGCTAAAAACTAAGCATCATGCAAGGAAAAGGGGGTACACAGTTTAAATTCATTATAGAGATAGCTACACAAGTGGAGCTAAAGTGCATTCAGTGTCAATCTGTCACAGAAAGTAACACCATGCCAGTGGGCTTAAAAGTTTATAAACATCAAATATGACCATCACATTAAATATAAGGTAAATGCAATGATAAGTAAAAGTATCAGCCCCTCCAGGTCTATACTCTAGACTTTGGGCAGATCAAAGGGGTAGAACACAACATACCCACAGGTGAGGCATAAAAAGGAAAAAAGATAGTGGCACTCACCGGGCGTGTTTCAAAGGTGCTTTATTTGGGTACCCTCATTCCAGGGTCCCACTCGGAAGGGAGGGGGTGCAGAGACAGCAGAGATGACGGATCTCCATTTCGGGGCTCCTACCCCTTCCACGGACCTCAATCTCAATACCCACAGATGACCATCCACCCATTAAGTAGAGGTATAGACCCATACCACCTGCTCACTACCAATGTGCAAAGGATATGCTCAAAGAGATGAAGGAAACAGGGGTAATAAGAGAAAGTTGTAGCACCATGGCAGCTCCTTTAGTACTAGATAAAAAGAAGGATGTGACTATGAGGATGTGCGTAGATTACAGGCAGAACAACCGCATTACACACAAGGATGCATACCCATTACCCAGAATAGAAGAATCACTATCTGCATTAAAATCTGCTAACTACTTTTCCACCTTAGATCTTACTAGTGGGTATTGGCAATTTCCTGTGGCAGAGGCTGACCGTGAAAAGACAGTCTTCACCACGCCGATGGGCCTCTGCAAGGTCGACTGAATGCCGTTTGGACTCTGCAACACACTCGGTACAATCCAAAGGTTGATGGAGTGTTTCCTAGGACAGAAGAACTTCCAAACTGTTCCACTGTACCTGAATGACGTCTACTCCAAGACATTTGAAGAGAATCTGCAACACTTGGCCGAATTGTTTGAAGCCTTGTCCGGGTATGGTATGAAAATGAATCCATCCAAGTGTCACCTTCTAAAACCAAAGGTACAGTACCTCGACCATGTAGTGAGCTCAGAAGGTATAGCACCGGATCCCGAGAAGGTTACCGTGATAAGGGGTTGGCCAAGACCCACCAGCGTGAAAGAGGTGAGGCAATTCCTGGGACTGGTAGGCTACTACAGAAGGTTTATAAAAGGGTTTACAAAGCTGGAAGCCCCTCTACAAGACATCCTGGTAGGACAGTCTAAGAAATCTCCAGCCCGGAGTCCTCCTTTCCAGTGGAGTGATGAAAAGGAAGAATCCTTCAAGAAGTTGAAGTGGGTCCTGACAGGGGATGAAATCCTGGCATACTCTGATTACCGTCAACCCTTCATTCTGTACACTGATGCCAGCAATGTGGGATTGGGAGCAGTACTGGCTAAAGTACAAGAAGGTAAAGAAAGGGTCATCGCCTTTGCAAGCAGGAATCTCCGTCCTACTGAAAGAAATCCCAAGAACTATAGTTATTTCAAGTTAGAACTACTGGCAGTAGTCTGGGCTGTAACAGAACGCTTCAAGCATTATTTGGCCACTGCAAGATTTACCATCTATACTGATAACAACCCGCTTACCCACCTGGACTCAGCAAAACTAGGTGCGCTGAAGCAGCGATGGATAGCCCGGCTGTCTAACTACAATTTCACCATCAAGTATAGAGTCGGCTGCCAAAATGCCAATGCAGATGCCTTATCCTGGATGCTGCACCTGAAGGACGTGGAAGAGGAACCAGAGGAGCTGGAAGAAATAGAACTACTTGCCTTTCACTGCCCTAGAGTATCCCAGTACAGAACAGGTGTGTACCAGAAGCATCAGAAGGTAATGCTCAACCCATTACCAGATCACAGATTGGCTGACACACAGGAAAGTGACCCAGCTGTGAAGCTAGTCAAGGAATTACTGACGCGGGAGGGTGCGTACCTTGGTCAGAATTCTCCAGTTGAAGCTCAACAGTTGTGGAAAGAAAGAAGTAAACTGTTCCTGTATCAGAATAAGTTGTGCAGAAGACATACCAATCCAAAAACTCATGAGTTAGTCTGGCAGATCATTGTACCCAAGAGAGATATCAAAATGGTCTTGGAAGCCTACAATGACGGAGCAGGGCATTTTGGATGGAAAAAGTTGGAAGTGCTCTTAACCTTCTCAGCGGTGTTCCCTAGTGTAACTCGGGGTTAACTTTCACTGACAGAAGCGGTAACTCCGAGTCACACTCGGGTATACCAGTGGCTGGAGCCGCTGCTCATTGTGAAGCCGCGGCCGGGGGGGTGGGTGCTGTCAGATCATCGGCGGCCCTGCTGCAGCCGCGGGTGAGGACTGGACCCTGCATGAGGACTCACCTGCCCCTTGCCGTCGACGCCATGACAGGGATGTGGTGCCGCCCCCTTCTCCTAGGGCTACGGTTAGGGCTAGGGCTAGGGTTAGGGTTAGGGCTAGGGTTAGGGTTAGGGTTAGGGTTAGGGTTAGGGCTAGGGTTAGGGCTAGAGTTAGGGCTAGAGCCTGCAGACAAGAGGAGGGCTGGAACACCCAAGGGAAGCAGGATGCTTCCCTCAGTTACCCTCCTCTCCTCTGTCACAGGGTCACTGGGGCCCCCTACTGATGCTTGAGAGGCCTGCTACCTAGTCGGGTCCCTGGTGCAGCTGAACCAGATGTACCACGGTAGGTCCGCCTCTGACGCTCGGAGCAGCGGAGTCTCCTTACCTTCTCCTGGTGATCCAGCGATGTCACCGCTGTGATCGCCGGTGAGAGCCCCCTTCGGATGCCTCCATATGACTTCGTGGTTCCGTCTCTGTGAGCCGCAGTGACTCATTGGAGGCGGAACTGGGCGGGAAATACAAATGTATAAAATTTCTGCCTATAAAAGAAATTTTTTAACAAAAAAAATACCGCTTTTAGTACAAAATTCCTGACATAATCATACCGCCAGGGAGGTTAAGAGAAAGATTCTACTGGGCTGGCATGAGAAAATCCATTGAAGAATGGTGTAGAAAATGTGGCCCGTGCAACTATGAAGGAAGGATTAAGAAAGCCATAGAACTCCACTCCATAGTTACCAAGCAGTTAGTAGCCCTAGACCACGTCAAGTTAACACCAAGCAGATCCAGCTATGTTTACGTGCTGACCATAGTGGACCACTATTCCCCTTTCCTAGCGGTGGTGCCAGTAAAGGATCTCACAGCTAGAACAGCAGGAAAGGCATTCCAGATATACTTTGTAGACCTCATGGCTACCCTCTGTAACATGTATGGATGTAAGAAGATCCACACAACACCTTATCATCCTCAAACAAATGGCTTATGTGAGAAGGTGAATAACATACTGATTGACCTCTTAAAGACCTTACCAGCGTCAGAAAGGAACCAATGGCCAGAGAAGTTACCAGACCTGGTAGACTTGTATGACCATGTCCCAGTGAGTTCTACCAACTGCACCCCAGCGTATCTCATGAGAGCAAGACCTGGTAAGCTGCCAATAGATATGGATATGGGAATACTTAAAGCTGATGCAAAAGTTCCAGAAACCAGCTGGGATACCCTACGCCAGCAGAAGTATCGCTAAGTCCAAGCATGTGTTGAGAAGAGTCTCCAGCAAGCTCGAGAGAAACAGGAAAAAGCATACAATCAGCATGCCCCAGCAACTCCTTTACAACCTTGTGAACAATTGCTTAAAAGAAAAAGACGTACTCATAAATTAGATGATCAATGGGAACCAACACCATACACCATTCTCCCATCAAACTTTGACAATACAAAAGTGTGTATAGTTAGTAAAGATGAAGGTAAAACCACCTCAGCAGTATCAAGAGATCACCTTAAATTGTGTCCTGAAACCCTGAAGACACCAGAGGTTCCTGTACCTGCATCTGTTGAACACAAGAAAGAAGAAGATGTGTTCCATACAGTCTTAGGAAATTTTCCAAAAACCTGAACAAATTACCATGGAGCAGTCTTAGTCCCAAAGCATGCATTTACTCAAGTGTTGATAAGTGAACCCATACAGCAAGAAGTTCCAAGAGTGGAAGAACCAGAAGTGGCAGTCACAGAGGAAGAACAGATTCCTGATCACAGTGGACTTGCCAGTCCTGCTGTCAGATCCGCATCTCACTTAGAATCAGAGATACCAGCAAGGTACACCTCCACACATAGCATTGTGTTAAGTACACCTGCATCAGACACTCCAGAACTCAGGAGATCGCAGCATAGTAGCAAAGGTCAAATCCCGCCCCGGTATAAAGATTAAAATGTGCATAAAGAGTTGTACAGATGTTTTAGTGTGAGAAGTGTGAAGAGTACCTGGTAAACATAGTGTACAGAAGGGTGGAGAAACTGGATTAACCCCCATGCACATTAAGTTAGGGAAATAAAGTGCCTGGGGGTGGTAAGAGTGAAACCAGGCCTCCTAAACCGAGACACCCATAGAGAAAATGTTTATTTTATGTGTAATGTTGTAACTGGTAAGCCCAGTACCTACAGAGACTGTCCTGTAAAAACGTTTAAATATCCTTGAACTTTTTATTGTTTATTGTTTAAAAATGGGCCATAACATAACACTGGACTGGTTGTTGTAGAGACTCCTTTGTATATAATGTTCACCAGCCCCAGTTGAAAAGGACTTATCACCGGAGTGACTGCTTTTTGAACTCTTTTTGAATTTTGACAATTTTATTGGTTTTTGTACTTTTTACTTTTAAGACGCTGTACATTTTCAATTGTTACTAATTCTTTGTGTTTACCTTTTGAAAAGTTGTCACAGTTCCAGAGTACTGTCTTTCACTAAAGGGGAATGTGGCACCCCTGGGTCAAAGTGCAACAGTGTCATCACTGCCCCCAGTGTTGTGAATTCTGCTTGTGGCTTGTGGTTGTGGCTGGTAATGCAATTGATCCTGTTTTTTACTCTTAGTCAGGTGAATTGGATAATTGCAATTCTGACTGGGGTATTTAAGGTTGCAGGATTTCCTCAGTCCTTGCCAGTTGTCAATGTTCCTGGAGGTGTTTCTCCTCTGTCTGGTCTCTCCTGCCCTGCTGCAAGACTTCCAAGCTAAGTGTGTGATTTAGTCTTTTTGTGGCACACAAGCTGTGTGCTTGTTTTCTGTAATGGTGTATTTTTGCTCAGAGTGCATGCTGTGTTACCTTGCTCTCTGTTAGGAAGTTTTCTTCCTAGGATTTTCTATGCTATTCATTTGTTATGGGCTTGTTCAGCTTTTTGTGTTAGTATACATATATTGAGAATTGTAGGATTCACAGGAGGTTTGCAGATCTAGAGGGCGCCGAGTCTTGAGTAGACTCAGGATATTTTTGTATTATGTGCAGTGGGTATTTTTGAAGGGATTTTATACTGACTGTAATAGCATCCTCATGTAAAGGGAAGAACAGCGCCTCACAAGCTGGTAGCTTAAATCTTCAAAACTTTATTCCATCCACCACAGCACAACGTTTCGGTTAAATAACCTTCTTCAAGTGCATACATCACACAGATACATCATGTGTTTTATAGTATAAAACTCCACCCCCACTAACAAACAACCAATCAATGGGGAGTGAAAAGTAAACAAAGTTAAAAATCACCTAATCACTAGACATAGATCGACTAACAATACAGTAACATAATGGGGGCATATAAACATGCAAGAACGCACATACAATTTGCACATCGTCCTATGGATAGTCAAGTATTCTCAATTGCCAGTGATAACGGAGCACAGCCAATCACCTGCAGGCATCGCCCGTCATCATAGTGACTCCACGTCACATTGATCCTCCACCTATCGGGACCACGCACTTCAGGGATGTTATTGCGCATGCACCGGCGTCCGTCTTCTATTGGGCAGTCCTCCTGTCATTCTGCAAGGAGAGCTCCTGGCGTATTTCGGATGTCGGTGCAGGAGCAGAACACATAATCCCGGCGCGCGCATTCAAAATACACTCAAGGTGGCAGCACATATTAAATCATCATATATCATAATAGATTACTTGACCCATAAGTGAAAGCCCAGTTACCAGCCCATTGGAAAACTATATTATATAACCAAGTCAAGTAATTCACTTATGGGTCAAGTAATCTATTATGATATATGATGATTTAATATGTGCTGCCACCTTGAGTGTATTTTGAATGCGCGCGCCGGGATTATGTGTTCTGCTCGTGCACCGACATCCGGAATACGCCAGGAGCTCTCCTTGCAGAATTATGATTGATTATGCATGAAAAATAGTTTGTGAACCTTTTTGGCCTGTTGTTCTTGTGTGTCTGTAACAGTGGGGTAATTCTGCGACAAAGCTATTCCCACAAACCATATGTGAATCAAAAATGCATGTACATTATATTCTCCAGGCTCTTCCTGTTTTGTTTCATCACTTTTCCACCCATTCCAGCCTTTTCCTCTGTCCCTAGACCCCAAGGTCAAACAGAAAATGACTTGCTTTTCCTATTGACTTACATTGTACTCGCGATTCGAAACGAATATGCAGTTATTACAAAGTACTCATAACAAGTATAGCGATTATGAATATTACAGTACTCGCTCATCACTAATACCTATACATCATGCTTGTAACAGGGGTACTAGCTGTCTACTAGAGTGATCAGCTGGAGGAGTCCAGCTGATAGGAATTGCTTGGCTTTTGCTGAAAATCAAGCTATCAGTGAGAAAGCCTCTTTCTGCAGTTTAATGGGAACCTGTCATACAAAAATGCTATTAACTTGCAGATATGGGGTACTAAAGCCATGTGGCCACCAAATTGAAGATAAGGTTAATGGGAGGAAATTATCTTTATTTCCCATGGCAGTCAGTATTGCTCAGTATATACTAAGCAGTGGTTTTTACCATGCCCTAGCACTAAATGTCAGCTATTTATACTGTGTATCAGTGCAGAGCTGGTTGTCAGTCAGTGTTGGTGCACCACTCAGTATGTACTGTGACTACAGTAATGCTCCCCGCACCTTTATATCTGAAATCTGGAAGCTGCTAGGAGGAATAATTAATTTCTTCCAGGTAGCTGTAAGTCCAGTGGCCATGTGGCTTTAAAACGCTATTAGCTGTAGATTAATTCCATATCTGCAGATTAATAGAGTTTTCTTAACACTCTAAAAAATAGTGTGTATTTTGCCGGCTTCATCATGCACACTGTGCATTCTCTTAAGACAGAAAAATGTATGCAAAAGAAGAGCACATTGTGCAAGACCGCAAAGAAAGGCGGTCTAGCTGAGAGAGATGAGGAGAAAGCGCTTGGACATTAGGTTATCACACCCACCAGGGCATGATAACCACAGAAGGAAGGTGGACATGGACACCAACAAAACTCCCAGAGTGTCTAGACACTGCTTAATAAACATGTGAAAATGTAAGTTAAATTATTTTTATTTTATTAACTATTATACTACGAAGCTGCAGAGACAGATAGTGATAGCTTTGGGGGCATAAAGTAGCTTACAGGTTCCCTTTAAGTTTGCCCATTTTGCAAGGAGCAAATTCAAGATTGCTACTGTTAGGGTAGAAACACACTATTCTACTTACATGCGAGTCTCTGAGATGAGACTTGGATCAGTGACCCTGAAAGGTCTCTCCCCCTATCTGGACGGGAGTGTCAGCTGCTTGTGTTTTTGTGCAGCATCACACTCCTCCCCAGTGAGGGAAAGGCCATTCAAGGTCACTGATCCGAGTCTTGTCCGAGAGACTTGCATGTAAGTAGGATAGTGTGTTTCCAGTTTTAATCATGGCCAAAATCAGTGGGGAAAATGAAAAAATCCAGCACCAGAATCCTCAATGGTCCTTAAGTGGTTAAAATTTAATTTTATTCTTCATTCTTTAAAATCCCAGATAGTACAAGACAAACATTTTAAAATGGAGAAAGAAGGAAGGGACAGGGGGAGGGGTCCATGAAACACCTGACTCGTTTCAGATCTTTAGTGATCCTTACTCATAGGTGACATGTGATAAAATGACACATAACATCCACATATAGACAGAGGACCAGAACGGGGAGGTAAGATGGGAGGATTGGGAGGAGGAAATCAAGGAATCATGATTGAATAGCAAACATTGAGTAACAGGTGTATCACATTAATATCAGAAACCTTTTCAGTATTAAAGTGCATTGTATAAGAAATAACAAATAACGAAATGCTTGCAACTTTATCCCTGAGCAACAAATAATAAAAAGCAATACAGAAACCAACCATTTCATACAAAAAATCTCTTGTGAAAATGTGCTCATTTTAGGCTCATTTTTTTCATTTACACAGGAGCAACAAGATAATATGGACTCCAAAATTTGTTGGGCAATTCGTCCCCGAGTATGCTGATATCCGACATGTGGCAAAAATAAAACACTGTTTAGGCACAAGGCAGGGTTATACGGGAAGTATCTGCCACGCCCCGGGCAAATGGCTGTCAGAGCCAGGCCCTCACATCGTCCAGGGCTGCGGGGTGTCACAGTGACATGACCCTGCTCCATGGTCCCAGGCACGGCAATAAAAGGGGAAAAATAGGGGAATAAAGTTTGTTTAAAAATGGGGTTACATAGTCACAGGTCTTTCATGGGCACCCTTCCGGGATTCCTAACCCTCATCCGACAGCCTTCCCTTCGTTGTGTCGGGGGTTGGGTTCCGGGCATAAAGTCCCTTCACCCCGCCGGTTAATTCATGGTTGGGCATACAGCGTCCTACCATTTCAACAGGGTCGGCACCCCAGTTCCGGCCCGGTCCCTCGGTGACCCCATTGGCTCGGAGACCCCCTTCGCTCTTCCTTCGGTACACAGCCTCGGACCCGGACTAGCCATACGGTGACACAGGCCTCGGGTTCTGGGTTCTTCCTGCCTGGTCTCTCAGTTAGCTGGGTTGTCGGGCGTCTCGGCTTAGGTCTCTGGTCTCTACTCCTCTGCTCCACTTAACCAACCTCTTTCCTAACTTAGTCTTCCTAGGTTTTACTCCAGTTCCTCCACCCCCTTCCCGGGCTTTTCCTCACTCTCCACCCTCCACTTTGTCGCTCCTGCTATCCCTTGCCTCACTTGAAGTAACTAGGACTAGGGATCGGGGGTTGTGTTGGGTGTTTGTGCAAGGTGACCAACTTACCAGGCCCAGCTGCTATATCACTTTGTGGCGACTACAACGCAGGGGCGCCACACTCCCTCTGAGCAAAGTTTATCACATTCTCGTGCTAGGACCCCTGTACGGGTGTCACACAAGCTCACATTTTCTTCATGCAGTAAACAGTAACATGAACATCATAACAAGTTGCAAGTACTTTGTTTCTATCCGTAATGGGAGGTACGTGACAATGTTACTTTAACAAAAACTCTCCTTATTAATGTATGGGTAGGGGAATATAAAAGCAGAAAAAAACAGCAAAAATTAAACAGTTCACAGTTCTGCGATTGTCTTTTTCCTGCGGTCTTTTATCGCTTCAGGAACCCACAACAAGAAAAACCCATTGCAAGCCCTGGGTGTGGTGACAGGGACTAAAACTGACCGATTTTTCGATCGCACCAGTGGGTTTTTAAGCGATGCGGTCACCAGTGCTCAATATTCATTCACAGTTCAATAAAACAATTCAAATACAGTACACCACATTGCACCAACTATGTACACAGCAGTTCTGATCGCTCGCATAGTCTGGGATCAAATGTTCATACTGTGGTGATGTGACCCATGGCCGGGTGCATCACATGGGTTATCAGCACAGGTCTCTGTTTACATTAGCCGGTTTTCCTGTGTGTGAGTGCTGTAAACCTGTCCAGTACACAGTGGGTTAACATCTAGAAGGAGTAGATGAGCTGGATGAATGGCTGTGTGAAGGCCACTTTACACACACCAACTTATCTGTCCAACTTCTGACCAACTTGCTGGTTGCAGTGAAATCATGGACACATAGTTCCATTGTACACAGTCACAAAATGGAACAATGTGTCCATGATTTCACTGCAACCAGCAAGTTGGTCAGAAGTTGGACAGATAAGTTGGTGTGTGTAAAGTGGCCCTGAGAGCTGTGTGTGCTGATTACTAGCAGCCCAGGTGGGTGTGGCAGCCATGTTAAGAAGCTGCCTGGAGCTGTGTGAGAGAGTTCTGTGTTCAGTCTGTGGGAGAGACCCAGCCAGTGTGGATGATTATCAGAGAAATTCCATCCTGTTGGGATGAGAGGGAGGCTTGGCCTGCTGCATGTGGGAGGCACCTGTCCCTCTGATGGTGCGTGTGAACATGTGGCCAGATGCAGGGGTTAAGAGGGCTCCTAGACTGGGGAACCAGGGCCAATCCGGGAGGGCGCTCGACTCAGGCGTGGGGCATAGTCGTCGACCTGGAGACCTGCCTGAGTCCTCCGTATGGAGGTTTGGTAGCGGCTAGTGGCCTGGACACATGGTGAGGAGGCCTTGGTGACGCATGGTTTGCCCGGTAACTCAGGTTTGCCAATCCCTGTTATGCACCCAGGGGAGCCGCAATCCATGGATATCGTATGATGGGCTTTGAGCATGTGTGTAGATATAGTGATCAATGGATGTAGTATGATGGATCACATGCGGTGTGGAAGTACCGGTCAGGCTGGAGCCTGCACTATGCCATGTGGTGTGAGACCGAGTATGGCTCAAGGGCCAGGCAGTCATAGCCGCCATTGAGACTGGCCATGGGTCGTGATATGGTCCCGTTGACCTTGGATGTATGTGTGTGAAGGGGTATAGCAGCCTGTATGAGACCTGTGTGAACAGGGCTGTACCCCGGATCCTGTGAGGGGGTCTGGGTTAGTAATAAGTACTATGTAAATAGAGTTAGGTGGCTGGAACCGCCATTAGGACTCACAGGGCTCGGGGATAGACATTTATGGTAAATGTAATCTGTGTTCTATTGTATATGTAATGAATGTATCATGTGATGTGCTTTTCTATTGTATATGTAATGTATTATGTGATGCGCTTATGTGCAATGTTTTGATGTGCTACCCGGTTTATGATGTGTGTTGCTAAATAAGCGGGTAGTTATTTGTTACATTTTAAGCACGTGTTTGGTGTTTTCCGTTGCCAAGAGAGTTCCCCGGGATGCTACCTCACAATACATAAAACTCATGGGGAACAATCTACATGGGGAAAATAGGGGCAAATCGAGGGAAAAGGTTTATTTGCACAGTTAAAGTCAGTACCTGTCCGGTTACTCAAGGCTTCCACATGACTCAAGGGCAGCACGGTGGCTCAAGTGGTTAGCACTGCAGCCTTCGCTGCCAAGAAATCCGCTTGTAAAAACGCTAGTAGTCAGTATCCAAATTTACCCTCTTTATTCATCCAACGCGTTTCAACGCCCTCCTGGCGTCTTCCTCAGGGAGATCCCTGAGGAAGACGCCAGGAGGGCGTTGAAACGCGTTGGATGAATAAAGAGGGTAAATTTGGATACTGACTACTAGCGTTTTTACAAGCGGATTTCTTGGCAGCGCGGACTGTGACACACCTTCCTTCCCATAACTTCAAATTCGTCTACCCTGAGTGGAGACCGGTGGAAGTCCAGCAGCAGCCATCAGGATACTTATCATATCAGGCTTCTTAACCAGTTGTGGGTGGCACAACTGGACTAGGTGAGTGAACCATTTTTCTCACCTGCTTTGTTTAGTGTCTAGTGATAAGGGCACTATTGCGCCTCTTGTCCCCCCTCCTCTCTTTTCTTAGCACTGCAGCCTTGGCAGCACTGGGGTCCTGAGGTCCTGGGTTCGATTCCCACCAAAGAAACTAAGGACAACATCTGCAAGGAGTTTGTATGTTCTCCCTGTGTTTGCGTGGGTTTCCTCTGGGCACTCCAGTTTCCTCCCACATTGTGAAGACATACTAATAGGATATTTAGTGTGAAGTGTAGCGGTGTTGGGGAGGCAGGGAACCAGGCACGGACAGTTCTCAACTCACGGTTTATTGATCTCCGTCCGGTTACAGTCACCAAAACACAGATCCGGAGCGCAGCCGGCACACTTCACACCGCTTGGTGTATCTCCCGACCGCTGACAGGCTCTATCAGCCCCACCAGAGATAATCCCTTCCCAGGACCACTTCAACTTTCCTTCAGAGCTTCTCAATCAGGCTCTGCACTGGAGAAAATCTCACTCCAGACTCAAGGAACCACACCCAGGGTTCCTATGTCCTCTTAACCCCTTCTGCTCTGAGAAGAGGAATACCATCTAATACCTGGCATGGAGTACATCCTGCGGCACTGGAGCACGCACCCAAAGAGGCACATACCGGTCGCAGCATACCGACCCGGCTGGTGCCTCACATTAGATTGTGAGCTCCAAGAGAGACAGCATTACTGATGTATGTAAAGTGCTATGGAATTAATATTAATAGTGCTATATAAATGAATAAATATTATTATTATTATTATAACCAAACCTGGCTCGGGACCCGGGGTGTCTTCCCAGGTTGGAATGGTGTCTGCTGAACCGGGAATTAGGGGGCAAGACAAATCTATGGGGATCAGGGGGTTTTCTTCCTGCAGTGCGGTGGTTGCCATACCTGTCCCAAGACTGGACTCTGACTTGTTCTACTCCAATGGAAAAGCAGGATCTACATGTGGCATCTGACATTCTGGTCCAGGACCAGAGTGGCCTCTCCTTCTTCTGCACACTTCCTGCCATGCCAACTGGGTTCCTGCTTGGGTAATCTCTCACCTTCAGCCATATTTGGTTCCTCATCTTTCTTTGCTAGGCCCTTACTCCTGTCTTCGCGGTCTTTTTCATCTCTCCCCGCCCTTGGTGGGAGTCATTGTTCTTCTTCCTCATTGGCTGCCACTCCCCCAGGTGGGGTTACATAGTCTCTGTAGCCGCCCTCCTTTCTAGTGGTGTATGGGAGGAGTGTGGGCAAGGTTTTCCGCTCTGTGCTGGACTGGCCCATGATGAAAGGCCATGGCATGCCCCTCTGCCAGGACATGGCTTTAGTCCTCTTGGGCCACCATTACTGAGGCCTGGAAAACACTGTTCAAAACAGTGCTAGGTGGATTGGTTATCCTGTTTGTGATGCCAAGTTGCTGTGTCCCGGGCAGTGGGTACTCAGAGCCGGGCTCTCTCGTCGTCCAGGGCTGCAGGGTGTCACGGTGATGTGACCCGGCTCCATGGTCCCAAGAGCGGCAATAAAAGGTGTAAGATAGGGGAATAAAATTTATTTCTGGCACCCTTTGGGCCTCTGACCTCGATCCCACACACAGACTATAGTTCAACAGTCAGGGTTTTTTCATGGGCACCCTTCCGGGATTCCTAACCCTCGTCCGATGGCCTTACCTTCATTGTGGCGGGGGTTAGTTTCTGGGCATAAAGTCCCTTCACCCCGCTGGTTAATTCATGGCTGTCCTACCACTTCAACAAAGCCTGTACCCTAGTTCCAGCCTAGTTCCTTGGTGTCCCTGTTGGCTCTGAGACATCTTAGACCCCTTCACTCTTCCCTCGGTACACACCCTGGGACCCAGACAAGCCATACAGTGGCACAGGCCACTGGGTCCGGGTTCTTCCTGCCCGGTCTCTCAGTGGGCTGGGTTGTCGGGTGTCTCTGGTCTCTACTCCTCTCCTCCACTTAACCAACCTCTTTCCTAACTTAGTGTTCCTGGTTTTACTCCAGTTCCTCCACCCCCTTCTCGGGCTTTTCCACTCTTCACCCTCCACTTTGTCCCTCCTACTATCCCTTGCTTGACTTGAAGTAGCTAGGACTAGGGATCGGGGGTTGTGTTGGCTGTTTG
Source organism: Allobates femoralis (assembly GCA_033576535.1). Classification (NCBI taxonomy): domain Eukaryota; kingdom Metazoa; phylum Chordata; class Amphibia; order Anura; family Aromobatidae; genus Allobates; species Allobates femoralis. The sequence goes on along the minus strand of JARQOC010000002.1, from coordinate 431,164,432 downwards.
TGCTAGGTGACCAACTTACCAGTCCCGGCTGCTATACCACTTTGTGGCGACTAGTCTGCATGGGTGCCACATATCGTCATTTGACTTTTTGAATGGAAAGTTGTCTGGAATAATTTGGGGACTACCCAGAAGTCACCCAATTTTGGAAACTAGACCATGCAAGGAGTTTATCTAGATGTGTGGTGAGCACTTGAAATCCCCAGGTGCTTCACAGAATTTTATAACGTTGAGATGTGACAATAAAAAAAATACTTTTTCCCCAAATATGTTTTTGGGCTCAATTTTTTCATTTTCTCAGGGCAACAGGATAAAATGGACATCCACAATGTGTTTAGAAATTTGAACTTAGTATGCTAATGGCTCACATGAGTTATAAAACCACTGTTTGGGTGCATGTCATGTCGCATTTTGTTAGCCCTTGATGTGCTTAAGCCATAAAGTTCCCCCCAACTGACACCATTCTGAAATCTAGACCATGCAAAGAATTTACCTTGATGTCTGGTGAGCACTTTGATCTCACAGGTGCTTCACAGAATTTTATAATGTTGAGTTGTGAAAATAAAAAATATAGCTTTTTTTCCCACAGAAAATGTTCTTTTAGCCACAATTTTTTTATTTGCACAAGAATAGCAGGAGAAATTGAACCCTAAAATTTGTTGTGCATTTTCTCCTGAGTATATTGATACCCCAAGTTTGGTGGAAAAACATGGCAGGACAGGAGGAACCACCATTTGATTTTTTGAGCACATATTTACCTATAATAGTTTGTGTACTCCATTTGCAAAGCCCCTAAGTCCAAGAGCAGAAATCCCCTAAAGTCACCACATTTGGGAAATTAAACCCTTCTGGTAGCTGATCTATGGCTGTAGTGATGATTTTATCTATGGAAAATACCCATGGCGTCAAGCGCTGCGAAGGTTGAAATATTAAAAATTGCAAATAGTAAATTAAGTGGGATTCCTCACTACAACAATGCCAAACATGTGGACGTTAACAGTGGTTTAGACTTTGTGGGGCTTGGAAGGAAGGGAAGTGTGGCACCCCAGGGTCTTAGTGCCATTGTGTCACCACTGCCCCCGGGTGGTGGTGTCATGCTGAGAGCAATAAAAGGGCCTTCTCATCAGGCAGGAAAACCACACACAACACCTTCTGCCTCCATGCCAGAAGGGGGAGACCAAGCCTGGGTTCAGGGTGAGCTCCCCTATAAATTCTGGTCTTGGGCAGAGCCAGTTAGTTCAGTTCCTAGGAGGACTGAGGAAGACATCCTGATGGACTGAGACTGTAGAGCTCATTCCAGGATCGCTGACTTGGTGCCAGACCTAAGGCTAGGGTCTGAGGAGAGTCGCAAGAATACCTGGGGAGCCGAGCAACATCGTGTTCACCCCAGAGGAAAGCGCAGAGAATGGACACCGGGTCTGAGACTGTGCAGGTTCCAACATCCTGGCAGTCAATACCGGAAGGAGGGGAAATTCTAGGTTCCTCAGCCCGGAGACACAGCAACGGAGAGAGTTCAGGAACCAACACCAAAGACGAGGGTTAGAAAGGATTCGAGTTGCCTCTCATACCGGCACCTCACAGGAAGAGACAGGGCCGCCTGCTTAGCTAATGCAGTGGCAGGAGCTAACACAAAGAACGCGGTGAGGGAGCCAAAGATCCAGCAGGGTGAGAAGGAACCCCGAGTTGCTCTCAGCAAAGACTCCATGGACAACTGCCTGAACTCAGCTACTCCAGTAAAAGACTGAATGACCAACAAAACAGTGAGTCTGCCTATTGCTGGTGCCTGTCGTCTTGCCCCTTACACCTAAACTACCTTAACTGCCCTGGGGAACCGCTCTTCCCTTGGAGAGCTACTCCATCCCAGCTGCCTGTCCATCACCCCGGAGTTTCTGCAGCAGCGGTGGCCCACTGTAGCCACATACCACGGGCGGTGTCACATATAATCTCCCTATTCATCATTCCCTTTCCCTACCAAGCCAGAAATAATCCAAAACCCTTTTCAGTTGCACCCAGGGTCACGGAAACCGGTTCTCAACCCCCGTGGCTTCCCTAGAGACAGTTCCCCGGTTCCGAGTACCCCATGGCCCTGGAGTCCAACAGGAGCATTTGGATTTGGGAGCGTAGGTTTTTCTGTTTTTCTTTTTGGTGGGTGAGGAGCCATAGTGTTTTTCAAGAGCCTTTCTGCTACCAGAATCATGGAAAACCCCTATATTTCCATTAACAGATGATGGACCTGAGTGGGGTCTTATTTTTTGTGCGTTTAATTGAATGCTATTGGTGGCAATTTGGGTATATTCTGGTTTCCAGCTACATCTCTGAAATATGTAATTCAGGTGAAAGCCCCAATGGATCCATTCACTAATGAGGCAACAAAGTTATACTGGACTCTGTTCGGCCTCTGTTCAGCAGTGTCCTTCTTTTCAAAGATTCACAAAGTTGTGGTTGACCGCACTTTTGAGAATGTCTAAAAAGACATGCAAAATGATGGAAACTACCAAAGCACAGATCAGATGGGAGTTTAAAGTGAGTCCCTCTCCTCATTACAGTGAATTCTATATTGGTAATTTTGTCTGAATTTCATTTTTAGAAATGTATACGTAATCGTGGGTTTGTGCTTTAATAAAGCACAGGATAATAGTGAGCTGTGCCGTATTGCGATCTTTGGGAGACAGGATAAACTAAACGGCAGCACTTGAAAATTTGGCTTTACTATTATTTTTATGCCGTTCATCTTGCGGTATAAGTGATTAGGGAGCTTATTCGTCAGGTTGGTATAACAGTGATACCAGATTTACAGTTGCATTTTAGATTTGGCTGCTATCACATTATAAGCGTGTTTTTTATAAATTAGAAATTGTTTGTATCACTGAATTTTGAAAGCTATAGATTTGTATTTTTTCTGGCAACTGTCATGTGAGAGCTTGGTTTTTACAGGATGAATTGAACTTTTTATTGGTACAACTAGATAGTGGCCCGATTCTAACGCATCGGGTATTCTAGAATATTTATGTAGCTGACATGCTGTGACTGATAGAACTTGTTCAGTTAACGTGAGTGAAATATATCAATCAGAATAGCGGCGTGCTCTATGCCGCCATATTTGAAATACACTGAGTACAGTGTATTTGAAGTATGGCTCCATAGAGCGCGCCGCTATTCTGATTGGTCCCCACTCTGAACGTGGTGACCAATCAGAATAGCGGCGGGCGCTATGCCGCCATATTTGAAATACACTGAGTACAGTGTATTTGAAGTATGGCGCCAGAGAGCGCGCCGCTATTCTGATTGGTTGCCGCGTTCAGCGCGGTGACCAATCAGAAAAGCGGCGCGCGCTATGCCGCCATATTTGAAATACACTGAGTACAGTGTATTTGAAGTATGGCGCCATAGAGTGCGCCGCTACTCTGATTGGTCGCCGTGTTCAGCGTGGCGACCAATCAGAATAGCGACATTCAAACCGCACGCCAAGCCACGCTACTTCACTGATTGGTCGCCGCGTCCACGGCGACCAATCAGAACAGTACTGCGGCTTGGCGCGCGGTTTGAATGCTGCGAAGTACACCACCGCTGCGAGCAGCCTCCGTGCTGCAGGTAGCCGCGGCTGAGCTCCAGTTAGCGGCTCGCCAGCCAGGAGACGACCGGCTAACGCCGGTCGTCTTCCCGCTGGCTTGCGCGCTCTGGGTCCACCGTTTGCCGGACCGTGCATACCTGCGGAAGCATGCGCTATTTGCATACTCGGAGCTCATTGGCCACCGCTTTCGGCGGCGGCCAATGAGCTGCCTCTGTGTGGCGCGCGATTTTGGTTACAGACACACTCAAAAAACCCTTAGACAATTATATAGTAGATTTTTGACCACATAATATTTTTGATCTTTTTCTATTCTGATTTTCGTGAGATAGAATCAAGAAGAAACAGAAATTCAGAAATAGTTTTCTTTTATTTTTTTATGCCATTCATTGTATCATAAAAGTGATAAGACAGCTTTAGTCTCTGGGTCATTATGATTACAGTGATACAACATATTTTTTTAATGTTTTTCCACTCTTACACCATAAATGCAATTTTATAAAAAAAGAAAGTTTTTGCATTGCTGTATTCTGAGAGCTATAACTTTTATATTTCTTCTCTGATTGAGCTGTATGGCATCTTGTTTTCTTCAGGACAAGATGCTATTTTTTATGGAACCATTTTTTTAATATTTTTTTATCTCACTTTAGTCCACTTTTTTTTCAGCTGTATGATGAAAATACATTGTTTTTGCAAAGATTTAAATTCAGTTTTATTTGGCGGGTTGTTATGGACGGGACAATACCAAATATGTATAGGTTTATGTTTGTTTGTTTTTACCTAATTATATCTATTCATTGTATTTTTTTTTTGTCTTTTTTTTGCATGTTATTTTTTTTTACTTATACCCTTTATGGGACATCACCTTTTGCTGCTCTGATTGCAGCTGTATTGTGCTGCAATGCTCGAACATTGCAGTACAATGCATGTGTCAGTGCTGCAGACACATGTCTCAGAGATCACATGATCTCTGAGACTTGGAATCAGGGGACTGGATTTTGCCATGGCAACATCAGGTCATCATGGCAATGTCAGGCCACCATGGTGGTTATCAGGCCCTCTTGATAAAATTGCAGGGGCAGAAAGGGGAGAGGGTGCGCGATTGCTCTCCCGGTAACCTAACTGCTGTGATCGATACTGATTGGACTACTTAGGGGGTGAAGCAGCCAGGGACAGCACAGGGATCATCTCTGGCTGTCTTAAACCACTTCTCCTCAGCCTCCATGGATGAAATGAAGCCATGGAGAATGGTCACAGGCAGATCACACTGCCCCTCTGCACATTGATAGGAGTAATTGTGTCACAGCACAAACACTCTCTATAAAGACTGTAGAAGGTTACATTGCCTCCTCAGAGTCCCACCCTATGGTAAGGGTTGTTGTAACCTTTACCATAGCTGGATCATAATGATTCAGGCAATTTAATTGCCTGAATCATTAAAATCAGTATGATTGGCTGTTCAGAATTGAACAGTTAAACAGAGCAATCATAGTTGCAAACTGGCAAATCCATCCTCCATAGAGACAAGCTCCATTGCCCTGCTGACAGAATAAGCAGGCACCTTTGCACAATTGCCGCTGCAGTGGCCACGGTGCTATAGTTCTGCCATGACAAAATGGTACAACAAAGGTCAGTAAGTACCAGTGACCTATGACAAACTGGTACATCAAAGGTCATGAAATGGTTATATCTAATCTTATACTGTACATTATAAATTGTTCCAGTTCCATGCGCCATCTTGTGAAGACTAATATGAAATGTGCATTATTCTGTATGGAGGAATATAGGGGTTCATTATATTATATGGAGGACTGTGCATGGTGTATTATATGATATGGAAGACTATGGGAAGTTAATTATATAAGACTATGATGATGCATTACACTATGGAGAACTATGTAGGATGCATTTTACTATAAGAAGGACTATGGATGTACATTATATTATATAGAAGACTATGGGAAGTTCATTAGACAATATGGGCGACTGTGTAGGGACAATTATACCATACAAAGCTATGGGGGTTCATTACACTATTTGGAAGGCTGTGTTTGGTGGCCACTATAATATTTGGAGGGTTATATAGGGGGCTATTATATTATTTAGAGGGCTATGAGGAAGCGTTTACTGTTTTATGGAGGGCTATTTGAGGTTTGTTATATTGTATGCATGCAATTAGACAGTGAGAAGGATTATGTGGAGTCCATCATACTCTGTAAAGGGCTGTGTGGGGGACATTATACTGTTTGTAGAGCTCGTGAGAGCCTCTATACAGTGTGAATTAGTGTGGATGACGAATATTGTGTGTAGGCCCCTTACACTGCATGGAGGGCTGTATAGAGGTTATAGTTGGGAATCATAGTTTGTTGGGGTCACCATACTTGGCTGGGGTAGTAGAAAAGGAGTACAGTTGGGTCATCATACAGTGTGTGGAGGGTACTGTGAGGACTCACTGTGGAGGTATCAGAGTTTGTGAGGCGCTTTTGTTGGCACAATTTCTGCATTCAATGAAAAAGGAATCTAGGGGCTTTAGCAAGAGAAAAATTACTTTGGTTCAAATGTTTTTATTGAGATTTTCATATACATTGGGGATGCAAATATTAACTAAGACATTATAAAATAAGGATAGATAGATTAGTTTTACAAAGAATAATTTTTGCATAATCTAATATATATTGTACTTACCTTAAATTGTCTTTCATCCACTTCCGTCTGGATGTCCAGGAAACCCACAATCCACAGCGCTGACCAGAAGTACCGCCATATTGGAACACCCACGTAATGGATGTTCCAATATGGCACTCACAGCTGATACCAGCCCCCTGCGCAGTACCACCAGCAGAACACTGCTGTACATTACCTCCAATACCCCTCGCTGAGACCCCCTGCTGAGACCCTCAATGTGAACCCTTGCCGGGACCCACCGCCGTGATACCCCCACCACCCCGCCTACCAGACTGCTGGGACCGCCGCCCCCCGACCAGACATCACAACATGCTACGTGCACCCACCTCCATTTTGGCCACAGCCACCAGTAAAGCCAATGACTTCAGGCTTGTGCCAAAGATGAGGTGCGGGTGCCCTCTGGTGATTACAGAGGGTTCCTGCACCTCTTCTCATTCATCGCAGGACACAAGCCTGGTGGCTGTGGCTGGATAGAGGTGGGTGCAGGCAGCGCATCTCACACACACGCACACCATATGCATACACACAGGTACATACATACATGCATGTATACACACCACATACATACATACATATACATACATGTACACACATATACATACACGTAAACACATATGCATGTACACACCTATACATACATGTACACAAATGCATGTAGACACATATACATACATTTACACACATGCATGTACACACATATATATACATGTACACACACATGCATATACATACGTGTACACACATGCATATACACACACATTCATGTACACACATACAAGTGCATACACACATATACACACTGTATATTGTTCCTACACATACAAGCACTCACATACACACAAACACGCATGTGCACACAGTATAATGTCCCCACACATACACACATGCAAGCATGCACATACACACACATGTGCATACACATGCAGATGCACACATATATGCATGCACATGCACATACACACACACTTGCACATGCACACAAACTCACATATACACATGCACATACACACATTCACACACCCCACATATATGCATAAACGCATTTACATTCACAAACATTCAGGCACATACACATGTGCATACACACATTTGCTCATGCGCATATGCACATGCGCATACACACACATTCATACACACATGTACATGCTCATATATGCATGCACATAATTGCACAAATACAGACACATACTCACACATGCACACACAAGCATGCATACACACATGTGCATACATGCATACACACATATATGCACATACACACATGCATACATGCGCAAACAAATGCACATACATGCATACATTTCCATACTCATACATATACATGCGCGTACATACACACATATACATGCACACACATAGATGCATACATGCACACATATGCATACACATTCTTGCACACATAGACACTCATGCATGCACATACACACAAACACTCACACACATACACACAGTACATTATGTACACATGCAAGCACACACATACATACATATACACATGTGCAGGCACATACATTCACATATACATAAACACACATACACACATGCCCATACACACGTGCATACAAACATGCACATACACACATACACATACATGTGCATATACACACACGTACACACATGCACATATAAACAAATCCACATGCATGCATACATGTGCATACATTTACACACATCTAGGCCCATACACACATGCGCATAGACACATTTGCACTTGGCCATGACACATGTGCATACACATACATACATGCGTATACATGTATGCACAAGCATACAGACATATACTTACAGGCACACACACATGTACATACATGCATACATGTTCATACATGCACACTTACACATACATATACATACGCATACATACACACACAAACTCATATGCATACACACTAGGGTGACCACAAAAAATCTATGTCGGAATTTTGTCCATCTGTGTCTGTTTTGTATGTATTATATACCTTATTTTTATATTTTAACATAAAAAATGTCATTAGACTTATCAGTATTACTTGTTTTTTTATTATATTTCTACTTTAAACTCAAAAATATACCAAAAAAAAAACAAAATTTATCACTTAATAACAAAATATACGAAGTATGCTCCTAGTGGTACCAGGTCACGTTCTTGGGGCTAAAATCTGTTGTAACTCAGTTTGACTTAAAATAACAATTATGTATAAAATATAAATTTTTAAGAACAACATTAGCTTTCTTTTGAGATATTAAGCATGTTTTTATTATTTACCGTTCTGGAGTTATGGCTCCATATGTCAGCTTTTTGGCCAAAAATTTGGATTTTTTCAAACTTTGAGCGACGAGCGGCACGGGTTAACGTCGTTTGATCAAGCTCAAATTTTGGCTATCTCAATATCTGGAAAGGGGAATTGTTTTGTGGGGTCCAGACTAACAAGATTCCGACATTTTTTCCCCCCAAATGAGATCCGGTCACTCTAATACACATGCTTGCACACATACAGACACATACTCACATGCACGCACATACACACGTGGCTGCAATCTTTGGACACTCAGGTATACAAAGATGGCGGCCGTGTTATGGATCACACCGTCCCACTGCAAGATTACAGGATTACGTCGGTGTTGAACTTGGAGTGAGCTAATAAAATTGATAACGAGGTGTCTCTGTCTATTTTGTGTATAATAAAAGATTTCTCACGGTGTTGTGTTTTTTTCTCTCGACTGAAAGTATTGCTAATGGCCGGCTGTCATACTGACAGCTGATATTAGCAATAGGGTTTGATATCAGCTGCCAAAGAAAAGCTGCCATCCACCCCGTTATTACCCAGTCTACCACCTCTACACAGCAGCTGGAAGAGTGGGGTAACCACCAGTTTTGGTATCTCTCATGGAGGTGCCAATTCTAGGGCGGCTGCTGGCTGCAATTTTCAGCATGGGGGTTCCAGAACGCTTGGGCCTTACATTGCTGAGAATTCCAGCTTCCCTGTATTTTTCACTGCCAGTGAAGGTAATGCCAGGCAATGAGGGTTGGCAGCCAGTAGCTGCTTGGTTTACCTGTGCTGGCAATAGAAAATACAGTGAAGCCCTACACATTATCCAGAAGGAAGAAAACCAGGCACAGGCCGAACCCGGTGGCTGGGCGCAGCACTGATTAGTGCAGGTGGAACACAGCCGGTGTTGCTCAGTTCATAGTTTAAGAATGCAGCTATGTCAGAAGGAGAAACGGCACTCGCCGGGTAGTAATTTTCACACTTCTTTAATCCAGTGTGGAGGTTTGTGGACCCGTAGAAGCGCTCTTGCGCGAAACAGTGACCGTCGCCCCTCCTCCTCTGTTTGTAAATAAATGCATTTTTAGTTGAAAACTAGGGATGAGCGAGTAGCGTACTATTCGGAATCGCTATACCCGCAACGAGTAGGTCTCGGTACTCGCTACTCGTTGCGAGTATAGCGATTCCGAGTACTTTTGCAGTGTATCAATAGATACACTGCAAAAGTCCTGTAAAAGAGAGGAAAAGTGGTTAAAAAATAAAAAAATCGGATACTCACCTTAACCGATGGCTGTACCGGGACCGGCCGATGCACATCTATTCATGTTAAAGGACCTTTCACTCTCTCAGCCAATCAGATGGCTGGGAGAGATCTGGCCAATCACATGCCGCCACATCACAATCACGTGATCGCTAGCAGCCACCTGATTGGCCAGATGGAAAGGTCCTCTCAGGTACACCGAGGACCTTTCCATCTGGCCAATCAGGTGGCCACTAGCGATCACGTCATTGTGATGTGGCGGCATCTGATTGGCCAGATCTCTCCCAGCCATCTGATTGGCTGAGAGGTCAAAGGTCCTTTAACATGAATAGATGTGCATCGGCCGTTCCCGGTACAGCCGTCGGTTAAGGTGAGTATCCGATTTTTTTATTTTTTAACCACTTTTCCTCTCATTTACAGGACTTTTGCAGTGTATCTATTGATACACTGCAAAAGTACTCGGAATCGCTGTACTCGCAACGAGTAGCGAGTACCGAGACCTACTCGTTGCGGGCACAGCGATTCCGAATAGTAAGGTACTCGTCCATCCCTAGTTTTTAACTAAAAATGCATTTATTTACAAATATTGAGAGAGAGCACGGTGGGGTGGGGAAGACACACAGGGGAAGACAGCCGCCACCCTCAGCGCTACAGAGTTGCCTCCATCATGATGTCACCACCCTCCCGATGCGATAGCATCGGGCCCACATCTAGTATCATAATAACAATCAAACAGATTTGAGAAAGGCTTCATGAATTAGGTAATTCTTAATGTTTAGGAGAAGAATTACTTTTTAATGGCTAAAATATTTGACATATTTTGTTATGTGACCCAAACAAAATTATTATTATTGGGGGTTGTTGGGGCAATTAGAACTTTTGCTATGGTGCCCCATGATTTCTGTGTCTGCCCCTGCTTCAAGGAATAAGTGATTCTCCTGTATTTGCTAAACCAATATATCTCTCAGGCTACACAGCTGTTTTTGCACTGGAGAAGGTTGATCAACTGATTTATCACATGATGGTACATTAGCAGTCATTTTATGGACAGTAGAGCTGTTCAGATTGTGAGAAGGACTGCACTAATAAGTGCAGGAGGAAAACTTGTAATTCATAATTCTTATTACATGTTTGTGACACAAAATCTTGTCCTCAATACATCTGTACATATAAACATAAAATTACCCAAACCTCTCAAGCCGTTCTCAATTTCAACAGTCAATTTTGAATATGCAAATAGTCTGTGGAGCCTCGGTTAGGAGTCTCAAACACAGGACTAGCCAGATATCCCTCCAGGGGAGGACCTAGCCATGGGGTGGCTCCTTGAAGAGACTACCATAACCACCATATTAAGTGGCCCTTTCAGTCAATATCCAACTCTTTTACAAGTTTAAAGATATGACAAGGGAATACCAAGGCCAGGTATCCATCCACAGACAGCTGTTTCGGGGTGTTGCCCCTCATCAGTGTTTAGTAGGATTCTGGCTAGGTGGGAGCAATGCCTAGTAGACCAACATCGCAAAGCATTCACTGATCTCAGGGAGACCAGTCCATGAAAACACTGCGGCAGCCGGCTAAAGCACTCAACATAGTGAATTCCTAGGTGCATTGCCCCCTGGGAATTATGAATATGCAAATAGTCTGTGGAGCCTCAGTTAGGAGTCTCAAACACAGGACTAGCCAGATATCCCTCCAGGGAATGACCTAGCAAATGAACGCTTTTGCCGGCTGCCCGCAGTGTTTTCATGGACTGGTTTCCCTGAGATCAGTGAATGCTTTGTGATGTTGGTCTACTAGGCATTGCTCCCACCTAGCCAGAATCCTACTCCACACTGATGAGGGGCAACACCCCAAAACAGCTGTCTGTGGATGGATACCTGGCTTGGTATTCCCTTGTCATATCTTTAAACTTGTAAAAGAGTTGGATGTTGACTGAAAGGGCCACTTAACATAGTGGTTATGGTGTTCTCTGCAAGGAGCCACCCCTTGGCTGGGTCCTTCCCTGGAGGGATATCTGGCTAGTTCTGTGTTGAGGCTCCTAACCGAGGCTCAACAGGCTATTTGCATATTCATAATTCCCAGAGGGCACCTAGGAATTCACTGTGTTGAGTGCTTTAGCTGGCTGCCCGCAGTGTTTTCATTGACTGGTCTCCCTGAGATCAGTGAATGCTTTGTGATGATAACAGTCAATTTTGAACAGTTAAAGTGGGGCTGTTCAGGTTTTACACAAAAGTCTGCAGTCACGTTATTTGACGGCACACTTGTAAATCCTTACAGCGCACAGGACTGCGCACAGGACTATATAGTACCAGTGGTGAGACCAGTAAGTCATGTGACTGCAAGTATTGTAATATGCATACTTTTTCCACATTCCGACTAGTCATGCGTGGCCTCACTTAATGCAGCTTCATTAAGAGAAGCCACACAGGTCAAGTTGGAAGATGTCCGGGAGAATACATGTTACATACTAGTTGTCTGATAAAGGGGACTCTTGACAGTGCAAGCTTTGCCCCATGTGAGGATTCACAAGTCTGCAGACTTTTATTATAAACCTGGAACCTATTTCAAAGTCATCATACTAAAATTAAAATAAAAAACATACACTTATTTCCTGGCTAAGCACTGCTTCTCCTATATCACCATGTGACCGCTGCAGCCAATCAGTGACCATTGTTTGGCTAAAACTAATGCATTACTGAATGCTGAAAGGCTTCAGTTGCAATGATCACATGACATGAGGTCACACAACTCATGGGTTACACAGAGTTAAAATCCAATATCAGAGGAGCAGCACTTGTACAGTAAAATGTGATTTTTTTTACTTTATTTTAACTAATTTATCTATTTAGGAGTAACACCAATTAAAGGTGACTACTAATAATTGGGTGCTCTTCCTGTTTTCAAAATTGTTGTTTATACCAAAAATTACATAATGAGCCAATATTAGTAAATTAAACATAATTACCAAATTATGGACATTACTCTAACTTTTTGATTTACTAATTTGTTGTACTTTTAAATTTTGCTTTTTTTTTTGTTGAGAATAACATACATTTACTGAAGTAGACTATCAATCTGCTCTGTGTTTTCCACTAACAATCTACCATAGTCAATGCTACTTAAATCCTGTAAAATTGATATAGCACTTTATTTAATTATATGCCTAAATTATATTTTCCAATGATTGTTCCCCAAACACTGGCAAATATAAACTGTTGTTACTTTTACTCCCTTCCCTTATCAACAGAAGGTGGTATTCCAGCTGTTGAGGTGGCAACCTTATCTAAAGAATGTAATGAGTAAACTATTTATTTGAAAATCTTCCAGATGGGGCTTTAAAACCTTTCAATAACTCATTTAAAATACTTGGATGCTAGGGCAATACTAATATAAAATGAAAATGACTTCAGTTACCTAAATATTTTATAAAATTGTGTAATACGTTTGGGATTGATATAATAATATTAATCCAATTGCAATTTTCCAGAAATCCCAAAGAAACATGGAAACACATGTATTACACGAATATAGGTATTTATTAATTACTGGAAGTAAAATGTACATACTTGCACTTTGATATTCTTGAGATTGGTATGACAGATTTAACTGCACTGTTACTTCTTAACCCCTTCAGGGATCACATTTTAGAATTTTGACTAGTTTCAATTTATGCTGTAAAAACTCTGGAACTCTTTAGTGGTTCTGAGATTGTTTTTTTTTTCCTTACATAGTTTACTTCATCTTAGTGGTAAAAATTAGTTAATATGATTTGCATTTATTTATAAAAAAAAATTGAAATATTGCCAAAAAAGGGGAAAATTATTATTATCTATTATAGCGCCATTAATAAATTAATTAACACGGTGCTTTACATGTGAAAAGGGGACACGCATAGATAAGTACAATAATAATGAGAAATACAAGACACACACAGGTACAGGATGAAAGCAGACCCTGCCCATGAGGAATCACAGTATACAAGGGATGGGTGAGGATATAGTGGGGGAGGAGAGAGGACCATGCCAATGAGGGCTCACAGTCTACGAAAGTGCATCAATTTTTGAACTTTGAATATTTATGCAGTTAAACTAGATACTTGCAATGGTCATAAGGGACGGAGTTACTTGACCATCTAGGATTGGTCAGGGGGATGTCATGGTGGCAGTCCTGGTGGTCATGGCCCTGGCCGAGAATGAAAACAGGGGTTATTTGCAGGGGATTAATAAAGTTTATCGTGACACCATCCATGGATTCTTGTCAGGGTGAACTGCTTGTAGTAACCCTGGGGAATAGGTGTAGTCGCAGCTACTGTAGGTGGAACACTCCCCATGGACGGAGCTTGTCCCCAGAGTTAAGTATTAAAGTCTGTGTGGATGATGGTCGTGGTAGTGCAGGAAGGCGAAGTAGCAATGGACAGACACAGGGGTTGCAGTTCTTACCAGGTTCCTTTACTAGCAGTTCTTAGTTCAGTGCAAACCCAGCCAGGGTACTGTGCTCTTCCAGTGTGCAGCTTGGCCAGCCCTCAGTCCAGGAGCACTCTTCTGAGATACCTTTCATAAGCCTTTCTGTAGTGCCTTTCTCTCTATGCTGATCATTTTTCCTTACTTTCCCTATGCCTTCATGCTACAAGTCCCAAGGCAGGCGACTGCAGGTCCTGTCGAGTGACGGCAAGCACGTCCTCTTGACCCTTTATAGTCACTGTACCTCGGTGTGTACACAGGGTTGGCCACTGCACTTGAAGTCCAACAGCCTCCGGTTTCCTGGCTTCCTGGCTTGAACATACAATTTTCACACAAGATTGAGGCCGGTCCCCTCATGCAGCTAATTCCTCTACCACGACATCGAAGGCAGCTGTAGATTCGAGATCTTTCTGACCAGGGTTCTGTGGCCATCTAGCCACTGGCCCTTCTCTGCCCTTGCTCTAGCCTCCCCTAAAACTAAATCTTACTGCTGCTTCTTCCTCTGACTCTCACTTACTGTGTTTACACCCCCTAAAATGCTCCTTCCTCCTGCCAGTAGATGTGGATAGCCCTCTAGAGGGGTTTCTGCTCCTCTGCATCCCCTGGCCTGGAGTGTTGGGTGTAAGATGGTGTGTCTCAGGTTCGTGTCCCTGTCTTACCTCAGAGCAATGGCACCACACCTGTGGAGTAGGTTCACTAGCACTGTGTCGACCAGAACACAGGGGTGTCACATACTTATATCACACAGAATCATTAATAAGGCTGGGGTCACACTTGGCATGAGTTTTTTTAGTGACTTAAAAAAAGCATGCATTTTTCCATGCGTTTTTTCATGTCAGCATGAATTTTTTAAGGTGTGTGATGGCACCCTGAGTTTTTGCATGCGTTTTTAAATCCGCACCAAAAAATAGTGCATGCACTATTTTTTGGTGCGTTTTTAAAAACGCATGAATTTTTTTAACATGGGCTCCTATGGAAAACGCATGCGTTTTTGGATGGTACTAAATGGTACTAATGTACCATGCATTTTTGCATGCGTTTTTGATGTCAGCTAATCACATAATAGCAAAAACGCACACAAAAACGCATGGTACTGTCACACATGCGTTTTTGCTATTAAGACATGCGTTTTTGCTATTAGGGAATGCGTTTTTTTACTTGGGGGGCCTATGGGTGCGTTTTTACATGTTTTTTTAAAAACGCAGGTCTCCTAAAAAGCATGAAAAAAACGCAAGTGTGACCCCAGCCTAACATCTTCCAGATATTTACTTTACATCAACACCATTTTTTAAACAAAATTTTTTATTACGATATTGACAGGGTTAAATGTTTATTATTAATTTCACAGTTTTCCAACAAAATTTACAAAACCAATATTTTTAGAGACCACATAAAAATTCAAGTGACTTTGAGGGGCCTATATGACAGAAAATACCTCAAAGTGACACCATTCTAAAAATCACAGTGCTCAAAGTGCTCAAAACCACATTTAAGAAGTTTATTAAAGCGAACCTGTCACCCCCCCTGGACATCAAAAGCTAAAATAGCCACCTTCTGCAGCACTAAGGCTGCATTCAGAGAAGGTGGCTATAGGCTTTTGATGCCCTATATTCACTCAAATATGAACTTATATAACTGCTTACACTTAAGACGACCTAAGACCGGGAGGCGGGGTTTAGCGCTCCTCCGACCCGCCCCCTCTTGTCAATCAGCCTGGTCGCCTGCTGCTGCCTCTCCTCACAGTCTAGCATGAACGCGCGCCTCCATTCTCCTCAATGGCGCCGCGCATGCGCTGTGCGCCGGGTGTCCAGGAAGTCATCGGGCTGCGCGCACAGCGCATGCGCGGCGCCATAGAGGAGAACGGAGGTGCGCGTTCATGCTAGACTGTGAGGAGAGGCAGCAGCAGGCGACCAGGCTGATTGACAAGAGGGGGCGGGTCGGAGGAGCGCGAAACCTCGCCTCCCGGTCTTAGGTCGTCTTAAGTGTAAGCAGTTATATAAGTTCATATTTGAGTGATTATAGGGCATCAAAAACCTATAGCCACCTTCTCTGAATGCAGCCTTAGTGCTGCAGAAGGTAGCTATTTTAGCTTTTGATGTCCAGGGGGGGTGACAGGTTCGCTTTAAACCTCTAGGTGCGTCACAAAAATTTAAGCAATGTGGAAGGAAAAAATAAAAATATTATTTTAACCCCAAGATTTGCATTTTCTCAAGGTTAACAGTAGAAAATGTCAAATACAATTTGTTGAACATTTTCTCCTGCATACACTGACACCCCTCTGGGCTCTGAACAGAAGGAGCACCATTTGACTTTTGAAATGCTTAATTGACTCAAATAGATAGCGGAAGCTACATAACATTTGTAGAGCCTCTGATAGATCTAAGCAGCGAAAATCCCCAAAAAGTGACCCTAATTTGGAAACTACATCTGTAAAGGAATTTATCTATAGGTGTGGTGAGAACCTTGAACCTACAGATGCTTTATGCAATTTTATAACAATGAGCCATGGAAGTGAAAAGAGACATTTTTCTCATAAAAAAATGCACGACACAATATGTTGTGCATTTGCTCCTAAATACACTACTCGTCATGGAAAACGACCCTTGTTTTGGTGCACTGCAGTGCTCAGAACATTATGAACACCATTTGACTTTTGGAACACATCACTGGCTTATATAGATAGCAGAAGCCATATTGCATTTTCAGAGCCTCTGATGTGTTTAAACAGTAGAAACATCCATCCAGTCATCCCAGATTGGAAAGTGTAATAGGCTTGGGTCACACATAAGCCCTGGATACGTTATTGGCATCAGTTTTTTAATTTTATTTTTCTAAGACCAAAAACTGATGCTAAAAACGGATCCTGAGATCAAGTGTGACTGCATTGTTAACAAAAGCTATTTGTTTTTTTTTTACTGGACCAAAAGAACGCTACAAGCAACGTTTTTGGGTGTAGTAAAAAAATGGATCCATTTTTTTAACATGGGTCCCTATAGGAAAATGGACCCGTTTTTTGGGTGCAGTAAAAAAAATTAATCCGTTTTTGCTAGCATTTTTTGGCAAAAACGGCAAAGTCAAAAAAATGCATAGCTGCACAGGAGGCTCAAAAAACAGGCTAAAAAAACGGCTTTGTTATTGAAACCAGTGGAAAAAACTGATTGGCATGTGTGACCCTAGCCATACTCAAGAAATGTATTTTAGAGGTGTGGTGAGAACGTTCAACAAAGCATGTTTCACAAAATGTTATAATGTTGAGCCATGAAAATGAGGAAAGAAATTTTACCACAAAAATTTTACTTTAGTCCCAGTTTTTTAAATTTACAGTTTTTTTTCTATTTTCTCCTGAGTGCACCCATATATAGTAGAAAACTACTATTTGGGTGTATGTCAGGGCTTGGAAGAAGAGGAGCATCATTTGACTTTTGGAGCACAAAACTGGCTGGAATAGATAGTGGATGCCAAATCACATTAGCATAACCCCTGATGTGGTTAAACAGTGGAGATACATGACCTTGAAAACTACATCTCTAAGGGCCGCTTTTCACACACCAACTTCTGTGACCAACTTCTGAACAGATCTCTGGTTGCAGTGAAATCATGGACACATTGTTACATTGTACACAGCCACAAAATGGAGCAATGTATCCATGATTTCACTGCAACCAGAGATCTGTTCAGAAGTTGGTCACAGAAGTTGGTGTGTGTAAAGCGACCCTAAGGCTATGGTCACACATGGGAATCCACTATTTTGTGGGCTTAGAAAACAGGATCTGTTAACGTTAGGATGCTAAAAATGTTCCCTGAAGTCCTGGCCGTTTTTTGGACTTTGCTAGGGTCACACTTGGTATGCGTTTTTTAAGGTGCTTTTTGGCAGCCTGGGTTTTTGCATGCGTTTTTACTGATAGGTGTGGGGGACCCTTAAAAAATGCATGCAAAAACGCATGCAAAAATGCATGTACCATTTAGTGCCATATAAAAACGCATGCGTTTCCCATAGGGCCCCATGTTAAAAAAACGCATGCGTTTTGTAAAAAATGCATGCGTTTTTGAAAAAGCACCAAAAAATGCTGCTTGCAGTATTTTTTGGTGTTGAGCCAAAAACGCATCCCAAAAATGAATGGTACATTTAGACATGCGTTTTTACTATTGGGGCATGCGTTTTTTGCTTGGGGGCCTATGGATGCGTTTTTGCATGCGTTTTCACAAAATGCAAGTCTCAAAAACGCATGTAAAATCTGCAAGTGTGACCCTAGCCTTAGTCATTTTTTCACCAAAAACGGATATCTGTTAACAGATTGTGCATTAGGTGTCCTGCATTAACGGATAGCTTCCTCATAGGGCCCCATGTTAAAAAAAGGATAGTTTTTTTGCTCCACCCAAAAACGTTGACTGCAATGTTTTTTTGAGCCTTGGAAGTCTCTTTGAAAAATGCAGTGACACTTAATGTACACCATCTGTTAACTGATCCATTTTTGGACTTAAAAAAAACAACAAAATTTTTCCTAAAAATGGTCCGGAAGCATAAACGGTTGCCATGTGTGACCCTACCCTAACTGAATTAATCTAGATGTCTAGTGAGCACTTTTAATGCACAGTCCATTCATGGAAATGTTCAACATTCAACTGAGTAAATAAAAAATTTCCAATTTTTTTCAATAAACTGTTTCTTTTACTCCAAGTTTTTAATTTCTAAAAGGGGTAATAGCAAAAAATGAATAATACAATACAAGTCACTTTGGCCATGTCCACACACCTGAGCTCTAAGTATTTAGCGCTTCTCCGCTAAATACTTAGGTTTTTGCAGAGAAGCGCAGGTGCGTTTGTGCGGGCGCTTTTTGCAGTTGCAGCCCATGGTTACCCGATGTGTATCGTGGTAACCAATCCATACAGCAGGCTGCATAGTGTCTGCTTTCCCCGAGCGCACAGGGAAACGCTGCTAGATTATTGATTATGGTATTTACACTTTTTTCCCCATACATTACACCTGTCAGTGTCACACTGACATAATATCTGTCAGATCATCATGCTGCCAGCATGGTCTAAAAGGCCACCACAGCCAAGAAACCTGAGGATAGTTATTTGACCTTGTGTTGCATACAGAAATCGAGATTGCATAATCACAAATCACGATCAGGAGGGAGAGGGAGCGCACTTCCTCTCATAGCTTCCTAAATTCTGCAATCGGTACAAAGCATTTTGGGGGTTAAACATCCAGGGCTGAAGCAAGTTCCATCCCAGGTTTTGACAGCCAGAACTTGGATATCACTTATGCCAAGTTCGCAGCAGCGATCATGCAGACGCAACTCCTCATGACCACTATGACATACCTATATTGTGTAGGTCAAGAACCTCTTCCAGACCATGATATATTGGTATGTCAAGGGTCATGAAAGGGTTAAAGTTTACTGGACCAACTGTTCAATAGTTAGTCAAAGCCACCTTCATAGACACTTTTCTTTTATATAATTTGACTATATGACTATTCTTTTTTAATGTAATGTTTTTTGTATATGTTGTATTTTAACTTTTTTTTAATTCCTATAGAAGCCATGAAAAAATCTGCCAAAAAACATCATATCAAGAGCACAGAACTTAAAAAAAAGACTGACAATCAGAAAAAAAACTAAACAGCTCTTGTGATTTTTGAAAATCCTGTTCACAAATTAAATGTGAAGTTGAAGTGAACAAAAACAAGATACAGGAGCATTATCTAAAACATAGTGTATGTTTATTATTATTATTATTATTTATTTATATAGCGCCATTGGTTCCATGGCGCTTTACATAAGGAGTGGGGGTAACAAGGACAGGTACAGTACATATGAGCAGTCAATGCTTGCTGATACACGACGGGAGAGGTTCCTGTCCATGAGGGCTCACAGTCTACGGGGGTGGGGGGAGGACACGATAGGGGTGGGGGAAGCGCCAAGCGGTTGGTGGAGCGGCGCTGGGTCTCTTCATGGGTTGTAGGCTTGTTGGAATAGATGAGTTTTCAGGTTCTTTTTGAAGCTCTTGAGGGTAGGCGAGTGTCTGACGTGCTGGGGGAGGGAGTTCCAGAGTCTAGGGGAGGCGCGGGAGAAGTCTTGTATGCGGTTGTGGGAGGATGAGATGAGGGGGGAGGAGAGGAGGAGTTCTTGTGAGGAGCGTAGGTTGCGTGCAGGTTGGTATTGGGAGACCATGTCGGAGATGTAAGGGGGGGACAGGTTGTGGATGGCTTTGTAAGTCAGGGTTAGGATTTTAAATTTAGATCTTTGGGGGGTGGGAGCCAGTGAAGTGCCATGCGGAGAGGGGAGCTAGGGGAGTAGCGAGGAGACAGGTGGATTAGACGGGCAGATGAGTTCAGGATAGAGTGGAGAGGTGCAAGGGAGGAGGCAGGGAGACCGGTGAGCAGTAGGTTGCAGTAGTCAAGGCGGGAGATGATGAGGGCGTGGACGAGAGTTTTGGCGGTGTCATGGTTGAGAAACGGGCAGATGCGTGAGATGTTCTTGAGTTGGAGTCAGCAGGAGGTGCCAAGGGCTTGGATGTGGGGCTTGAAGGAGAGGGAAGAGTCGAGGGTGACCCCGAGGCACTTTGCGTGGGGGTCTGGGAGAGAGAGCAGTCGTTGACTCGGATTGACAGGTCTGGCAGAGGGGGAAGGCGGCTGGGGGAAGACGATGAACTCTGTTTTGTCCATGTTCAACTTGAGGAAGCGAGCAGAAAAGAAGGATGAGATGGCGGACAGGCATTGGGGGATTTTAGACAGAAGGGAGGTGATGTCGGGCTAGATCTGGGTGTCGTCGGGGTAGAGATGGTACTGGAGGCCATGGGACTCAATGAGTTGACCTAGGCCGAGGGTGTAGATGGAGAAAAGTAGCGGTCCAAGTACCGATCCCTGGGGGACGCCGAAAGTAAGGGGGTAGGACGAGGAAGAGGTGTCGGCGTGGGTGACGCTGAAAGTGCGGTCTGTAATGTATGAGGAGATCCAGGAGAGGGCGAGGTCGGTGATGCCAAGGGATTCTAGGATTTGGAGTAGGAGGGAGTGGTCGACTGTGTCGAAGGCGGCGGATAGGTCGAGGAGGAGGAGGACGGAGTAGTGTTTTTTCCTCTTTGCGGTCAGGAGGTCATTGGTGACTTTAGTAAGGGCAGTTTCGGTGGAGTGATGAGGTCGGAAACCAGATTGCAGGCGGTCGAAGAGGGAGCGGGAGGATAGGTAGGACGACAGTTCAGAGTGGACGTGTTGTTCGAGTAGTTTGGAAGCGAAAGGGAGAAGGGATATTGGGCGGTAGTTGGCGACGGATGATGGGTCGAGGGAGGGTTTTTTGAGGATGGGTGAGATCAAGGCGTGTTTGAAGGAAGAGGGAAAGACGCCAGTAGTGAGTGACAGGTTGAAGAGCTGGGTTAGGGTAGGGATGATGGCGGTGGTGAGGTTTGGGATGAGATGGGTAGGGAGAGGGTCAAGGGCGCAGGTGGTGAGGTGAGATCGTGACAGGAGGGTGGAGAGCTGGGCTTCAGTCACGTTGGAGAAACTTCCTTTGGTCGAGGAGGGTTGGGCGGTAATGGTGGTGGGTTGGGGGGACGTTGGGCCAAAGCTTTCTCTAATTTTATCGATCTTGTGTTTGAAGAAGGTGGCAAAGTCGTCAGCGGAGATGAGGGGGGAAGGAGGAGGTGCTGGGGGACGGAGAAGGGAGTTGAAGGTTCTGAATAGTTGTTTGGGGTTTCGGGACAGTGTGTTGATTAAAGAAGAGAAGTAAGATTGTTTTGCGGCAGTGAGTGCGTCCTTGAAGTTGGAGAGGGATTGCTTGTAGATTGTGAGGTGGGCCGTGGAGTGGGATTTCTTCCGTCTCCGTTCAGCGACCCTGGACGTTCGGCAAAGCTCTTTTGTGAGAGGGGTGAGCCAGGGTTGTCTGTTTGTGCGGGTTTTGGTGTGTGTGAGGGGGGCAGCCTGGTCGAGAGCCGCAGTTAGTGTGGAGTTGTAGAGGTGGCGGCAGTGTTAACGTCGGGTGAGGAGGCAAGGTCCGTGAGAGGGAGGAGGGAGTGGGAGAGTGAGTTGAAATCAATGGCTTTTAGGTCTCTGCGTGGGTGACTGAGTTTTCGGAGAGGGGGGGTGAGGTGGGTGGAAAGAGGGAGGAGAAGGTCAACAGGTTGTGGTCGGATTGGAAGAGGGGTGAGTTTGAGAGGTCGGTGAGGAACAGAGGCGGGAGAAGATGAGGTCAAGCGTGTGGCTGTCTTTGTGAGTGGCTGAGGAGGACCATTGGGAGAGGCCGAAGGAGGTGGTCAAGGATAGGAGTCGGGAGGTAGACGGGTCGGGGGTGTCGATGGGGATGTTGAAGTCGCCCATGATGATGGTGGGGATGTCGGAGGAGAGGAAGTGGAGAAGCCAAGTGTTGAAGTGGTCAAGGAAGGAGGTGGTGGATCCCGGGGGTCGGTAGATGACCGCGAGTTGGAGGTTGCAGGGGAGAAAATGCGAATAGAGTGCAGTTCGAAGGAGGGAAAGGAGGCGGAGGGAGGTGGTGTAGTAGGGATGAAGGAGCAGCTGTCGGACAAGAGTATACCCACACCACCCACACGGGTGCTATTTGGGCGTGGTGTGTGGGAAAGCGTGAGTCCGCCGTAGGAGAGGGCGGCAGGGGAGGCTGTGTCGGCGGGGGTGAGCCAAGTTTCGGTGATGCCGAGGAATTTGAATTTATTGGTGATGAAGAGGTCATGGATGTAGGAGAGTTTGTTGCACACTGAGTGGGCATTCCAGAGTGCTCCGGACAGGGGGATTGGGGTTGGGTGAATGGGTATGAGGTTGCGGGGGTTGCGAGAGTTTGTGATGGGGGATGGGTGAAAATTGGAGGTGAGTGGAGGGATGTGGTGGGGGGGTCCAGGGTTGGGGGATATGTCACCTGCAAGTAGGAGAAGTAGCGAGAGGGTTAGGAGGTGGGAGCAGGAGAGTTTGCGTGGGGGCCGTGCGTGTGTGGAGAAGAGTGATTGGGTGTGGAGGAACAGTTCGGAGGAGGGGGTGTTTCTAAATAATTAAATGAATGTATGAAATCTATCAATTTTCAGCTTATTCAGCATGATGGTGCTAAATTAGCAAGCATATTAAATAAATAAACAAGGTTAAATCAATGAGAATCAAATCTTCTGAGGTCCTTAACAAATGGTTCCTGGCATTTCATAAGCATTTGGGCTCCAATAGCTTTGAACTGTACGTGAAAATCTCTAGCTCATCATATGTTAAAAACCAATGTATCCATACAGCAGCAAAGTTTTGGATAAATTGTGGTGACTGGGAATTATCCATTTTAGTCAAACCAAAAACTCGCAATTAGAATAAATCTATTAGATGGAAAAGGTGGACTTGGACATCTTCAAGTCAAAGGTGGCAGGTGCAGTCTAGCGTACTTCTGGTCCTATAATGATCCAACAAAAATACTCGGACTAATGTTAGTCTATAGGGCCATCCACATGTCTGATTGTTTTGTCTCTGACAGAGTCTGTCCGAGGAAAGAATTGCTGCATGTCCTAATTTGACCCGGGATTTGGATCACACTCGGCTATACAAGTCAATGAATATGTGGAAACCTCATACTGCACTCAGATGACATCCAAGTGCAGTTATATATCCTTGGACTTTTTTCTCCATCTTCTCATATGCGAGAATCAGAAGACGCTATGCTGACACTCAGATCAAACTCTTATTAAAGTATAATCAGAGTGTTAGGCTGCTTTCACATCAGCGGTTTTTGCCGATCGCGGCAGATGCGGTGAAAAAACCGCATCTGCCGCGATTACCGCATAACCGCTGCACTTGCGGCACAGTTGCGGCAAGCCCCATACAATGTCTATGGGGGCTTGCGGCAGGTGCGGCAAGTGCGGTATCGGCACTTGCCGCAGGTGCGGCCTCAAAACAACCACGGCTGACCGCGTTTTTTTTCGCGGCCGCACCTGCCGCAAGTGCCAAAACCGCACTTGCCGCACCTGCCGCACACTTACTGCAAGACCCATAGACGATGCATAGGGCTTGCCGCAACTGTGCCGCAAGTGCAGCGGTTATGCGTTAATCGCGGCAGATGCGGCTTTTTCACCGCATCTGCCGCGGACGTCAAAAACCGCTGATATGAAAGTACCCTTATTTGCATGTTCGGCCCGATTCTCTGGGTTGTAAGAATCTATAGTATGGTCATCTGCACCTTTACATTTTGTGGGTGTTCTGCTTAAAATGTATTAATTCCTCCATTGATTGCATGGTCATAGAAAGGAAGGAGAAATCATTAGGATCTGCTTGACAGTCTTTTGTGCTCCCATACAATGATGTTATACACAAGCGTATGACATTACATACTCATGGTACCCAAGGGCCTGCTAGCACAGCCTGAACTGGTTTAAATAAGGTCACAAACACGTTTCCAGTGAGGTAGAAAAACTTTTAAGTTTGAGCACTAAGTAGATAATAATAATACGTCGACCATATGTTTACTGTGCAAGGAGACAGATGAAATAATGGATTATACACTGAGCTGCTGCAAGAAGATCGCGTAGACAGACTGCAAGCAAAGGCATAATACACCATTGTGCCACAATTACCATCTTTCTGTCACAAAGAACTGGTGGGGTCATAAACCTTAAAAGGTTATTGAAAATGAAGATACAAAACTACTATGGTACTTCCAAATTCAGACAAAGTCTTGGAGCACTATACTCTGGGCCTTACGATTGTAAGAAAAAAGGAAGTGTGGGTTGTCGATGTCGCAATACCAGACAACAGCCGGATTGAGGAGAAGCAATTGGAAAAACTGACACGATATTAGGAGTTAAAGATCGAACTACAAAGACTCCGGCACAAGGCAGTGAAGGTGCTTCCAGTGGTAATCGGCACACTGGGTGCTGTGCCTAAAAACCTTGGCCAGCACTTGAAAACAATTGGAGTTAACAAAATAACAATGCCAGCTAAAAACGGTCACCTTACTGGCTCTGCATGCATCGTTTGCCGATATATCATCAGTCATAGACTCGTGGGAAGTGTATGACTAGTGATTTAATATAAAATCCAGCATAGTGATCTAATTTGATATACCGTATGTAAGGCTGCGTTCACATGTTGCGTATTTTTACGCGCGCGTATTTTTACGCATGCGTATTTTTACGCGCGTAAAAATACGCGACTGCGTTTTTTTACGCGCGTATTTCCAGTGCTTATAGTGGGGCCTATGGAAAATACGCGCGTAAAAAACTGGAAAGAATTGACATGTTCTTTTTTTTTACGCGCGTATTTTTACGCTGCGTAAAAATACGCGACGTGTGAATGGCAAAAGTGAATGTCCATTGACTTTGCTGGGAAATACAGATGCACATTCTTCTGGAGAAAATACGCGCGTAAAAATACGCGTCAAAATACGCACTGTGTGAACGCAGCCTAACTGTTGTATAATAATAATAATAATAATAACATAATGCATTTTATTTATAGATTGCCACTGTATTTCCCAGCACTTTGCAATTAAGTGGGGACAATGCACAGATAATACACAGCAATGCATAGTTCAATAGTTACAGGAGGCAAGAGAACCTTGCTTGAACGCTTACACTCTGTAGAGAAATAGGGGGACACAGTAGGTAGGACGTGCTTGTAGTGTGCGGACCAGCCATTATTATGATAGATAGGGGTTTTTCATATGAGGCTACATGCTCTGGTCATCAGCCAGTACTGTCTATATGCACTTGCGTGCTATTATTTTTATTGAGGATGCGGAGACAGATAATACAATGGAGTAGGTAGTAGTTAATATTTAGGATGGATCAGGGGAGAAGAGAAAGTTAGGGTAGTAAGTGGAGATTATAGGCCTGTCTAAAGAGATATGTTTTAAGGTACACTTAAAAACATAAGGGCTAGATGTTAGTCACAATGTTTGTGGCAGTGCATTCCAGAGCACTGATGCAGCATGAGAGAAATCTTGGAGCTGGAGGTTTGAGGTTCAAATTATGGGTGAGATCAGTTGTGTAATGGAGGGAATGGATAGAGACTTGAACAGAATTGATGGATGATATATATGGGGGAACTGTGGAGAGCTTTGTGGGTGATAGAGCTAATATTTATTATCAAATTTCCATGAATGCAAAAGATCTTCTGAATTTGCTTAGATGTCGAGGAAACAAGTTATTAATATTCCACACATGTCTTATTGGCATTAGAATAATTCCATGAATTTTCAATTTATCCGGCTTGATGTTCATGCTTTAGTAAGTAAGAAATCTGTCAAAAATGTCAGTCCTTCAATATGTGACAACTACATTTTATGAATTAAGACAGGGCCACCAGCTGAAACAGGATCTCTGAGTAGAAGTAAAATACAATCATTATTATAAAGATATATTTTTTAATGACATAATTATTTTACAGGAAATCAAATCAATCTTTACATCAATATGCCACTAGATTTTCCTGGGCACATTTAGGACACCAGCAAAGCAGTGCTGCTAATAACTAATTCTGCAATGGAGTGTGGGTATAGCTGGGGAGGGAGTTTCTAAAGATCAGAGAGACCTGCTGGAGCTACAAATGGCAGAGTAGAGAGAAAAGAAATCCTCAGTCAATAGAAAATGCTAATTTACTCTAATTAGCTGCTTGTAAATAACTCATGTATTGCCACAGTGGCAATGTGCATACTGTTACTCTTTTAATAACTAAGCAGCTAATAAAATCATGTATAGCCGTGGGTTGGGCCATTTACAAAAACTCAATTTCCTTCATTTCCCTTTATCTTTTCATACTAAATTCTTTATGCTCATTTTTCATGTTATTTACAAATCACGCTCATTAAAAAGATGAAGGAGCAGCAGGACAATATGAATAGGAGAGATAAATACAAAACACAACATTTTTGTTTTTTCTTAAATAGGAAATTATTTTCTATTGTATTGAAATTAATAGAATATAAATTTATCTGCAAGGCATATTTGTTTGAAAAAGTTTTAGTAAAAAAATTACACTTTTTATTCTTCTTTAACCCTTTGTCATAACCGTGCCATTTATTTCCCATTTGTGCCATAAATGCTTGGCACAGAGTTTTGGCTGTAATAAACCGTAAGCATCTTGCTACAACAGCCAGGAATGGAGACTTGATTTAATCCTCCGATACTGCAGCCACTAGAAACAGCCCAGCACAATAGCAATAACACCATTCCCTTTGTCATCACATCAGTGACCTTACATATAATGACACGGTGTTGATAAGTTGCCATGTCAGCTAGAGACTTGAAAAAAGACTTAAGTCTTCCATGTCTATCAATGTATTAAAGGTTTAGGACCCTTAGTGGGACTTGAAAAAATAGATAAACCTAGGTTACTTAAGAAAAGAAATAGTATGCTGGCATAAATAACAGCTTAGGCTGGTTTCAAACTTGCGTATTTTGCAATATGTTTCCATCTGTTTTAAAATGGATGGATACTGATCTGTTTTTGTCTCCATTTATTTTTAATTGTGATGGATTCATATTGCATGTGCATCCAGTGGTCAGGGATCCATATGTCTGCATATTTTTCACGTCCCCAAAAATGCAAAATGTTGCATTTTTGTGATCGCTTGAAAAATATGCAGACAAATGGATGCTCACAAATCTATGACTATACGTGATTAATAAAATTGGCAGAATGGAAAACAGACCCGTTTCAAAATGGGCCAGTTTTGCTTCCGTGTCCACGAATCTGTTTTGATGGACTGAGCATGCTCAGAAGCAAGGTACAGCTCCTCCCACCCCTATCTGTGGTGACTGATGACAGATCTGTTAAAAAAAAAGCGTGGACATCAATTGGATCCGTTTGCATGGATCCGTGGGTGTTCATGCGGATCCACGAAGTTGCATGAATTTCATGCTAGCAAATGGATTGCAAAATACACAAGTGTGAAACTAGCCTTAAGCTCTGGAAGACTCAGTGGCAGCTTATAATGTAATTGTGATTTCAAGTAACTGTTCAGACCATAGAGTCCTGTATTTACACATGGGAAAACACAAGTTTTGGCTTTTACATTGGGGTCCTGGGTTCAAGTCCCACCAAGGACAACATCTGTAAAGGAGTTTGTATATTCTCCCTCTGTTTGTGTGGGTTTCCTCCAGGTACTCTGGTTTCCTCCCACACTTGAATGACATAGGGCTTTTTCACATTTGCCTTTCTATTCCATTTGGATTGCAATCCGTTTTTGACAGCATGTGTGCCAATGGAAAGAGCATTGAAAGTGCAAGTAAAAACGCATGCATTTTTGCGAACGCAGCCCAAAACGTGTCCTGCAATGTTTTGGGCTGCATTTTCAAAAATGCATTCGTTTTGCATTTGCAGAAAATGACATGCTTTTTTACTTGCATTTTCAATGCGTTTTCTAATTAAATCAATGGGTGCGTTTTTGCATGCGTTTCATTGCATTTCTATGCGTTTTAGCAGTGCAAAAACACATAGAAACACAAACGCAACCCCCTTAGATGTCAACATAGCCATACTGATAGGACATTTAGATTGTGAGCCCCAATGGGAACAGTGTGGCAAATGTATATAAAGCACTATGGAATTAATAGAGCTATATAAATGAATAAATATTATTATTATTTATAACAGTTACACACAGCAAATAAGATCATTATGCTGGATTTTGCATTAAATCACTAGTCGGACACTTCCCAAGCGTCTAGGACTGCGGGATATATCGGTGAATGATGAGTGCAGAGCCCAGTAGGGTGGCCTTTTGCAGATGACAGATTGTAATTTTGTCAACTCCAATTGTTTTTAAATGCTGGCCAAGGTTTTTAGGCACAGCACCCAGTGTGCCGATTACCACTGGGACCACCTTCACTTGCTTGTGCCAGAGTCTTTGCAGTTCGATCTTTAAGTCCTCATATTGTGTAAGTTTTTCAAGTTGCTTCTCCTCAATCCTGCAGTCGCCTGGTATTGCCATATTGATCCACACTTCTTTTTTTAATTACAATGGTAAGGTCTGGAGTATTGTGTTCCAAGACTTTATCAGTCTGAATTCAGAAGTCCAATAGTAGTTTAGCATGTTCATTTTCAATAACCTTTTAAGGTTTATGATCCCACCAGTTCTTTGTGACAGGAAGATGGTAATTGTGGCACCAGCTCCAGTGAATCATCTGAGCGGCTGTATTATGCCTTTGCTTGCAGTCTGTCTGCGTGATCTTCTTGCAGCAGCTCAGTATATGATCCATTGTTTCATCTGCTTCCTTGCACAGTCGACATTTGGGGTCTGTATTTGATTTTTCAATTCTGGCTTTAATCACATTTGTGTGGATCGCTAGTTCTTGGACTGCTAGAATTAAGCTCTCTGTTTCCTTTTTTAATGTTCCATTAGTAAGCCACAACCAGATCTTTTCCTTGTCGACATCACCCTCAATTTTCTCTAGGAATTGTCCACGCAGAGATTTCTTTTGCCCGTTTTCTCTTCTGCTTTGTACTGCATTTTTACTGTATTCCTTTTCTGTCTGTTGTACTTTGGCAGTTTTCTGTTGTTTGCTTCCATCAAGGCCTGTTCTCCACTATCATTAATATAATCTGCCAGTGCATGCTTCTATTCTTCTACAGTTTGCTTCACTTGCAAAAGTCCTCTGCCTCCTGATTTTCTTGGCAGGTAAAGTCTGTCAACCTCACTACGTGGATGCAATGAGTAGTGGATTGTCATCAGTTTTCTTGTTTTTCTGTCCAGATCATCCAACTCTGTGTTTAGTTCACAATTCCAGCAGTGTATCTAATAACAGGAATGGCCCAGGTGTTTATGGCCTTGATGGTATTCCCACCATTCAATTTGCTCTTCAAAATTTTCCTGACTCTTTGGACATATTCCTTACTAACCACATTTTTCATTTTTTATTATTATTATTATTATTATTATTATTATTATTATGTGATATATCTTGCATTCTTATGAGTTTTCCTCTGTAGCCTCTACAGTACCTCTAATTTGCAATACACTTGGAAATGGAGGAGGAGGTGAACTTCAGTGATTTGTCAAATCGAATGCAAAAACAGGAGCATACCTCCTTTTCATTCACTTTTTAGCTGACAGCCAAATGTCACAGTAACATGAGGAACATTATGCCACATTGCTGAGCTACCTTTATCTGAATCAATGCTCTGATGTGAGGTAAGTCCCTTGTTCTAGAGTTCTATTCTGTCTGCCTGATCTGTTTTCTTCCCTGCTGCTCCCTCCTCTTTCTTCTTCCTACTCCATAGAGGATAATGGGTTGTGTCACATGGTGCCTGCAGTATCCTTTGAGCGTCCGGCCTTTTGATTATATCTGGTGACCTTATGCTATGTGGTTGGTTTCCTTCTCTGCTGAGCCATAGCATGGTCAAACCTGCCCAAATTCGTAGTGAATTTTATCTTTGCTTCTTTTCTTATAATTTGTGGTCAGCAGATGTTTTCATTTTTTCATTTACTGTGTCCTATCACATTTTAAGTGAGACTATTTATGCCTTTCTTTTACTGTTCCTTTCTTCTGACTAACTTCCAATGTGGACTCTACTGAGGCATTCCAGACCCATGATATTTGCTCTTTTCTTTCTCACTTACCCAATCTACTCCTTTCTCCTGCTTATAGTTTGGTTAAAGACGGCAGTTCTTTCTGGTATAAGCTACTTCACCTTCTTCCACAAGTACACTGATTTAAATTTCTACACTTTGGGTCCCTAACAATCTCTGCATGCTTTCCCTAGCCTGGGCTATAGTGCTATACCATTCCCCTCTGGTTCCGGATGAGAAACTACCTGAATGTCGTTTAGGCAGCCAGATCCGAGTTGTTTTTTCCAAGTGTTGTGGCTAGAGTTATTCCAGTCTGTGTAGGTGCCACAAAGTTCTCAGAACAAAGCTCCAAAGGTGTCAAGGGACATTACTCTTTAGATTATGCAGGCATTACCAGGATTTATTTTGAAGTAATAAGTTGGTGAAAAGGGGCATTTGGGGTGGCTTTATCCAAATAAATTATTTTTTACCTATGTCTATATCTTTTTCAACTCTATATTTGACAGGCTAGTAATGGAGGTGTCTAATATATGCCTATCACCAGGGCTTGACACCAGTTATCAATTTAAAGATAACATCATGTTCATTAACAATTGCCACCGCACCAGGGCAATTGAGAAGAGGCGGGTAAAGCGCCAGAATTGGCAGATCTAATGTAATGCTCTACTTCTGATGCAACTGCAGACTGGTATATTAAGGCTGGGAAGGGTCAAATAACCATGGCCCTACCTACACTGATAATGCTAGCCACAAGCTATCTGTTTATATTTACTAGTTATCAAAAATAGGGTGGAGCCCTCACCATTATTTTAAATCATTTATGTAAATGATTAAAAATAATTAAATGGGGTTGTTTTTGTGCACCCATAATTGACTTATAATGGGGGGTCTGGTGCATGTACGCGTGGCACCTTATGCCAACTGGCACCATTGCTTAGTGGCTTGCAGTTACTTCAATGGCAGTTGAATAACATTCATCCTCTCTTCTCTTCATACAGGTAAATCCAGCTCCACTTGCTTCAATTTACTGACTTCCATTGCCATCTCAGCCTGACTTACAGACCCTTATGGTAAAGCCAGCTCTGCTTCCAACAATGCATTAACTTCAATTGCCATCTCAGCCTGACTCACAGACCCTTATGGTAAATCCAGCTCCGCTTGCTGCAATGTACTGACTTCCATTGCCATCTTAGCATGACTCACAGACCCTCATGGTAATCCGGCTCTGCTTGCTGCAATGTATTGACTTCCATTACCACAGTATCACTTTGCTTGATTAGCCTGCAAACCCGTATGGCCTAAACTCCTTAGAGAATCTATGGGGTATTGTCAAGATGAAGATCAGAGACACTAGACCCAACAATGCAGATAAGCTAAAGGCTGTTATCAAAGCAACCTGGGCTTCCATAACACCTCAGCAGTGCAACTGGCTGATCGCCTCCAAGCCACGCCACCTTGATGCAGTTATTCATGGAAAAGGAGCTCTGACCAAGTATTGAATGCATTTACTGTTCATACTTTTCATTAGGACAACATTTATAAGTTAACAATCATTTATTCAGTTTGTGATATGTCATATTCTAATTTTCTGAGCTAATGACTTTTGGGTTTTCATTTGCTGTCAGCCATAACTATTAATATTTACAGAAATAAACACTTGAAATAGATCACTTTGTTTGTAGCCCCCTGTTTCACAGCAGGAGCCCACACATAGCCTCCTGTATTACATCAGGAATTCACACATAGTCCCCTGTATTATACTAGGAACTCACAATTGGACCCAATCCTCTTGACAGAACTAGTGTAACTGAGCCATGTTTGTAGGTCGCCTTGCTTGCACCTGCCTTTTCAGCTTTGCCTATACATTTTTTATAAGATTGAGATCAGGACTTTGTGATGGCCACTCCAAAACATTGACTCTGTTATCATTCCGCCACTTTGTAACCAGTTTGGCAGTATACTTTGGGTCATTGTACACTTGGAAGACCCTTTTCTACCCAAGCTTTAACTTCCTGGCTGATTTCTTGAGATGTCGCTTCAGTATTGCCACATATTCTTCTATCTTCATTGTGTCATCTATTTTATGAAATGCACAAGTCCCTCCTGCAGCAAAACAACCCCAAAACATGATGCTGCCACCCCTGTTATTCACAGTTGAGATGGTGTTCTTAGGTTTCCAAGCTTATTCCTTTGAATGTAATGATGATCATTATGGACAAACAATTAAATTTTAGTTTCGTCAGACCACAGGACATGTAAACAAAAAATTAGATCTGTGTTCCTGTGTGCATTTCCAAAGATTAATCTAACTTTTTTTTGTATCTTTCGAGTAATGGCTCTTCCTGGCAGCGTGACCTTTCAACCCATGTTAATACAGTACATGCATCCAACTACTCCACAGCGTGGCTGGCCAGTAAAGGTCTAAAAGAAGAAAAAATAATGACATGGCCTATTTGTTCACCTGATCTGAACCCCATAGAGATCCTGTGGTCCCTCCTAAAATGTGAGATCTACATGGAGGGAAAACAGTACACCTCTCGGAACAGTGTCTGAGAGGCTCTGGTGGCTGCTTGCACGCATTGTTGATCGTAACCAGATCAAGCAACTGACAGTATCTATGGATGGAAGGCTGTTGAGTGTCATCATAAAGAAAGGTGGCTATATTGGTCACTAATTTTTTTGGGTTTTGTTTTTGCATGTCAGAAATGTTTATTTCTAAATTTTGTGCAGTTATATTGGTTTACCTGGTGAAAATAAACAAGTGAGATGGGAATATATTTGTTTTTTTATTAAGTTGCCCAATAATTCTGCACAGTAATAGTTACCTGCACAAACAGATATCCTCCTAAAGGTACCTTCACACACAGCAATATTGCTAGGCAATTTCACTGGCAATTTGCTGGTTGCAGTGAAATCATGGGCACATTGTTCTATTTTGTTGCTGTGTACAATGGAACAATGTGTCCATGATTTCACTGCAACCAGCAAATTGCAAGTGAAATTGCCTAGCAATATTGCTGTGTGTGAAGGTAACTTTAGATTTAAAAAGAACCCCACTCCATCTTCCAAAAATATTAAGCTTTGATATTTATGAGTCTTTTGGGTTGACTGAGAACATACAGTAGTTGTTGATCAATAAGAAAAATAATCCTCTAAAATACAACTTGCCTAATACTTCTGCACACAGTGTATACTGTATTCCTGTTATTATAATTAAGTGACCTGGCTACAACTGTATTTACATCCCTTGAATGTGCTGGTTTATTTTG